>CM040238.1:169591128-169626186 GCA_022545495.1 Chrysanthemum lavandulifolium | reverse complement strand
ACTTAGAGATGGTGTGAATCGATTTTGATTTTAAATCTAATATTACCAAAGAAAATTCATGACTTCTAGTGTGAGCAAGATAGTGATCAAGTTCGCTTGATGCTTCAAGTCTAGTCTTTTGAGTAAATCAAATATGACACCATATTCCTGCTTAACTTTTAAAAGTTCTTGTTCATATTTTGAGATTTGACTTTTCAAAGACACGCTTTGATCATCCAGCTTGCTCAATTTTAGGATCAAGATTTTGCACTCAACCGAGCGATTTTCATTTGAAACCGAGTCGATGGTTGTGAATATCTTTTCACACCAATGAAGACGACGCTTGCATTGTAAATTTCCGTGTAATCGCTATTTTCAAATTTTTAAAGACTCGATCCAAGCACATTATCGGTGTTCTCAACAAGAATAACAGCTTCAACAATATCAGCAGAGATATGATCGATGCATATGGCGTAGAATAGAATAACACAACATTATGGATATCAAGACGTATAACATCTTCCAAGAGTCGATCAACATCTTTTCTCAATGCTTTTTATGCTTTGTGTTAGAAATAGATTTTTCTGCTTTCCGAAAACGCTTTTCATTACCCTAAGTTCCTTATGAAAATCCTTTTCCTGTGCAATTGCACAACTTTTCAAGTTTTTAACATTAGGTAAAAGATTTTTCCGAAAATGTCTCTTTGTTCTCGCGCCAGAGGCGTATTGAAAATGTTCAACTTTGATTTCTGATCGATATTCTATCTCATGTCAGAAAATTTTGAGGTCACCATGAAAATGTCAAAATATCAAGAATTTTTCGATTTTCGTGTGAGTTTACTTCACTAATGGAAGGTTGTCACACCCCAAATTACTCGCTTTGGCAATGGAATGAAATTCTCGGGGTTGATCGTCATAGCATCACAATCACAAGTTATATCGAATCCACCCAAAGTGTCGCTTGGAAAATACACCGCTTGATTTAATAAAATAATCGAGTTTACAAAGTATAGGTCCCAATTGAAAATCACCAGCGGAAATAAATTTGTTACAATTCAAACGATGTTTTAAAGTATATGAAACCCAAGTGAAACGCTGTCACCACGACTCTATGATAAGCCCACATGCATGCCATGAAGTGAATGCCTTAGATACCGAGATAAAACATGCTAAAAGTGTCAACACAAAGGTTGAGTGAGTTCATAGAGTTTGAGTTGGAATGTAAAGTCTTTCAAAATCGCTTATGTAGCAAAGGCATTGTAAATCCACTCGCCCAAGTTCCGCCCATACAAAACTTGCAACCTGTGTTCACAACCCATCGCCAAATGTGCATAGTTTATGTTCAAACGCGATCGTCAAATGAATTCACATATTAGTGCATAACTTAATGTATCAATAGTTACTTGATATAACACATAATTCAGATAGTTTCAAATCGCTCCAAGGCCATTAGTTCAATGATTATACCACATAATTAGCCCAATGATTATACCACGATAATTAGCCCAATGATTATACCACGACAATTAGCTCAATGATTATACCACGCCAATTAGCTCAATGATTATACCACGACAATTAGTCCAATGATTATACCACGACAATTAGTCCAATGATTATTGATATAGAAAATTTAAGTATGGCAATATCACATTGTATGGCTAAACATTCATCAGATAAACATATAGTTTGCAAATAGACATGAATGTCATAAAAGTTGTTGAGCATGTATCTCCCAAAAGTTTAATAAAAGCATTAAACAATTGAAAATGGGGCTATGGAACTCACCGTTGAAATGCTTATGATGACAAAAGTGGATACAATCGAAATGTAACGTGAATCTCTAAACTTGACCTATTATGAATTATATGATATATGATAAGTTATGATGTAATGTTATGCATGCAATTCGGATGATATCTATACCACTTATGAATTTTTGAAAATAATATTTCGTTGAGAAATAATCTTTAACGCCTTGACCATTTTTAAATTACTTACATGTATTTACATTGAAATGATATCCAACGATAATCATTTAGTGATTTATTATGAAATTATAACTTTCGTCAGAAATAATGTCATTTGACGATTTCATGAAAGTGACTAAACGACCTCGAAAAGCTAGTCGTGAAATGGTGTACGCCGAGTGTTAAGAAACGAACTCAACGGTTTTGGGAAGCTTGTATCATTATCTCAAAGTTTTAGCATTTAAGTTTTCATCCTAGAGGTCTCGATCATAGAGAAAAGTATAGGTAAAGTATGGTACTTTTGTCCCAAAATATAGTTTAAGGGTGGTTTTCGCAAAATTTAAGTGACCGATATTATTCATTACAACTCCGCTTGACAAATGGTTTGACATTTTGAAAAATATGCTTGGCGATTACTTTTACTAGAAGACATCACTTTATAAAAGTATCATTGTTAAAAACGACCTCAACATGGTCCTTGGTACGTTATATTTGTCTATTAGAAAATATATATGTTATACTTGTACTAAAAATTACGGCAACTTATTTAAAATGTGAATAACTTAGTCGTTATAAGTCCGCTTTCACGCTTTATATGTCCCTGATTCGTAATAATATATACTAATATATTTTTGATAAGTCGACACATTTAACAACGCTTAAGACTCATTTTTGACTTGTAAAAGTCGAGATTACATGCTGAATTTTCTCAAACAAATATTTTCGTCAAACTTCAAAAATTCATATCTTCTTCGTTATAACTCCGCTTTAACCCATTCAAGCGCCACGTTGCTTTTAAAGTATATTTTCCAAATATCTAGCCCAAAATATTTTGCTTTCGTCGGATTTTCCAGATCTTCAAAATAAGGATGACCCTTTATTAAACTTGTCGAAATGAGTTTTTCTCAAGAAACCTATTCTAACCCATTCAAAACAACTCCGGTTATTCTAATCCTACCATACACCTTCTTAGGGTGTCATGGGTTCCTAGACATCACCAAGAGTGATTTATAACAAGGAGTAATTATAGGATGACAAAAATATATATAACTTTTAAAAACATGTAAAAGTGGTATAAACATCCATGAGACTTGCATGTTTTCTCAAATAAATGAAATGAAAATAACCATGAATATGAAATATGAACATAAATATGGATTCTTACTAGTAACTTGATGAGGTTTATGGACAAAGGTTTTTCCTAATCACCCAAGGTTTTATTGCAAAACCTTGATAAAGAGTGATACTAGTGTGTTAAAACCTTGTCTTGAAAATTTTGGTGATCTCCTTCCTTGTTTTAATCACTTCAAGAAAATACCCATGGAATAGATGTGTTTATGGCTTTTAGGGTGATTTGTAATAAAATGAACTAGAGTACCAACTAGGAACACTAAGTCGTTAACTTGTGAGATAATGAACTAGCAAAATTATGATGAGTTTGGCCGAGTTAGGTTCTGCAATAGAGAGAAAGAAAAGAAATATGTGTTTATGATGTGTTCATGAAAGAAAGCATGAACTAGTTAGTTTAGTAGAAAGTTGCAAGTTGATAAAACAAAATATCTATGACAAGAAGACATAAAATTTAATGAAGGGAGGGGGCGGGCACATGTAAGAAATCTCATAGTTGGTGACTTTGTTTATAATATAAGGGTTATAATATGTATTTTGTACATATGATTAATTATTAAGTGTAGCGTTAGCTAGAAATCGATTTTAACGGGTCAAGATAAAATATATTGATATCATAAAATTATAAAATACATTCCTTGTAAAATTTGAGTGAAATAATAATTATCGTAGAATTTAAGAAAACCGTCAGAATTATATAAATTTAACAATTTATATACAAAATAAATTTAAAACACTGTAAACTCATAATATTATTTTTACAAACTTAATATGAGTATAAAATATATCGATAATTTTTGAAGTAATGGATCAATTGTTCAAAATAATTAATTACGCGATAACGCTTATTTAATATAACATTAAACATTTAACGAAAATGCAAAACCATGCATGAATTAATATGATGACAATGATGTTAATGAAATGTAGACTAAACTTAGTCTATATGAAATGTCCTCGATGATATGATCATGAATTCACAGCTAAACCATTACGGTTACGTGAATTTGATACCAGAAACCTAGTTTACGATAAACGATAAATGATGAAGCATGAGTAATGTTTGAAATATGACCGAAATACGAGTTGTCACATTCGCTAATTAAAAAGGAATTCACCCCAATTCACTCATGTTAGTCTATCGAATTTTGAGTTTGTGATGAATATCGAGGAGAGAAGACATGAGGAAGTGTCATACGCTTATCGATGATTAAGAGTGTATAAAACATCATAGTAGAGAAAATATTGATGAATATCTCCGATGTGCATCATTTTGACTTTGGAATATGTGAAACCTTGCTTGCACTAAGACTTATAATAATCGCTCCTAACGTAATATGATCCTCCGCACTAGACATAGTTAGCTAGGCTATGTATAATTAAGGAACGATAATGTGACGCTCGTTTAGTTGTTATAACTCTCGATGTTTACAGTAGATCTAAACCTTGTAAGTGATACCGAATCAAAAGGAAAAGAAAGTACGCTTAATGAGAATATTTTACAACGAGAGGTTTATCAAAAGTAGTACATCTTAAGTCATAAGATCCAATACGATGGAAGACATAAACTTAGTACAACATAGTACATAAGGAAAATTAAGACTGTTAGTTTCCGAACTTCTTCAATCTTCCGCGTTGTTGAGACCATGACGAGCCTCCTTCTAATATGTATGTTTCCCATGTGCACCTTCAACTTGTTGACCTTGGTTTTGAGGACATCGATTCCGATAGTGTCCTTGCTCCCCGCATCCGTAATATGTATCTATGGCCTGCCTCTACAATTTCGACAAGGTGTCCCGCTTTTGACACTTGAAGCACTTAGCAGGAGAAAGACCCGTGTGATGATACTTACATCGATTACATAGTGGGTAGGTTCCAGCATAACCTCTGCCTTCTATTGGTGCAACAACATAAACCATTGCAGTTTCTTGCCCTCTATTCTGTTGTTGGTGATGGTTAGTGTTACGGTTTTGGTTGTTGTTAACATAACCTCCCTGGTCATTTTCCCATTTCCTTTTGTTGTTGCTAGTTTGGTGGTTGTTGTTGTTGCGGTTATTGGTGATAATGTTTTCCCCCTTCACAACTTGAGCCATGAGTTTTTGAGTTATCCTGATTGTTTCTTCAATTGTTTGTGGATCGTAAGAAGTTACATCTCCTTGAATACATTGTGAAGTCCTCCAATGAAATTTTCCAAGAGTTTCTCATTGTCCCAAACCATTGATGGACATAGTGCACCAATTCTTGAAACCTCCCGATGTAGGTCTCGATATCATAACCAATAATACTAACTCATAAAATTCGCTTTAATTTCTTCACCTCCGCAAGGTGGACAATACTTCTTTGTCAACAACCTCTTGAATTGATCCCACGTGAGCTTGTAAGCATTTTCGATACCAATAGGTCGCGATACGAATTCCACCATGACATTGCGCCATCTAAGAGTGTACCATGGCGAACTTTACCTTGCAACTATCCGACAATTGCTTAGAAGAAATACAGACTCCATCTTCTCAAACCATCGAACCATAGCAGGGGCTCCTTCAGGTTTTGAACTTTGTAGGATCACGCCTAAAGTCCTTGTATGTACAATTTCGAACTCCAGATCCTCCTCAGCCTCCCGGCAGCAGAAGAAGTCTAGCAATTTCAAGAAGAACCTGCGGCCTCGGCAAAGCAGAAGCTACTGCTGCTCGCTTTTCCTTAGTGCCTCTACTATACTATCCTCTATATACCTTTGATAGCACTGGTGTCATTTCCGTGCACTTTCTTCGTGCCATAACTCTTCAAAATAAGAGGAAAGGTGAGACGAGTAAAGTCCTATGTTAAGAATAAGCGCCTAAAGAGATGTGATGAGGTGATAAGTTTGAGGTTATTTTCAAAATGATCGACTGCTTCCTAAGAAATGGGTTATGAGATGTTGTAAGCGCTCAAATGTATGATGGTTTAGTGACTTAATGTGAATAACGATAACTCGACATGTTAGTGGTGATCAAAGGAGTGAGAGTGACTTCGCCTACTTAAAGGTTTATCTCGCATTCGACGTTATCGCTGATGAATCTACTGATGTAAAATTGTGATAGGAATGACAAGGCATTCTCCACATTAGAGTATGAGGAAATGATAATGGATGGGTATCTCGAGGCATCTATGTGACAATCGATTTGAAATGAAAGTAATAACTCAAAATGTAGGCATACACCGCATGTAAAGTGAATATGCACTTATGATGAAATGATGAGATGCTATGATGATGTAGTTATAGTCTAGGTCAATGATGCAACCTAGTTCTCTATAATCAAGCTCGATGCCAATCTGTCACACCCCAAATTACTGCTTTGCAATGAATGAAATTCCTCGGGTTGATCATCATAGCATCACAATCATAGTTATATCGAACGACCTAAAGTGTCGCTTGGAAAATACACCGCTTGATTTAATAAAATAATCGAGTTTACAAAGTATAGGTCCCAAATGAAAATCAACTTGTGCGGAAATAAATTTGTTACAATTCAAACGATGTTTTAAAGTATATGAAACCCAGTGAAACGCGTCGTCACCACGACTCTATGATAAGCCCACATGCATGCCATGAAGTGAATGCCTTAGATACCGAGATAAAACATGCTAAAAGTGTCAACACAAAGGTTGAGTGAGTTCATAGAGTTTGAGTTGGAATGTAAAGTCTTTCAAAATCGCTATGTAGCAAAGGCATTGTAAATCCACTCGGCCCAAGTTCCACCATACAAAACTTGCAACCTGTGGTGTTCACAACCCATCGCCAAAATGTGCATAGTTTATGTTCAAACGCGATCGTCAAATGAATTCACATATTAGTGCATAACTTAATGTATCAATAGTTACTTGATATAACACATAATTCAGATAGTTTCAAATCGTTCTAAGGCCATTAGTTCAATGATTATACCACTACAATTAGCCCAATGATTATACCACGACAATTAGCTCAATGATTATACCACGCCAATTAGCTCAATGATTATACCACGACAATTAGTCCAATGATTATACCACGACAATTAGTCCAATGATTATTGATATAGAAAATTCTAAGTATGGTAATATCACATTTCGTATGGCTAAACATTCGCCAGATAAACATATAGTTTGCAAATAGACATGAAAGTCATAAAAGTTGTTGAGCATGTATCTCCCCAAAAGTTTAATAAAAGCATTAAAACAATTGAAAATGGGGCTATGGAACTCACCTGTTGAAATGCTTATGATGACAAAAGTGGATACACCGAAATGTAACGTGAATCTCTAAACTTGACCTATTATGAATTATATGATATATGATAAGTTATGATGTAATGTTATGCATGCAATTCGGATGATATCTATACCACTTATGAATTTTTGAAAATAATATTTCTCGTTGAGAAATAATCTTTTAACGTCTTGACCATTTTTAAATTACTTCACATGTATTTACATTGAAATGATATCCAACGATAATCATTTAGTGATTTATTATGAAATTATAACTTTTCGTCGTAAAATAATGTCATTTGACGATTTCATGAAAGTGACTAAACGACCTCGAAAAGCTAGTCGTAAAATGGTGTACGTCGAGTGTTAAGAAACGAACTCAACGGTTTTGGGAAGCTTGTATCATTATCTCAAAGTTTTAGCATTTAAGTTTTCATCCTAGAGGTCTCGATCATAGAGAAAAGTATAGGTAAAGTATGGTACTTTTGTCCCAAAATATAGTTTAAGGGTGGTTTTCGCAAAATTTAAGGACCGATATTATTCATTACAACTCCGCTTGACAAATGGTTTGACATTTTGAAAATATGCTTGGCGACTTACTTTTACTAGAAGACATCACTTTATAAAAGTATTATCATTGTTAAAACGACCTCAACATGGTCCTTGGTGGTCAAGTTATATTTGTCTATTAGAAAATATATATGTTATACTTGTACTAAAAATTACGCAACTTATTTAAATGTGAATAACTTAGTCGTTATAAGTCCGCTTTTCTACGCTTTATATGTCCTCGGATTCGTAATAATATATACTAATATATTTTGATAAGTCGACACATTTAACAACGCTTAAGACTCATTTTTGACTTGTAAAAGTCGAGATTACATGCTGAATTTTCTAAACAAATATTTTCGTCGTCAAACTTCAAAAATTCATATCTTCTTCGTTATAACTCCGCTTTTAACCCATTCAAGCGCCACGCTGCTTTTAAAGTATATTTTCCAAATATCTAGCCCAAAATATTTTGCTTTCTCACGGATTTTCCAGATCTTCAAAATAAGGATGACCCTTTATTAAACTTGTCGAAATGAGTTTTTCTCACAAGAAACCTATTCTAACCCATTCAAAACAACTCCGGGTTATTCTAATCCTACCATACACCTTCTTAGGGTGTCATGGGTTCCTAGACATCACCAAGAGTGATTTATAACAAGGAGTAATTATAGGATGACAAAAATATATATAACTTTAAAAACATGTAAAAGTGGTATAAACATCCATGAGACTTGCATGTTTTCTCAAATAAATGAAATGAAAATAACGATGAATATGAAATATGAACATAAATATGGATGCTTACTAGTAACTTGATGAGGTTTATGGACAAAGGTTTTTCCTAATCACCCAAGGTTTTTATTGCAAAACCTTGATAAAGAGTGATACTAGTGTGTTAAAACCTTGTCTTGAAAATTTTTGGTGATCTCTTTCCTTGTTTTAATCACTTCAAGAAAATACCCATGGAATAGATGTGTTTGGCGTGGCTTTTAGGGTGATTTGTAATAAAAATGAACTAGAGTACCAACTAGGAACACTAAGTCGTTAACTTGTGAGATAATGAACTAGCAAAATTATGATGAGTTTCAATGAGTTAGGTTCGCAATAGAGAGAAAGAAAAGAAATATGTGTTTATGATGTGTTCCCATGAAAGAAAGCATGAACTAGTTAGTTTAGTAGAAAGTTGCAAGTTGATAAAACAAAATATCTATGACAAGAAGACATAAAATTTAATGAAGGAGGGGCGGCACATGTAAGAAATCTCATAGTTGGTGACTCTTGTTTATAATATAAGGGTTATAATATGTATTTTGTACATATGATTAATTATTAAGTGTAGCGTTAGCTAGAAATCGATTTTAACGGTCAAGATAAAATATATTGATATCATAAAAATTATAAAATACATTCCTTGTAAAATTTGAGTGAAATAATAATTATCGTAGAATTTAAGAAAACTGTCGAATTATATAAATTTAACAATTTATATACAAAATAAATTTAAAACACTGGTAAACTCATAATATTATTTTACAAACTTAATATGAGTATAAAATATATCGGATAATTTTTGGAAGTAATGGATCAATTGTTCAAAATAATTAATTACGCGATAACGCTTATTTAATATAACATTAAACATTTAACTAAAAATGCAAAACCATGCATGAATTAATATGATGACAATGATGTTAATGAAATGTAGACTAAACTTAGTCTATATGAAATGTCCTCGATGATATGATCATGAATTCACAAATAAACCATTACGGTTACGTGAATTTGATACCAGAAACCTAGTTTACTATAAACGATAAATGATGAAGCATGAGTAATGTTTTGAAATATGACCAAAATACGAGTTGTCACAAAGGTAAAGGACCATAAGTTTGTGCAAATTCGCTTTGGGATTAACAATAGAAGACTCAGTGTTTTGATGATAACCCTTGGTGTGTTTGAAGAATCTGGTGTGACGAAGTGACCGCTTTTATAATTAAAAGGTTTGTTGTAAACAACGGTTTTAATTTTGATCGACTCGCCTTCTCGTGATCTAATTCCTCTTGACGATGATATTCAACAACACTCATGAAAGTATTATCAATTTTGTATTCAGACCGAAACTTCGTGAGTTGGTTTGAATGTTTTTAGTGAAAGCTTTGGTTTGTAATCGCTAGATTTTTCCATATCCATTTGGACTGGGTTTTAAGGTAAACTTTCAATAGTCATATCGATTCACCATGTTTGTAAACAACGGTTTTAAACTCTTTAAGTTTGTTTTGCAAGTCGAGAATTTCTTCAAGAAGGTCATCTACCCGATTCGCTGAATGCTTTTTTGTATGCGGAGAACTGCTTTTTGACAATTTAACAACTCAAATTTTAGCTTTTGATTTTCCAAGGTGAGAGCGTTAATTTGCTTTTTATGTTCATGTTTCGCTTGTTCTAATTCGGACAACAAAGCATTCTTCGAGGCGGCTAGATCACGATCTGCTCTCTAAATATTTTTATTTTGATGAGATTTTGCAAAAGCGGCTTCAAAACCTTTTTCACGATTTTCGAGTTTTGAAAAGTTGAGTTGCATTTGTAAACATTCAAAATCCTTGTTAACAAAGGCATTTTTACTTTTTAAGGACCGATTTAATGCATAACATTCCTCCATTTTGATTTTATGGTCTTGAATTAATCGAGCAAAATCCGGATGAGGCAATGAGATCATCTTGTTCAACGCGAGTCTCAACATGATCATTCTTTAGATCCTCAAGTACGACCACGAGTCAATTTGATTATCAAAGGAAACCATAAGGTCATCTTGATCGTGAAATGTAACTACTGTGGTTAACCTCAAAATCATCGTAAAGAGATGTAGAAGACTTATTTTGAATAAATTGATCCGCGCTTGATCTGATATTGGCGGAGATATTAGTTCATATATGATGATGGTTTGTTCGGTACCGAGACAAGCCATCGTCATACATCGGGCTCAGATCACCTATGTGCACTATGCATATTAGCCATCAACATAACAAATGATTAGCCTCGCAAGTCCTCCATATCATCATCCGAGTCTCAGATCTCGCCATAAAGCTCGTTTTGTCCGTAGAGATCCACCGCTTCATCCTTAAGAGCCAAAAGTAAAGCCTCTTTGAAATAAGCACGCCCTAGTCCTTGGCTTTGGGCATGCATTAGCTGTGTCCTTCTCATTGCGCTTGTAGCATCTAAGACCATTTAACCGATTCGAGCATTTCCTGCTCCACCACTGGGCTCATTGTTATTCCTACCCAAAGCATTAAACCCTTGACCACCGCCCATTTAACCACCATAATCACGATTCAACTTCAACACGCCCATTGTTCACAATAGCTTGAGTCCGTGGTGTTGATGAGGAACGAATACGATTGTTGGATTTGTTGGTAACGCCAAAAGCATTAGCAATCATCACAAATCCTTGTTGCAATGCTTCGAACGGATCTGCTTCTCACCGCTTACCGACATATGCTTGAGCATTGTTGTTGTATGGAACCAATTGATTTTGTTGAGGTTGTGGCTGTGAAGGTGTGTTTGAAGCAGCTGGTTGAGTTGCCGGTCGAGAGGATAATTCATGAGCATACATGGCAAGTTGTTGATTGTCCGCCATGATGCTTAGCAATTTGAGCACGGAGAATCCTTTCTCGATCAACTTCCTTTTCATGAGGCTTCAAGTAATCGACAACAATCCATAAGTAGAATGATGCATATTCTTCGCTGACGGAGAAAATGACATACTTCTCCCATTCGTGACCAAGACTACTCGTGAACTTAGTATTCACCGCAATTCTTGGCATGATGATGTTGTGTTTATCCAAATCATTGATGATGTCTCGAAAATCGATGATGATAGGACTCTAGTGTCTCTCCGTGTTCAATCATGAAGTGTTCATAAGCCAAGTAAATTTTGGATTCCAAATCCTCCGATTGAGTACGTATCCTTCCATAAGAAGACGAATATGATCCCACATTTTTGTGCGCTTTTGAGCATCAACACTACGAAGAATTGGGTTTGGTAATCCTAAGAGGATGTATTCCATTGCAAGTTCATCGCCTTCATAGTGTAGAAGTTCAGAGGATTTAAATCGCCACAGAGCAATGTTGGTTTGTTCATCTCGTGGAACAAGAGTTGGATCTCCTGCACAATGACAGAGGTATCTCAAATGGACCTTCCAAGATAAGCTTCTTTAAGAACTTTCCATGTGGCTTCTTTAGATCACAAAACCTAAAGAACCTTATCACCCATTGATCGTAGTTTCGGAGGAGCATTGAGGTCTATCAAGTGATCCACTTCATGAATTGATTGTTGGTCGCTAAAGCTTCACACATCTTTGCAAACCAAGTGGGTTCCTTCATAGTGGTCCGTGATGGATGTTGATTGAAATCGGTTGTAGGTTGAACTTGAAGGCTTGGTTGTGGTTGAACCATTTGTGGTTGTGGAATTGCACCAAGTTGTGGAGTATGTTGTCATTAAATTGTTGTTGATAAATAGCTTGTTGTTGATTCCATTGTTGATGTTGTGGAGTTAATTGTTGTTGTTGTTGATGATTATAAGTGCGAGGGAAATAGTTAGAGTATGGTGTTTGAGACATGATGATAAACTTGTGTGGTAAAATGGATCTTTGTAGTCGAATGAGCCTTTGTTGATGAAGTGTCCTTAGGCGAGAAAAGACAAGAACCAAGTAGCACTTATGTAAAACACCAAAAGATACGCGTAATAATAATGAGTTACTAGAGGATTTAGCTTACGCAGAAGAAGGATAAAAGCACTAAAGAAGGAGACAAAAGTTAGGTGTAGAAAGTTAGGCGAGGATTACCTTATGCGAGACCTAAGTTTACGCGTAGTGAATCTTATATGATTTCACGCATAGCTTATGCTTATGTAATTTTAGGCCAAGTAAGAAAACACGGAATAAACCGTAAAATGAAGATCTAACCAAGGAAAATCTTACGCGTAATTTTAGGGTTTTGATACGCAGTAGATTACTCGTAATTTTGATTTTGCCCAAAGTTGTTTCTAAACCAGCTTTTTGTGTGATGAAATAGCTTCAATAACACCAAAATAACACAAAAGTGTGAAACTTGATGATCCAAAGCACTCAAAACAGCTATGCGTAGAAATACACACACGATAGAAACTAGTTCAAAACAATGATCCACGATAAAGTTTGAAACTTTTGCCAAAACAAGTATTTTAACACCTTAAACGCTGAAAGTACAAGAATCTTGATTAAAAGTGTAAAAACAAGTTTTTAAAAGAGCTAAAGTATGCTAACCTTACGAAGACCCAAAACCAAAAATTTCAAAACAAATGAGTACACCCAACTATTTGGCGATTGATACCACCGTTAGGTCACTAGTTTTACAACACAAGCTTACTAGAAAGAGATAGAGAGGCGGATGAACAATACACACACAAACACACACACGAAATACTATGAATGGTTAGGCATAGAGTATGTGAAAGAAATGCATTGAACACACTCCAAGCTCCAAATAATCCTCCAAACCCATCTCCGTGATTCCAAAGCAAAGATGATCAACTTCCTCATCAAAACAAAGGCTCCACCCAACTCTTCCAATCGAATCTTCAACTACTTCTTCCATCGCTACTATACAATAAGTCACCGTTCATCATCAAACTCTTCACCAACCAACTTCGACAATTTCTTGAGCAACCAAAGCCTTTGTTTCAAAGAATGGGAATTTCTTTTAGCTCCACTTTGGTTTCTCACCATCCTGCTTTGCTTGATATTTAGCAAACCTACACTCTCTTGCAAATGTCCATTTTGACAATTGAAGCATTCAATTTTGGATTTGTCAAAAGTGATTCCCTGCTTAGGCTCAAGTCAATGCCTTTCCTATTTTCTTCATACATCTTGATAGGGGTGACACGAGCCGAGCCGCCGTGAAAAGCTCGATCGGATCGCTAAAAGCTCGAATGAGCCGAGTTTAAACGAGCTCGAGCCCCAGCTCGAGCCTAAGTTCGGGCTCATTTAATAATCGAGCCTGAGCCCGAGCTCCATATAAAAGGCTCGCTTAGGCTCGCGAGCCCAAACGAGCCCTAGAAATATATACGATATATATTTTCTATACGATAACCGGTTAACGAGCTCGAGCCTTGTGTTAACGAGTCGAGCTTTGTGTTAACGAGCCGAGCTCGAGCCAGAAAATTTCACGAGCCGAGCTCGAGCTCAAAATGAGGCTCAAACGAGCTCGAGCTCGAGCTTTTATATATAAACGAGCCGAGCACGAGCCTAAACAAGCTCGAGCTCGCTCGCTCATTTTCACCCCTACTTGATCCTTGCGCGATCAAAGCAACTTCACACCGACATCAATCTCTAATGCATCCTCATCAACTGGGAGAGATCTTCTTAATAAACGACAGTAAAGAAGCTTGTTGTGCAAAGAAAGAACACACAACTTCATCCTAATGCATAGTAGTAGTGGTGGGTTTGGCCGAGCATAGGTGTGAGCAAGATACTAGACAAGATTTGAGGTACAAGATTTTGAGTCGAGAAGCAATACTTTTGTGAAGTATCGCCTCTTTCGTATAATAGAAAAGCAATATTGTGTGACTTAGAACTTGTTTGACCATTCATCTCATGCTCATATACCTTCGATGATTGTAGAGATCATCAAAGTCCATAACATCTAAGCCTCGGTTGTCCCTCGATCATAGTAGCAATCACATGCCATGGATGGAAAACTCTAGAAACTTCGATTAGCATCTTCAATCAAACTTCACCGGTATAACTCCAACATGTTGAGGAGATTTTGAAACCTATTATATGCAAGATCAAGACTCTCTCTTTCACCCACAAAGGAAAGTTTCAAACTGTTGTTTCAAGAGATTGATCTTCTGAAGCTTCATTCCTCCAAACTGGTCTTTAGAGCAGCCCAGCAGTCGCTAGCATCTTTAGCATCATGAAACTTGAGAAGATGACCATCTCGAATGGCGCATAAGAGAATATTTAGAGCCTTCTCTTGATTCCTTAAGGTTGTTGCCGGTAAGACCGGTTTGGGTGCTTTAGGTTGTCCAGAACATCTATAGGATCTCGAACTACTTCATTGCTATTGACAATTACATTCCATAGAGCATGGTCTCAGAATGGCAATGTAACGCCTCATCTTCATACACCATAAGTCATATTCACCCTTCTTGATTACAGTGAATCTCATTGAGGTGATGAAGGTGATGGAACGTAATCACCGACATCTTTAGGTTTTGTTGTAGGTTTTAGGGTTTCTTTTAGTCGAGTTTCCACACAAGCTCGATACCACTTGTTGGATCGATGTACTCTAACCAAACTAACTTAAATAGTTTGTTAAGGTTTAATAACCCTGATAAATCCTAAGTTATTAACAGAGAAACACCGAGCAAACTCTATTAAGTATGCGGAATTTACTTAACAAAGCTAAGAAGAATAACTTTAACTATGAACGATTTTATTAATAACTCTAACTCGCTTATTATGCGTATCTTTAACAACTCTAATAATATCGAACTTCTCTAAAACTCTAATAAAATCACGACGATTATGCCAATCTAGGGTCCTTTATAGGCTCAAGGATACCCTAGTCGGTTTACAATATGTATCCTTGTACGCCAAGTAATCTAACATAGAATATTCTAGAATTACAAGACTTTCTATAAACGAATAAAACAGCTTTGATCTTGCAAGATTTTGACCTCGATGCAAGACTTTGACTTTATCATTAAGCAAAGATTTTGACTTTTGACTTTTCCAAGATTTTATAGTTTACAAGATTTTATCTTTCCAGTAACACTCATTAATCTTCAAGATTTCATATCCCAACAAAGACATGGTTGCTTCATCTCCTATCCGCTCACTTTCAAAGGCTACATCAACAAAATCCTCGCTATGGCAACGCTGCCTCTCACATCTAAACTTTCAAACCATCACCAACCTTGCTCGACACAAACTTGTTGAAGGTCTCCGAGATTTTGGTATTCTAAAGATCACCCATGCTCACCAGAACAAGGGAAAAGCACTGCTCATTTTCCTTCAAAGGTGGAACACACTCAAAGATGTGCTTCATCTTCTTCACATGGATTTGTGTGGCCCGATGCGCTGCAAACGATTAATGGAAAACGCTACATCTTGGTAATTGTCGATGACTACTCACGATGGACTTGGGTCTACTTTCTTCAAGCAAAGATCAAGCTCCACGATGATCATCACCTTTCACGAAAATTCAAGTTCACCGAACACCGCCGCATAAATTCAATGCACAAAGGAACCGAATTTGTGAATCAAACTCTTTGAGAATTTTATGAGCAAAGGGAATCGAGCATCAAACATCTATTGCACGCACACCGTAACAAAACGGAGTTGTTGAAAGACTAAACCGAACGTTAGTGGAAGTCGCAAGAACAATGTTAATCAATGCTAAACTTCCAGACACGCGGGCGTGGTTGTATCAACCGCATGCTATACTCAAACCGATCAATGATTACAAAACGCCACAACAAAACACCTTTTGAGCTTATCCACAATAGAAAACCGAATCTCAATAACTTTCATGTATTTGGATCTCTTTGCTACCCAAATAATGATCGTGATGACTTTGGAAACCTAAAAGCCAAAGTCGACATTGGAGTCTTTATTGATAATCGTGAAAATTCCAAAGGTTACCGGATCCGAATCGCCGACAAAGCAGTGTTATGGAAACGATTCAAGCTAATTTTGATGAGCTTATGTAAATGGCTTCGAGCATAACAACTTGGAACCCGTCACAACCGCTTAAACTTCCTCAAACCCCATCATCCGCCGAACCAAGCCCCCTATTACTCACAACAAATGGAAAACTATTTGTTCACTGCTTAGTGATGAAATTGATGATCGTGCCCTGTGTATCCGATGCTTCCGCCGCTCAACCCGATCATACTCTTATACCGACACACTGCTACAACAACCATCGTTGAAGAAGCACCACCACCGACTCTACAACAACAGCTGAACAAACTGCATCCAACGACGCCGAACCAACCGATGATGTTCTTAATGAAGTACCCCACCGCAGATTTTGATCCAAATGCGTTCTTTAACCCGCTTACATGAAATCATGCAACTGATGTCGCGGAATCATCTACAAGCCATTTGAATCCTCAAAATATGCACAATGTATACCAACATCAACCCCACGATCGTTGGACAAAAGACCATCCTCTAGAGAATATTATTGGCAACCCGAATCAACCAACGTTACGAGACAACGCTTTCACACGATGGTGAACATTGCATTTATGCACTCACCGTCGCTAACTGAGCCTAAAACATTAAAGACGCAATGACAAAAGACAACTAGATTGAATCCATGCAAGAAGAACTCAACCAATTCAAACGCCTTGAAGTATGGGAACCGGTTGAAAGACCAACAGAGTCTACGCCATTGGTCTCAAATGGATTTGGAAGAACAAATTGATGTTGAAGGAACGAATCGTAAACAAGTCACGTCTCCGTGCTAAGGGTTATCGATGTGAAGAGGGTATTGACTTTGAAGAATCATTCGCCCGGCTGCCGCCTTGAGGTCGTTTCGATATTTCTCGCGTCATGCTCATATGAATATAACGGTCTTTCGATGGACGCCAAAACCGCTCAATGGGCAACCGAAAGAAACGGTTTATGTCACCAACCGTATGATTCGCTGATCCCAGTTCTCAACCATGTCTACAACCGAACAAAGCTCAGACGGACTCAAACAAGCTCCTCGGCCGTGGTACGACAAGTTATCATCTTCCTCATTGCCAATAATTTTACCAAAGGTTCGGTCGACCCAACTCTTTTCATACAATATCATGGGGCACATATCTTAATTGTTCAAATTTACGTGGATGACATCATTTTGGGTCAACACATAAAAGTATTCAATCGCTTTGCAAAACTAATGAAGAAACATTTTGAAATGTCCATGATGGGTGAACTTACGCTCTTTCTAGGACCCAAGTTCATCAATCACCCTGGTATTTTCTTGAGTCACCAAATATGCCCTTGAAATTTTAACAAATTTGAATGCAAACCGTGACACCTATGCCACACCAATGAATCATACCAAGAAGCTAGACGATTTATATGGGAAATTGGTGGACCCTACCAAATACCGAAGTATTATTGGGTCTCTCATGTATCTAATAAACTAGCGTGCATGATATTGTTTTTGACGATATCTTGTTCCCGCTATCGAGACCAACAAACCCACCTCTAAGGCTAAAAGAATCATCCGATACATCAAGGAACCATTAATTTGGGGATCCGTATCCAAAGGATTCGGTTTTGAACTAATAGCTTTTTCAGTGACATCCACCACGCAGGATGCTTAGATTCACTAAAAGTACTTCAGAGCATTACAATTTCTTGGTGATAAACTCGTGTCATGGCAATCAAGAAGCGTAATTGTACATCGTCCTCAACCGAAGCAGAATATGTAGCTATGTCGTCGTGTTGTGCTCAAGTCATTTGGATGAGAACACAACTCAAAGACTATGGTTACGATTTGATGTAATCCCGATGTAATCGCGACAATCCGAGTGCTATTGCGATCTCGCAAACTCAGCTTCAACATTCAAATCAAAGCACATCGATCTTCGATATCATTTCATCAAGGACCACGTGGAATAGGGTATCGTTGAATTATACTTTGTGGTACAGTAATACCAATTGGCATCTCCTCACCAAATCCTTAGCTCCCGCTAGGTTTAATGAGTTGGTCCACCGATTGGTATGCGTGTTTGACTCAAGAGGAACTGGATGAACTCTTAAAACATTCTTAAAAACCACCAAACACCAAAACCTCCTTTGTAAATATTTTTCAAAACAAAATACAAAATTATAAAATCGATAAAACAACAAAATATTTTTCAATCTATATTTCTTTAACATGGCAAGTACAAATCTTCCGTCAACACTCAAATCTTTCAAAATTCAAGATTTTTGGATCAAGTGTTGAGGGGTAGAAAGCAAATAATTTTTTTCGCCTATAAAACCTTGTACTTGCATGTTACTTTATCCCGTTGTTTCTTTAAATGGTGGTCACTTTTTGGTTTATCGACACCTCGGACTAAAATTTATAAAACTTCATTATTTCTAAGTCGAGGGGAGTGTCACAAAATTCTTTCCAAATATTCTTCGCTTGGTAACCAAATGGAAGTTATGGGCGTTGGATGTAAATGGTTAAGGTGGAGGGATCAAATTGTCAAAAGCTTAAAGTAATTTTACAAAACCTCCACCTAATTTTTTCATATCATTAACTCTTCTCATTTATTACCTCAACAACCTTCATCCCACGCCTATCAAACAATCTCCAAATCCGCTTTCTTGATCATCATTTTGTAAGTGATTTTGTAATCTAAACGTGTTTACAAACAATGGTTTTGAATTATATGCAAATCCAACGCTAAATCTAGGTTTGATGATCTTCGTGTTCTACGCGTAAGCATATGAACACAAGATCATCAAAAGTGAGTTTTTCATGATATAATGGTGTTAAAATGTTCAAAACTATATACCAAAACCATTTTTATCAATCTAATCCACCCAAACATGAATTGTCCGCTTTTTCAAAATTAGGTTCATAAGTCGATTTGGGGTTTTCATATGTGAGTGTTTTTGGTTAAAAGATTGTCATAAGATGTTGTTTACAATGTTGATTGACCATAATCATGCTTGAATCAACCCAAACACTAATTGCTCTTTAATTGGAAATTAGGGTTTATGTTCTTAGGAATTGGGTATTTCGATTGGCTTAGATTTTGTGTTAAAACTTGGATAAAATGACTCAATAGGCATCTTAAACATCCCGTAATCATTTTGGTGCAATTCCTATGGCTAGATAACTTACACGTAAAAATTGAGCCTTAGGGTTTAGGTTTACGACAAGTCTTCACGCCAGAATCGCTTATATGAGTATTCATGATTTGATCCAAAAATAATTGAATGTATGCGTTAATATTGGTGCTATGATGAACTTATTTCGTGCTTATTACGCGAAAATTCACAATCAAGGGTATTTGCCATCCACGCATAAGGATCACCTTACGCCGCAGCATGTTATGCGAAGAGAAATCTTACGCGTAACTTTTACGCCGTGAGGTTCTACATAAGGGACCACGCGTATCCCGTGAAGGATATGCGTGAACAAGAACCCCCACGCATAAGGTTGACTCTCACGAGTAAGCCTTACGCGTAGGTTCCATATACGCCACGCCGTAAGCTTTACGCATAAGGCACTCTTTTCTTACGCTGTAATATTTCACGCGTAAGTCAAGAACCTTCGTGATAAGCTTATGCCACGCCGCATACCACTCCGCCACGATAAGCTTGCCATTTCTACGCCTAAGCCTAGTCTAACCTTAATTATGAATTGTTACGCTGCAAACTTGTAAATAAATAAATCATAACGCCACGAAACCAATAATGTCACTAATAAGCTTAAACGCTTAATATGTTGTGAAAAATAAGTGAAAACATGGACTTTAAAACTTAAAGTTAATCAACTCACGAAACTTATCATGACGCCATTGGACTATTGGACAAACAAGGACATTGGACTCAGAATAATTATCGACATATCACATTCAAATAATTAGACAATAAAACCATTTGTTGACTAACATAATGTCTTCGATATGTTGGTTCTTTTGGCTAAATATCTTCGTGATCACGACATGGACGCCAAATGCGTAATGTGGAAGCACCAAATGTTCTCACCGCTGTCGATATCTTCCCTAATGGCTATCCGATGAAGATAGGAAAGAACAACCTTCGTGTTGATTTTGATACTCTCACCGCCGTAGTCTTCTTGTTTAATTGTTGTGATATTCTCAAGAATCATCCTTATCGTAACATGCTCACCAATTCTACTACAAAGGCTCTCGAGATCTATATTCACCGCCTCGAACACAATGCAAAAGATCAAAGGACAAATGTTGTGACGGTGACGCCAATGACAAACAAGTCACCATCACACCGCAGACTTAATGGTTGTTCTTCTCATTCCGCCATCGAGCCAACCAATACAATGCCACACCAACTAAAGAGACTGCTTTGCAATTCATGATCGATATTGGTTACGATTTAAGCTTCGTGGAGTAATCACAAAGCATTCATACGTGATCTTAAGAATATTCCTCACCGTGGAGAACTTTGATAAGGTTTTAAAAGGTACCATTTTGAGGGTCGTTTAAGTCCTTATTTGATCACTTTTGTATCCGTTATTGCTTAATATCGCTCCTTTTCACTTTTTAGGTCTCTCAAGGCAAAATGTTGGAATGGCACTTATTTGACGAAAAGGCGCGAATATATGAAGAAAATGGCCAAAGTCAAAATCGAGACACTCATACCGGCCGAAGAAGGCGACGGCCAAAAGCAATGCGACGCCGTCCGAGGATTTTTGACTCGCTCATAACCCAAAACTCAGATTTTCAAGCATCGACGTCCGGTTGTAAAGAGTAAAGCCGCCGCTACTCGCACGGCCCAGATGCAATCCGCACGACGCCAAGTCAAAGAGGACTCGGCGTCACGGATATAGTGTGACGCCGCAAGGTTAACGCGCCAAGATTTAAACCCTAATGACGCGATGACGACGCCCACGAAACATAAAAAGACGCCGTCGCATATGTAATCTTATATATAGAATCCGAATTTTTCGCTTGGAGAGAGTCTTTTGGAGTGAAAACCTAAAACGAACCTAAGGTGTCTTGTACAAGATTTTAGGTTTTAAACCCATCTTACATCAAGATAAGTATTTACTTCATTAATTCAATTATGTCTTTGATTATTTGTGTGTATGCTTGCATGTTCTCCATGTCCGCTTAATTTATTTGTGTGTTTGCTTAGGAAGTATGAAACTTAATTATTGAATATTGATTGGTTGTTTCTTATCTTAGTTGATTAATGATCTAGTAATGCGATAGGTCATTCGTTGTGTACTTAATGCTTGATTCATCTTTGTGAACCTTAGAATATAATTACCTGAGTAGTTGTAAGCTAAACCATCCAAAGAGTGCCTTAGAGTAAGAGTTTATTATCCCTAGTGGGTTTTGTAGATCTAGACCCTTTGGTAAGTTCAAATAGTTGTGGAGAAACGATACCCTACAACTTTAGACACACAACGCAACTAAGAATAAGGACGTGACAACTCAACCATCAATAGGAGATAATTAAGTAGTACAACCCAAGTAAACACATCTTTAAACTATCACGAGCACACTATTAGACATAGACTCCCACAACCTTAGTTTAGATAATTAGATAATAGTAGAGTAATCGTAGAAATACCAACCCCCAAATCCAATACCCGAGATTCGTACCTTTCCATTTCATAAAATATAAAAATACAAAAATAATCTTCAACCTTAACCTTAGCGTAGTAACTTCTTACTAGCATTCCTATTCCCTAGAGAACGATATCAATACCCGCCGCTTACCCTAATTACTACACTACAACGATTAGGTTCACCGCTTGGTGTTATAAAACTTGCTCAAGAAAAGGAAGTTTCTTGACCTCGAACGACCGCGGTAGCGTTATCAAGTTTTTACGCCACGCGGGAATAGAATAGCTAGTTAGTAGTCCACCTCGCTTAGGTTTCTTTGCTTGATTCCTATCAAGTAAATTTTTCTCATTTTTTAGCTTTCTCTAGTCTATCCCCTTCTTCGTGACCTTTGTTCGTAATCCCATCACTTTTCATCATGGAAGGTGATAACCCACTACCATTCATCAACCCACCACCAATTGACCCGCCAAGAGCCCGTGACTCAAGTGAGTACTCGAGACCAAGCCACCTAGGGCTATGTGAACACCATTGAGCCCCGACTAAGCCCAAACTACGCCCTCGCGATCCGACACCATCCGGCTTGGTGCAAAACGGATGTGATTCCATGGACTTTCGCGTTCAAGATCCAAATCAAAGATCTCGAGGGATTTCTCAAAATTGTCGATTCCATCGACCTTGATGCTTACTACGGGAGACCACGCTGCTCAAGGCCTCTTCCAATTCTCTCTACGACCAAGCTAGTAATTGGCTTCGAGCGACTTCCACCATTTCATCTCAAGTCGATGATACTCGCCCTCGCTTCCGCTCAATTTTTCCCACCTGGGAGAACCACTGCTTAGGCGAGACATCTTGACATTCCAAAGAGCCCAAGGCGAGTCTCTTTACAAAGCATGGACTCGATGAAGGAACTACTCCAGACTTCCACACCATGGCATTGATCTTTGGCTTCAAATCCAAATCTTCTATGATCATACCGATTTCATCACCGACGATCCATTGATCGAGCCGTGAGAAGACTCAATGACTTTAATGCAGAGAAATCATGGGATATTATGGAGGAGCTTGCCGATCAAAGCTACGAAGATTGGAGTGAATCTCCTAAACCGATTAACGCGGTTAATGCCATATCCACCCTTCCGAATCCTCCGATACACTCGGAGAGCAATTGAGTGCCATCGAGAGGAATTGATTATCTTATGGAAAGGCGTAAAAGAGCACCCGCACAAATTCCTCGAGAGGTCGCCAACCGCCCACTCCACCAACCGCCTTCCACACCTCTTTCTAATCCCCAAGTCGCGAAAGCAAAACCTGTTCCGAAGGCGCCTGCTCTACTTCCCCAATACCACTTTCACCAAGCTTCAAGGATCAAATGAGGGAGTACATGGCACTCATACGTAGAGATTAGCCGATTTGAAGAGGAGGTTTATAGCGCGAGAGAGGAAATGCAAGCAAAATGAAAGAAATGATGAATTTGGTAATGAATTTACCAAAACAAGTGGTTCCTTAAAAAGTGCTCGTAAGAAGCAACGATTGACCTCCCACTTCATTTGTAAACGCCGCTTCCATTATGCCCGAGAATGCAAGTACGAGATGTGGAAAATCGAGGAAAGCACGAAGGATGTAGTCTCAGGCCTAACGATGAACCCGAGACCATCGAGTACTACCTTAAGCACGAAATTAACAAGAAAACCATTGCAAACCAAGTAAACAACTTTAGGTACAATGAAGTTCTTAGGAAGCTTTGAAGGAAAAATGACGGAAGAAGAATACGACGCCACCTATGGAACCTCTCAGATGAGTTGGTTATAAAAACCGCTAACAAGAAAAACGAGACACCACGTGGAATTTCGTGATACCAAGAAGTGTCAGTGACATGGACAATATAAATGCCTTGGCCGATCAAGGGACCGATGTGAACATAATGCCATTGTCAATCTATAATAAGTTAACTAAAGAGAAACCACCAAGACCGACCTTAGACTTTCCTTAGCTAATCATACTTATGTCCACCCGTAGGAATCATTGCTGATGTTCTAATTGAGGTGGCTAACATCGCTTATCCGTGGATTTCGTGATCATTGATGTTGAGGAAGATAAAACGCATTCCCTCATTCTTGGGACACCGCTCTCGCCACCGCCAAGGCAACCATCAAATGCGGAGAAGGCATCATGATACTCAAAAGCGAAGGGGCACGCTCAGGATACCCATCATCCCAAGATACCTCTTAAGATCATGGAAATGATTACGGTGGAAATCGAAAAGCCCCGCAACAATGTTAAGAAGAAGATGAATGGTCGGGAAAAGGGCTTAGAGACTTTATGGTTCAAGGATTGTATGCTATTATCAGGAAACCCGATAAAAGTTAGAAGCAATCCCACCTCAATACCTAAGGTACGAAAGGACCCTAAGGAATTTCTAAAGGAGAAAAAGTGCTCTTGTATAGATCTCTGAGATAGCATTACGAGGAAGAAACAAACCAAGATGGTTTGGGCCTTCACGCTAAGGAGACCAATTTAAAAGATAAAACCGTCGCCATAATCGACAAATGGCAAGGAATCCACGGTGAGCATACATGCGCTACACCCTTTCTCGATGAAGCGGAAAACAAAGGGTGAAGAGGCGATAATGAGAAAACGTAGGAGCACGACTACGAGTCTAGCTACAAGACTCTTAAATAAAGAAAAGGCTCAGTGGGAGGCAACCCATGCTTAATTGTTTGCTTGTTAGTGTCATATATCTTTTATTAATTGTTTATCCTCATGTTTAAATTTGTAAAAATGCTTTATTTTGTTTTTAACCTCGCCTTAATTGCATATAAAGGTATTTTACATAAAGGATAAGTGTAGGAGGATTACACACATTTTCAAAAGAAACGTAAACATGAGAATAACAATTAACTAAAGATATTTATGTTTGTTTGTTCGAGTCAAATGCTTGTATCGAGTCATAATGGATGTTTGCGTAAATTTTTCCAGATTCTAAAGATGTAAATTTTCCGTACTTTTTCCAATTTTTTCCAAAATCGCAAACCGCTTTTTGTCAGATAACTCGACGGCGTCAGATTGCACCGACGCGCCGTGAAGGAGTAAAACATCGCATTACTTTTTTCGTTTCGAGCTACTTATAAATTTTTGGAATTTTCCAAGTCTTTAATTTTCTTAGAAATTGTAAACATCCATTCCACAAGCATTATATCCTAGTTTAAATCGAGTCTTATATATACTATTAACACCGATTTTACGCCGGTTTCGCTTTGTTTGTCTTCAAGTGTGCAGTGTTTAGTTTGTCAAGAAGAAGTTACATAAGATTGAAGGAGCTTTTCACGCAATAATTCTTCTTGAAAAGGATTTAACCACCACTTTACACGGATCCTACCGAGCTAATCGTGCGAGTATTAGTTTCTCTCGCTTTTAATTACCTTCCATTTATCATAACTTTGATATTTTCGGGGAACATTGGGGACAATGTTCAGCTTTAAGTGTAGGAGGGAAAATAAAACGGAACTTTGAAACTATGCTTATCCTCGACTATTTGCTTTGTCTAATTGTGATTGTGTAATAAACCATGAGAAAATGTCTGTTAGGTAATTTTGGCACCAAATTTAAAATTTTTATGACATATAGGAGTGGGCCATTAGTCTTAACAAAAGCTGCCTCATGGATAGGAAGTTGCATTACTAGCACAAAACCCTTTACCACCCAAATTCCACCAAAATGCGAGGATCGCCTCAGATTAGTAGGAATTAAAAGCATTCATCTTCAATGCTTAGAGTGTGAACCAGAGTATATTAGATTCTAGAACTTGTTTTGTGATGCATTCCGAGATCGCGTTGAGGCTACACTTGTGTAGTTAGGAATAACTAAATGATAAGAGGCATTAGGATAACCCTTGTTCGACACGTAATATAATTACTTCTTCCATATCGGTTGAGTAATTTCACACCCTTTGCGCCAGTACTCATCTTTAGTACACGATACCCCTAGTTAACCCCTCGAGCCTATCCTTTTCGCGGTTCTCGTGATGTTTCGTTTTCCGAATATCAATGAAGAGCATTGTTTACACCCCACCCCAAATATACACCCAAATCGCTTTAGCCTACCCCTTATGCACTCACTTTTGTGCAAATGTTTGTTATCACCCTAAACCCTTAGTTCAATTATCTAGTTGCTTGCATAAGTTGCTAAGTCGAGTCATATCCTTTGTATACGCTTTGGGACGATCGGATTCATGGAAAAGTTAAAGTTTATGAAATGACTCGGAAGGAACGTTAAAATTCAAATTCCTTGTTTTGGCGCAATAATTGTACCCCAAGTGTTTTGATCTTTTCAATTCGGGTCAAATTAGTGTTAGAGTAATAAAAACTCGTGTAGTGGATATGCCTATAAATCCCTAGTATTTTGATGTTATCGAGAGGATGGTAGAATAAAAAGCGATGAAAAAAAAAATCAAAAAAATAGAAAAGAGAAAAGAAAAAATAGTGATAAAAAAAAAAAAAAAAAAAAAAAAAAACCATACGGGCTACCATCCTACATCTATCATTTGAATTTATGTTTATTTATTTCAGCTTATTCAGTAGTTTAGAGTGTCGAGTCTTCGCTTAGCAACGCCATTCTTCATATGCATTTAACATAGAGATTTTGACTTGCCACCACTAAATAGCCTATCCCACCAAACCCTTTGTTTCTCACCGTAAGCCTAACATTACAACCCTTTAAAAGACCTCTTGATAGTCTTTCCTAGTGCTTACGCCAAAGCGATGGAGGTTTGATCTATTCTCAAGCCTATGGTAATCTATGTACTAGGACCGTTAATGAGTGTTTATCTTCCATTTCCTATTTGTTATATTTCATATATACACCGGAGAGATGCGAGTATCCAAACACCATGCATGGTGCTAGTATGTACTCCGCGCTTGTTATGACTTTTATGGGCTTATATGTGTTGTGGACCGCTTGGAATTAATGCTTCATGACCCCTAACTTATAAATTAATTGTTGTTAACATTTGCTTCGAGGACAAGCAACAACAAGTGTAGGGATATTTGATAAGGTTTTAAAGGTACCATTTTGAGGGTCGCTTAAGTCCTTATTTGATCACTTTTGTATCCGTTATTGCTTAATATCGCTCCTTTTCACTTTTTAGGTCTCTCAAGGCAAATGCTGGAATGGCACTTATTTGGACGAAAAGGCGAATATATGAAGAAAATGGCCAAAGTCAAAATCGAGACACTCACAGCTGCCGAATTAGAAGTACGACGGCCAAAAGTTAATGGCGACGCCGTCCGAGGATTTTTTGTGACTCGCTCGTAACCCAAAACTCAGATTTCAAGTGACGACGCCCGCTTAAAAGAGTAGGCCGTCGCTACTCGCGATTTGCCTAGATGGCAATCCGCACGACGCCAAGTCAAGAGGACTTAAGCACACGGACATAAGGTGACGCCACAGAAGGTTAACGTGGCCAAGACGAAACCCTAATGACTATGACACGACGGCGTCAATAAACATAAGGTGACGCCTGTCGCATATGTAATCTTATATATAGAATCCAATTTTTCGCCTTAGAGAGAGTCTTTTGGAGTGAAACCTAAAACCGAACCTAAGGTGTTCTTGTACAAGATTTTAGGGTTTTAAACCCTATCTTACATCAAGATAAGTATTTACTTCATTAATTCAATTATGTCTTTGATTATTTGTGTGTATGCTTGCATGTTCTCCATGTCCGCTAATTTATTTGTGTGTTTGCTTAGAAGTATGAAACTTAATTATTGAATATTGATTGGTTGTTTCTTATCTTAGTTGATTAATGATCTAGTAATGCGATAGGTCATTCGTTGTGTACTTAATGCTTGATTCATCTTTGTGAACCTTAGAATATAATTACCCCGAGTAGTTGTAAGCTAAACCATCCAAAGAGTGCCTTAGAGTAAGAGTTTATTATCCCCAGCGGGTTTTGTAGACGAGACCCTTTGGTAAGTTCAAAGAGTTAGGGGAGAAACGACACCCCTACAACTTTAGACACACAACGCAACTAAGAATAAGGACGCGTGACAACTCAACCATCAATAGGAGATAATTAAGAGTAGTACAAACCTAAGTAAACACATTCCTTTAAACTATCATACTGAGCACAATATTAATTAGACATAGACTCCAACAACCTTAGTTTAGGATAATTAGATAATAGTAGAGTAATCGGTAGAAATACCAACCCCCAAATCCAATACCCGAGATTCGCACACTTTCCATTTCATAAAATATAAAAATACAAAAATAATCTCCTTCAACCTTAACCTTAGCGTAGTAACTCCTTAAGCTAGCATTCCTATTCCCCTAGAGAATCGATATCAATACCCCTGGCTTTCACCCTAATTACTACACTACAACGATTAGGTTCACCGCTTGTGGTGTTATAAACTTGTCAAGAAAAGGAAGTTTCTTGACTCGACGCGTGTAGCGTTATCAAACTTTCTACATTATCATCACCAAATCAATTTACGGGACGGATAGTGGTTACGAGCATCCCAAGCTCGTTGAACTACAGATTTTTTGGGCTTTTGTCAACATGAAACATATTGAAGTTGAAGCTCTGATATGGGAAGACATGATGTCATTCCTCAAAAAGCTTGGCTCCAAGATCCCATACATCAGATACACAAAACTGTTGATCCAAAGAGCTCTTGGGTATAATCATGATATCCCCAAGAGACTCAATGACCCCACCAATCACTCCATGTTGCATGAGCCTACACTCACAGTCAGATTCAAGGACTCTACAACAAAGAAACAAGGTGCAGTCTCGCCAGATCACCTCTTAACTCGATGATATCAAACAATCGTATCAGACAAACGATATCCGTAGCAGTTGAAGAAGGCAAAGTAGGATTTCTCGATGAAAAGTCCACGGTACACCTACTAGGAAAACTGTAAGAGGCAAAGGTGAAGTGTTACAAGCACCGAGAGTCCAAGAAAGTTCCCAAGAGAAACCTCGACACAAACGGAAAGTTCCTCTAGGAAGTTGTTCCTATTCCCATTCCCAAGTCTCGAACCGCAAAGAAAGCTAGTGGATGAAAGCTCGAGAAACAGTAATCGCACGATGAGATCATCTACTCAAACCGAATCGATGTAACTCCAACAAGAGCTAAACCTCCCAATCCAATAAAGTGACCAAGGCAAAGGGAAAACTCCAATACTTGAGCATGAAGAAGAAAGCTCGATGAAGATCCACCGGATATCGACTACAGAAGAAGTTCAAAATCATTAGACTCCAACACATGGCAAAAGAGTTTGAACAGAACAAATGCGTGGCTTGAGGGTCAAGTGGTGGTGTTCAATCTACACCAATTCTCATGCGGTTAATCAACCCGATAAGGGAATTGGTGCCACCACTTGAGCAACAACAAAAGCGCCGGAGGATTCCATTGATTATGACATCGAGGAACCGAAACTGAGAAGTCCGAGAAAGAAAAGTCGATGAAGAAGCTCGGATTCAGTCAAGAAAAGGCTAACTCGACAAGATGACGGCGAACTATGATGATTTTCTTCTCAAGTCCCAATTGCTCCAAGGAGAAACCTCAACCTCCTAAGGACCCACGAATCTCCTCATGTCTCTTCATCATCGATTCGCCTTCTCACCTTCACCTCCACCATCCAAAAGATCAACCGTATCCACATCCAAATCAGGAAGAAGCCAACGGACTCTTGGATATCTCGCAAAGACAAGGATTGTTAAAGCACAAGCGGTGAAAAAAGACGTGCTTAACAAAAATCAATTTTCTCACGACTGTGATCCAATATCTTCATGACGAGACCGATAAGATGTCGGTTGAAAGGAATATGTCCAAGTTCATGAAACGTGATCTTCAGGGGAAATGAACGAAATTATTAAGGGCTATACTCACCGGCCTACTCGACAAAGTTCCCGTGTGACAAGAGAAATGTTCAATAGACAACTCTATCCGAACGATGCATTTGGCCAAGCAAACTATAAGATCAACACCCATGACCGCTACAATCAACCCAACGATCCTATAGTGTTCTCCGACACCGAATTGGTTTCAGTGGTAACTCAAATGTCTAAACGATCCGCAACATTTACTTCTTACGAAGGTAAATTGTTTGAAGCATTGCTGGAATACCAACTCAAATTAGCCTGCAGAGAAGAAGCTCAAAGGTCTAAACGTCCAAGAGACGCTGAAGATAAGGATAAGGATAAGGATTCGGAGCCTAAACGTCCAAAGAAGTCTGGAGAACCCTCCTCTATGCCACCACCACCCCGAAGAACTCCAACACCAAGATGATCTCCTCCACGCTCTTCCGCTGACAAACCTCAGGACTCTGAGTTACCACCCTAGACAGAAAACCGTGATCACTTCAAGTATATCGGTGGTGACGGTGAGGAAGTCCCCGAGCCCCAACAACAACCCACCTCTCCGCTTCAACAAAGAAACCATCATCCTCATCAAAGCCAAAGAAAAGAAGAAGCCTAAGGTTGATGTCGCCTCATGGTTATAATGAAGACAACACCGAGTATGATTGGTTCTCCACACTTGTTGATGCTACTCCGCTTCATCGATGATCCGATATGGTAGAAGGTCGACGTTGGAGCATGCTAAGTTATCGCAAGAAAAGTTCCGAGTGAACAAGATGACGAAATCGTAATTGAGACGAATCAAGAATGAAGCCTTTCAACTACTCAAACACAGCTCGGAAAGTGCTATTGAAGTTGAATATCACCTTGAAAACATAGCAAGAGCCATGTCTAACAACATTGATTGGCTCAACCTCAAGCAAACATCGACTTCACCGTAAGAGATAAAGCTCCATACTACACCGATTGGTCTAAACCTCTACCAACGATTGGTCAACCAGATCAACCTAAGATTCCATTTCGCTACTTCTTCAACAATGACTTGAATTTCTTCTACACGGTAGCGATGGTTCAAAGAAATACGCTACATCACTTACACTTCCATTCCCGTACCATATACTCCAACCGCATAGCCATCGAAGAAAAGGCTACCCACATGTTTTCCAACAGGTGGAATGGTATGACATTGATGCAATGTACGGATTCACCATTGGCCGAAACGCCTACTAATCTACTACAAAAGTCGCCAGTCCGAAAGTCTCAACATGAAGTGTACAGTGATAAAGGGATCGTTGTTGTTAAGCATGTCACTCTTTCATCTAAATGGGATTACACCTTCCTCAAGACTATCGTGGTCAAAAGACAAGACGAAAGGGACTATGAATTCGTGAAGCGGACTTTCTAACTTGTCTCTCAATGACATTGAAGATCTTTATCTTGCCAAAGTACAGGGAAGAATGAGACATTTCGACAAATTCAACGTGAATGCATCAAGTCCTTGCTCATCTTCATCAAGCATAGTGATCCAGAACGTGTAGAAGATTTACAACTTGTTGTTGAATCGATCGCACTGTGTCAACCTCACTGCACTCGGCTAGAACTTCCCGACATCAAACAACTTCCACAATACACTCTCGAAGAAACCATTCGAGTAGTTTATCAGAGTGAACTACAACGAATCGCTGATGGCGTGTAGAGATCTTCATAAGTTTGGGGATCACACATCAAGAAGGTCGTGACGGATTGGCTTATAGGTTGAAGGCGATACATGAAGGCATTGGGTCTCCTAAGCGATGGAATTCTTAGGAAAGACGGGATGTAAAGAGGATCATCACCCGCATTGATGAAAGGTTGCATGTGGCGGACCGCCTGTAACTCTAGAGAGCTTCAGGTGGTCGCCCCAGATTAATCTCACAAGCATCAACGCCTGCTCGCATTCCCCGGAGATATTATTGGACTACCGTACCCCTTAAACTGCTTCAATTTCATATTAATTTGATGTGATCATTTAATGACAATGGTTTGTGCACAAATAATGTTGTACAACCCGCTTCTTGTAATGAAAGGACCGTGGTACGCTTCAAAGGCAATCCTTATAAAAGGAGCGAAAGCTTCTTACTTTTGAGTAAAACTTATCAAACCTTTCATTTTTCAAAGGTTTTGCTCAAAAGAACAAGTACTTCCCTTTATGTTTTTCAAAACCTTAACCGTTTATATCACTTGTTGAGGGGGAGTAATTGATTAAAAACTTTGTTCACAAATTGATCTTTGTTGTAATCTTCCCACAAAAATCAAAATGGTCATATTTATTCTCAACATTTCTTCAAAAATAACATATTTATATGCCATTTTTGAGGGGGAGAAAAATTAAGTGATAAGAAATATGTTGTGTTTTGCTATTGAATCCTCGTAAAAAGACTTCAACCCATGAATTGATGGGAACTCGAATAAATATATATTGAAAAGATTTGTCTTCCAAGACTTATCCAAGTAAATTGTACCTATTCGAGAAGCTCTTGATAGACATGAACTTTGACGGTTTGACAACCTTTCGGGTTGTCCACATCTTCAAGGTAGTTATTAGAGCTAGTTGTCACCTAAAATGACAATGTATCTCTTTAACTATGCAACGCAATCGTGTCTCGCAAGGAATTGTCTATCTTGAGTCGATCAATTCAAAAGTGCGCTTTTCTCTCCTCGCATATTTCCGTCAAAACTCTTAAGCACATGTCGGGGGAGTATTTCGAAAATCTAAAACTCTTGAAGTGTTCAAACATGTTTTCATTCGCAAACACTTCGAGAGATTTTCATGAAAATGGTTTTATGGCAATGGAGTTATAAGATTAAGGTTAGGAATAATCGTCCTATGATCCGCCAGAGTCGAAGGATCTACCCAAGGACACTACCAATAGTTAGAATTAGAAGTCCTTAGTATGATCATAAAAGGAGAAAATGAGAATCGGAGAAAGAAGGAGTTGAAGAATTAAAAGAAAAGCAAAGAAAAGGGTGAAAAGAAATAGCCTCCGTATTATTCAACTTAGCGCATAACGGGTTCAATTTATATGCTACTTGTTGTCACTTGATGACGCCGGTATTGAAAATTAAAAGTCGTCATGGACCCAAAGGACGCATGCACTAAACCTTCTTAGCCACTCAAGTTTCTCTCAATGTAAGCTTGTTTCATTCTCACAGGAACCCTACGAAACCATCGGCTTTCTTAGAGATTGTCGGTATTGAAGAAGGAGACCCTCCTAGTCTCCGCCAGAAAACCAAATGCACTATTGAGTCTAGAGCCACGAGATTCATCAAAAGATCTCATAGGTACACTTGACATTTCATCACTTGTCGCTCAACAATAAAGAACAACAAAGGATACGTTATCGAGTCCCACATGATCCTAGCAACTGTCGAGAACATTTATGAGAGGTTCACAATTGTGATCCTCAATGATTGAATGGAAACTCGCCAGGTCAACATCAAACAGCCCACAGCAGGTCACTTAAACTCCCGTGATTACGCTTAGTGTGTCTCAAACGGTCTACAGTCGTGAGGTGATGCTTCGATGTACCTCAATGACTCATCTCGAATTGTAGGTGTACTGCACATCACGTTATCTCACTTGGGACTCCAGCTCAGAACGGGCTTTGAAAGAATTAGAGTTGTGTTTTCACACTATGTCATAACACTCTCGAAGTTCAAACTTGGCGCCGGAACCGCTTATTACTAACCTTTCTTATGTTTTCTTCTTATGGAAGCCTGGAGCGGATCGATCGCAGATTCTTCACATGCTCATACCAACATCATCACTAATGGAAGTTCTCTAAAGGCAACACAAAGGCGTAATGATTCTTCGTCAAGTCAAAGAATCTACAAAGTTAAAGACTAAGAGAACTTCATCAAGATCAGAATCCAACGTTAAAGAGCGTGTGAGCATGTTGAAGAAAGACGTGGAGACACCGGAGCAACAAAGTCGACTGATTCGCATAACAAAACATACTATCACTACCATCACAAAGAACAAAGAACAATGAAAATGATGACGCCAAAGCGTAACTTTTCAAAGTGTTGGAATCACTCCTAAACAAGATTTCAAGTATTTATATTTCATATGTAATAGGTAGCTTTATTATGGCCTTTATGTTTGTTTAAGGTCAAGTTTATGTAGAAGGCCCATAAGCTTGATCCAAGCCCAATAAGGAATAGGAAGGAGAGGAGTGTTGCCCTAGATCCTGCCTATATATACATTGTAATAACCCTCACTTGAGGGTTGGTTGTTCAATTTACTCTTTCACCACTCTACGCCTAACCCTTCTTCATTTATACATGTGTGTGTGTGTAGATTGTTCATCCGCCTTTATCTCTTCTCTTATAACTTGTGTTTGTAAAACTAGTGACCTAACAGTGGTAACACTCCCTCTCCTTCCCTATTCCTTATTGGGCTTGGATCAAGCTTATGGGCCTTCTACCTTCCATTAGTGAAGTAAACTCAAAACCTGAAAATCGAAAAATCCTTCGATATTTTGACATTTTCATGGTCGACCTCAAAATTTTACAACATGAGATAGAATATCGCCTGAAATCAAAGTTGAACATTTTCAATCGCCTCTCCGCGCGAGAACAAAGAGACATTTTTAAAAATCTTTACCTAATGTTAAAAACTTGAAAAGTTGTGCAATTGCGGGAAAAGGATTTCATAAGGAACTTGGGTAATGAAAACGCCGAGAAAATGTAAACATCTATTTCAACACAAAACGCAAAAGAAACTATTGAGAAAAGATGTTGATCGACTCTTGAAGATGTTATCCGTACGATATCCATAATGTTGTGTTACTTCATGCCTTGCCATTTGCATCTCGATTATATCTCTCATTGATATTGTTGAAACTGTTGTTATCATGAGAACACCGATAATGTGCTTCAGATCGAGTCTTTAAAAGTCGAAATAAACGATTACACACGGAAATTTACAATGCAAACGTCGCTTTTCATTGGTGTGAAAAGATATTCACAACCATC
>CM040238.1:169578632-169591028 GCA_022545495.1 Chrysanthemum lavandulifolium | reverse complement strand
CCATTTGTTTGAACCGGGTAACTTTCAAAGCTTTGAGCTCAAGACGCTTTTGGTGAACACTCTTAACCGTGAAATTTGAGGCGTTGCATTGATTCTTTCGGATTTTGATCAATTGTGGCAACACTGCTTTGTACAAAGGTTTAGAGTTCGTTGATATTTAACGTGAGCTCTTCGTTGTCAACCCGTATGGTCAACTCTTCAAAGAAACACATCAATCGAGCACGACTGTTCTTAAGAAAGCTCTCCCTAAGATGAGGGAACTCTAGGATCCGCATCAAAGTCTACTACAACAAAGTCGGCATGAAAGTGAAACTTTCCCACTTTCATCACGACATCCTCGGCTATCCCAGTGGACGAGTTACAGACGATCCGCTAGCTCGAGTGTCATACGAGTGGATGAAAGTTCGTGAAGAGATGTTTCTTCCATACTAAGAGTGGCATGAGGTTAATGCTAGCGCCAAGATCGGCCAAGGCGGAGCATTGAAACATCCCAAGAAATCACACGGATTAAGAACCGCCGGGTCTTCAAGCTTTTCGGGAAGCTTATTAAGAATGGTCACGAGCATTGCTCATTGAGAGGAGTTTTAGCCATCTCGATAGCTTGTCTTTGTTGGTGAGTAGGCCTTTAAGCGTGGATGCAAATTTAGGCATTAGAACGAGAGCATCAACGAAGCTTATATCAAAGTGAAGCTCATTGAAGATTTGGAAAACTTCTCCATTTGCTCTTTGTTTTGTCTTTAAGCTTCTCATCATTCATTCTTGATGGGTAAGGAAGTCGACTAGACTTTTGAGCCGGAATGGAAGTGTTTTCGCTCAGATTTTTCCTCGGAACATCGGGTTCCGGACTTAAAGCTTGACTACCAAGGTGGGACGTGTCGGATGCCGTGGGCTTGAATAATGCACCTTGTCCGTTGTCTCCTTGGTAACTTGACTAAATGCCACGGAGGAGGGGCATAGGAGTCGAGGGTCCATTGTGCGCCTTACCACTCACGAGTGGTGACGGCTTTCAACTCGGCATTTGGATTGGTGATTGTATTGCTTGGGAGTCCTCCGTAAGATGGCGAGGCTTTGTTCATATTCATGTTCATGAAACCGCTCATCATATTCTTTAACTCATTTGTCTGCCGAGACAATGTGGTATCAATTTCCCTTTTTAGCTCACCTCTCATGTTATTGATCTGAGTTTGCATTGAACGCATGTTTGCCTCAGTCATTTTCATGAAGTCATTTGGCATGGGAGCTTGAGGAGGTGGTTGATAACTTTGATGATTTGGAGCTTGATATGGTTGAGGTTGGTTGAAATTGTTCCGGTTTTGATTGAAATTTTGTCCTTGATTCGGAACAAAGCGATTTTGATTGCCATGGTTTTGATTGCCATGGTTTTGATTGCCATGGTTTTGCACGGGAGGAAAACCAGGTGGTGTCATACCGCTAGGTGCACGGTAGTGAGGATCAGCCTGTGGTCGGTATTGATTGTGGTTTACCGAAGCTACGGGAGCTTGGTAAAAGGAAGCATCGGTTGCTTGACAATCATAATACGCGTGTGGACCACTACAAGTTTCACACACCTTGTTTACGGCTTTGACTGGTTCGGGCTTATGAATTTCGCTTTGATTTCCTTTACCTCTTTTATCATACAATGGATGATGTCCGTTAGAGCGGTTAACGGAGCGGCTAACTCGGAAGAGTTACGGGATGAAGAAGAGGCAGGAGTGTTCGAACATTGACTTTGTTGCGAGAAAAGGAACTTTGATTTACTCTCGCAAATTTCAAGCACATCTTTAGGTTTACGATTCAAGATATTTCCACCAGCGGATGCGTTCAAAGAATCTTGATCATTACCGCTCAACCCATTATAAAAGATATTAACTTGTTGAAGCTCAGTGAATTCATGATGGGGCATTTCGAGGAGATCTTTGAATCTCTCCCATGCCTCTCCAAAATTTTCTTCAAATTTTGACGAAATCCGTAAATTTCATTTTAAGATTAGTCGTCTTTGATGGAGGAAGAAATAATTGACAAACTTTTGGACAAGATCCTCCCAAGTTTCGATGGATCGAGGGGTTCTTTTTCCACCAAATCACAGGCTGCCCCGCAAGTGAGAACGGAAATAGCATCAATTTGATCACCGTTGTGGCACATCTTTGTAATTGAGAGTTGATGTCAAATGGTTGAACCAACGGATGTGTGCATCGGGTCTTCTCGATCGCACCCGCGGAATTGATTCGTGAACACAAGTTGGATCAAATGTGTCTTCAATTCAAGTGATCGAATTGATTACCGGTAAGACGATGGCATCTCCATAACCCTCGGTGGGTGCTTGGAGCATTTCCGCCATAGCACGCCTAAATCTCGCCATGGTGTTGTTAGAAATAGTACGAATCTCGGGTTCGACTATTTGGGCAAGACGCTCACGAGAACGTCTTCTTGAATTTCGCTAGATCACGCAAAGGACTCAATGATCTAGAAGAACGAGTGCGATGCACTAAAGATAACTCTAAGGGATCTCGAGTTAAGAAGAGAAATGGAATTATGAAGATCTTTCGATGAGAATGAGAATTATGAAGACGGTTTGTAAAAATCGGTGAGAAGAATCTTTATGGGTTTTCGGATCTCAAACGTCGATATCACAACAAAATCAATTAACACAAAATCGAGGCAAAACAACGATGAACTTAACCAATAATCCAAGATGAATGGCTTCTTTGAAAAAGGTACACCAATCACAATGGACACAAAGGCAAGTTTTATATCTTTAGTTCGGGAACTTATTATGGTCGCACCCCGCTAGGTAGTGCACTGCCTTGGTTTTCGGTGGTAATCTTTTAAGTTGTTAATTATTAGAGAAAACGACGATTCTTTTTGTATTTTTATTTTTGATACATATATAGAAACAAAAGAAAAATATTTTTGTGTTTTATACGTTTTTGGATGTTTTTGGGTTTTTGGATTTTTTAGAAGAAAATATGGATATATATATATACAAAGATGGATGATATAAACAATGAGTGAGGATTCAAACAACTAATCTGCTAAAACGGGAGATAAATCAAGACAGACTGACCAAGCAATGGCGCCAGAATTGATCGCGCAGAAACCGTTAAGTTCTCTCACGCAAGCGTAAGAAAACCTAAAACAATTTAAGCACGAAATCAATGAAGATCGAGGAGTACAATGTTTCCCGGTCGTTATGTCCCAGCGAGCTATGCAATGATTTATCAAACGTTTAGTGATCGAGGAGTTTGAACGGAAAAAGGATTTGTGAATGATATTATAACTACGGGAAAGCCAACAAATTACAATGGCTTAAATGCAAATGAGAGGAAATTAAAAAGATAAAATCTATTAAATAAACGCTATCACTAAAATTAAAATGATGTTTTTTGTTTTTATGTTATTACGAAACTGAAATTAAAATCTACGCGACGTACAAAATAAAAAGTGAAACTAAATCAATAAAAGTCCTAAAAATATGAAAAATACATTTTTACAAACCTAATGATAAAAGAAAATTTATAGAAAAAGAAAATTATTTTTAAAACTATTTATCTAATTATTATTAATTAAAAACTAATTTTAACTATTAAATAATTAACCAAAATGCAAGAAATTAGGAAACAAAGCTAGAAAAATAAAATTATGAAATGGAAAAGTCTAAAATATCAAACTAGAATTTTCAGAACTATTTTTGTATTTTTCAGATTATTTTTCTATTTTTTATGAATTTTAAACTAATTTAATCTAATTAAAATTGTGAAAAATACCAAATAAAAGAGGAAAAATAAGGAAAAATCTTTTTAAGCTTTTTATATTTTTCTTAAACTATTAAAATTGGAAAAATATTATTTTGAGCTTTTTTCAATTAATTGCTATTAAATCTAATTAAAAGTGATTAAAATCTATTTAAAATGAGAAAAATAGCAAATGAAGACCAAAAATTATGAAAACTTCAGGAAAATTCTAAAATTATATTATGAATCTATGAAAAATGAAAAATCACTAGCTTATGTGTAGAAAATGAATGATGTAGTGCAACTGCAACTAGAATAAGCTACTAAATTAAGCATATAAGCTAGCAAGCTAACCAAACAGTAACTGAAGCTATCTTATACTAGAATAAGCTAATTGCAACTGTTTTAAACCACTTCTAACAAGCCTAAAGCTCAAATCAATCAATTAAGCCAATCAAGATTCTATCCAAACAAATGTTCAGTCCACTGTTTGAGCCTAACACAAGCTTATTTATAAGCCTAGAGTGAAAAATGATAAGCAGTCCTAAACACCACCGTGAGCTACAAATGTGCCAAAACCAAACTCTAATTCCTAGAAATGAAGCAGATGCACCAATTTCAAATCGCTCGATTCACACCTAAGTGTGAATAGGCGACGGTTAAAGTATTAGCTTATATGAAGCTTAAAATGACCCAACCGCTTTAAGTAAAAGTGAATATCGATTTAGACCAGTTGAAATTTGTTTTCCAAAGTTTTACACTCTCAAATTCAAGAATGAATCAACGAATGACTCACAAAGTTTGGTACAAAAATACTCTTGACGGGTTTGACTATTTGAAGATTACTCATAAACTTTGACCAAACCGAGTTTTGATCCACAATTTTGAACCGAAAATGATGTATTAAGTCTAATGATTATAACCAAAAGCTAGACCTAACACTTTTGAACCAAATTGCGACTTAATAAACCCACCGATTCAAACAGATACATCACTAGAATGATTCAAGCTTGATTTGACTTTTAGAGTGAAAGTGCTATTATAATGACTCAAAATGACTATCAATCACTACTCAAACAAGTTTCAATCACTTAGAACTAATAAGCTACTCTATAGCACGCTTTAAACAGATGATCCAAACACTACTTAAGCTATTGAAATGAGAACTAGAAAACAGATTATGATTATATTAAGCTGAACAAACATGCAACATAGATCAAATAGTACTAAATATCATAAATGAACAGATTCAAACTATAAATTCAACAGCAAAACAGATATGATGACTTACAATGATCCTTAGCCACTGTGGCTTGCCAAAATAATGAACTAGAACCACTAACCTAATAACCACTAATCCTAATCCAATTCCAGCTAGATCTCAACCCAATCCAGCATCATAACCATTCCAGATCCAAAATCAGCAGACCAGAACCAATACTGTAGTATCTGATGTGAACATGAGATTTTTGTGATCATGAGATTAAAACAAGTAACAAGTTCACAATAAGCTATGAAAAGCTTAAATGAACCTATCAAACCCAATTCCAAGCTTGCATCAACCTGTCCAATAAGTCGCACCATTTCGCTTATGTTGACTATTATTGACCAAGATCAAAATTGCTTGAAATATGATTCCGTGCTTACACAAAGCTATTTTAAGCTTATGTAAGCTTATATAAGCTTAAACTTGAACTGCTAAAGATTTATCAAAAGAGTTTGGAACTTATAATTTTAACGGTGAACACATAAGATAGAAATTATCTTGAACTTAAAATTGATACTTAAAGCAAGTTGAAATACACTGGCAATCGTTATTTGATACAACTAAGCTTGAAAATACAAATACAAACTATTTAAGACATAATACTAAGTGAAACGACATACATTGTAAAGAACTAAAAAACTACTGCTTTGCTTGTAGCTTCCCTTGGCTTCTTATAAGCTTCAAACTTCCTCTCTCATCTTTCTGAATAGATCCCACCAATAAAACTGACCATAGGATCACTGAAATTGATCCTAGCCATTCAAAGTAATTTTGGCGCCAAAACCTTTTTTAACAGTTTGCTTGAGTGGGGTTGGTATGGGGCTCATTTAATGATCCTTGGCTCTTTGTGTTTGGAGGGGGGGGGAAATAGGGGTGATGATGGTGAGGAGGTGGAGTGTTAGCAGAAAGTTTCAGAAATGGTGATGATGGGAGGTGTATCCGTGACTTGGGAGGGAAAAGAGATGAGTCAAAGGGTTTGACTGGTATATTAAATACCAGGGGGTCCAAAGTGTAGTAATGACAGGGTCACCAAGGTATTGGCAGGGGTTCATAATGGTTTGTGACATGGGCCAAGGTGTTTAAAGGGTTTTAAAATACAAGGGCCTAACTTGTAACTTCTGAAACTGTAGGGATCAAGGCTGCCAATTTCTCAAAGATGTTTCAGGGACTGAAATTGACAAGTGTCAATATTACAAGGACCAAAGTTGCCACTTTCACATTTTCCAGGGACCAAATCTGCCAATTTTGAAAGTTGAAGGACCATTTTTGTAAATTTCTCAAACTTTTCACATTTTTCACCAAAGGACTAAATTTGACAAGTTATGATTTAAAAAGGACCTTTGGTGACTTTACTTTTGAAATTTTGACTCAGGGACTATTTTTGACAATTTATGAAACTTGGGGGACTGAAACTGCAGTTTTTGCAAATTTGATATGTTTTTCATCTGATTTTGATATTTTTGCTTTTAAAACACATAAAACATTGATTTGTGATATTTTGATCATTTTGATGTGTTTCTGAGTGTTTTCAGATGATTTTGCAGTTTATTTTGTACAAAAATGATGAGTATTTACACACTCATCACACACTTATACTGAAATGGTAAACAGTGAATGTAAAATTTGAAAACACAATAACACTTTGAATTAAAACTTGAAACTGAGTTACATTGACTAAATGGTTTAGTCTTAATACAATAAAGCTTGATATTACAGATTTGCGAACTAATTAAGACATTTAAAGAAAACGACATACAAGAATTTAAAAAACTAAGTAATCGCTTTCTCTTTGCTTCTCTTCCTCTCTTTTATACTCCAATAAGCTCCACGTGTCCTTCCTCGAGAGAATCCCACTAATAATCTTGCAAAATGGATGAGTTTTAGCAATCTAGGCCTCCACGCTTTTGGCGGGAAAATCGGTTTGACTTGTGGCTCGTGAAATAGCTAGTAGGGGTGGCATTTATTGTAGTGGGTCGAGTGGGTAGTGGTGATGATGAGGGAGGAGAAGGTGATGGGAGAGGCGAGCAAGTGGTTCTTGGCAATGGAAAGACAGGTGTACAGTGGTGGGCGGGGTGGGATAAGGTTTGACTTGGTTTGACTTGGGTTCAAAACAGGGAGGTCAAAGGTTTTGACAAGGGATCAAAATGGCAAAGGGGTCAAAAGGCTTAATAGTTTAGTTTAATATTTCAAGGACCTAATTTGCAACTTCTGATTTTTGAAGGACCAATCCTGCCAATTTCCCAAAGTTGTCACAAGGACCAAAATTGACAAGTTTTAATAGTACAAGTACCATTTTTGACATTTTCAAATTCTCAAAGGACCATTTTGCCAAATTTCAAAGTTCGTGGACTTAAGTTGTAAATTTGCAATTTTAAATCTCAAGGACCAATTTTGACAACTTAGGAATCCTAGGGACTTGAAATGATATTTTCTTTATTTTGTTTTACCAGGGACCTGCTTTTGACAACTTTTGAAACTTGGGGACTAAAGCGCCAATTATGCAAACTTGATACGTTTTTCACCGATTTTGATATTTTGCATTTAAAACACATAAAACACTTATTTGTGATACTTTTATCATTTTGATGCATTTCGAGTGTTTTCGGATGTTTTGCGATCTAATTTGTACAAAAATGATGAGTATTTAGACACTCATCAATCCCCACACTAAGATATTGCTAGTCCCTAGCAATGTTTTGAGAAAAATTTAATGGATTTCATCTCTTTACCCAAAGCCATTACTCGGAGTAGCCAAATATTTCAGTTCAAGTAAGAACTTTGGTACACCGATAACCAAATGATTTTGAGCAAATCACCGCCTTCCAACGGATTTGATTTGTCTTTACCGAAGCCGCTTGCTTCGGACTAGCCAACTCTTAGATAAAATATCTTTGGTGAGCCGATTACCAATTATGGTTTTTCCATCGCCTTTGCCACAAGCCATAAACTTGCGGGCTAGCCAACTCTTCACTTTTAGGATATGGTGGTGAACACCATACAATTTTGGGCAAATTGCAAGCCGTCAACGGATTTGAGATATCTTTTCCAAGAGCCGTTTGCTCTGGATTAGCCAATCCTTTTGTTTATTAGACAAGGCGGATCGATAACCATAAGATGAGTAAGTGCAAAACACTTACGCCAAAAAAAAATTTTGGCCAAAATGGGGAATTAGGTGGTATAATTATATGATAAAATTCGTGAGAATTCCCCCACACTTAGAAATGAATATTGCCCTCAATATTCAAAATACAAGCGGTTATGCCGAAACATAGAACGTAAAAGGAAATACTACGGCCATTATTTAGCAAGGATTTTTTTTTTTTTTTTTTTTTTTTGATGAAACTCTTATATATATACACAACATGTGGGGCAGCTCCCACACTAGGGTGGAACACACGGTGAAAACCCATGTAGCATGCTATCGTTTTTGATTCCCGAGTCGCTAGCTTGACTCGATCCCGCATTCATTGGTTCATGGGGAAAGTTTGTAGATCCGGGACAATCACGGGAGGAATGTCCTCTCAAAGTAGTGCTTCAACCGATGAACATTCACTTTAAAGTTTGGACCATCGAGTTGAGATAACTCAATGGTGCCATAAGGATAAACCTTAGTGATAGTAAATGGACCGCACCAACGGATTTAAGCTTTCCGAGAAAATCTTCAATCTTGAATTGAAAAGAAGGACTCGATCACCAACTTTGAAAACGCGGTTCTTGATTTTAGAGTCATGAATCTTCTTTGTCTTTTCTTTGTAGATCAAAGAGTTCTCGTATGCTTGATCACGGACTTCATTTAATTCATTCATTTGAACTTTCCGGTGATCACCAAATGTCGAATATCGAAGTTTGCATGTTTCAAGGCCCAAGATACCTTGTGCTCAAGCTCAACCGGCAGATGACACGCCTTCCCGCACACAAGCTTGTATGGAGTACACCGATGGGTGTTTTATGTCGCACGGAAGGCCCAGAGTGCGTCATCTAGCTTATCCGACCAAGAGGCACGGTTTTCGCCAACCGTCCTCTCGAATTTTTAATCCCGGTTGGAAACTTCCACTTGCCCACTAGTTTGGGGTGATACGCAGAGAGAGGCGGTGAGTTACACCATACCGCATGACTCTTTCAAACCGGTCATTGCAGAAATGCGCACCACGATCACCGATTATAGCTCGTGGAGTTCCAAACCTAGCAAAAGAGATTTCAAGAATTTCATAACAACTCGGGCATCATTGGTATGCAAAGCCTTAGCTTCAACCCATTTTGACAAGTATTCAACGCCACGAGTATGTATTTGTTACCATGAGAAGAAGGAAATGGCCCCATAAAGTCAATGCCCCGGATGTCAAAATCTCACATACTTGAATGGCGTTTCGCGGCATTTCATTTCTTTATGAGATATTCCGTGACGTTGACAAGCGTCTGTGTTTTGACAAATTCGTGGGCATCCTTGTAAATTGCGGGCCAATAAAACCGGAATCAAACACCTTTTGGCGGTGTTGTTTGGACTATGATGGCCCCGGTGGGTCCAAAGATGGCAAGCTTTGAGAATGTCAAGAGCTTCTTGTCCATAAACACACCGTCGGATGACTTGATCCGCACAGATTTGAATAAGTAGGGTCGTCCCGTAGTAATGTTTAACATCTTTAAAGAATTTGTTTTTCCGTTGGGACGACATCCCTTTCACGATGAAGTTACCCGCATGGTAATTTGCAAAGTCAAGAAACCATGGGGTAGAAGAGTTTCCACGAAAAGAAACCGCATTGAGTGTCTCGAGAGGAAATGTTTCATTTATTTCCTTTTCTCGAAAACATCTTGGTGAGGGTTCTCTAATCGGACAGATGATCGTGACTAGGTTCTCGGCTCCTTTTTATCACGTATAATGATATCAAATTCTTGCAGGAGGAGAACCCAACGAGCAATCTCGACTTTGCATCTTGTTTTGCAAAGAGATATTTGAGAGCCGAGTGATCCGTATACACCACGCATTTGGTCAAGATAAGGTATGGCGAAACTTTTCAAACGCATACACCATGCTAATAGTTCTTTTACGTAGTGGTGTAATGGGTTTGAGCTTGATCATAGTCTTGCTCGCATAATGGATAGGTTGAAAATGCTTGGTTTTACGTTGCCCCAAGACCGCACCGATAGCAAAATCACTTGCATCGCACATGAGCTCAAAGGGTAAATCCCATCGGGCACTAGAATGGGTGCTTAGTAGCTTTTTCTTTAATGTTTCAAAAGCTTCGATGCACTCGGTGAGAAGATAAAAGGAGCTTCTTTTTCAAGAAGATGGGTCATAGGCCGAGCGATTTTAGAAAAATCTTGTATGAATCTACGATAAAACCCGGCATGACCAAGAAAACTCCTAATACCTTTGACGGTAGTGGGATGAGGCAGTTTAGCAATAACATCAACTTTTGCTCTATCGACCTCAATCCCGTTTTTGGAAATCTTATGGCCAAGGACTATGCCTTCTTTGACCATAAAGTGGCTCTTCTCCCAATTTAGACAGAGATTGGTATCTTCACACCTTTTTAGCATTTTGTCTAAATGGGAGAGACATGTCTGAAATGAGTCCCCAATGACCGAGAAGTCATCCATAAACACTTCCATTGTTTCCCCGATCATGTCGTGGAATATGGCCATCATACATCGTTGGAACGTGCCAGGAGCATTGCATAAGCCAAAAGGCATGCGTTTGTAGGCAAAAGTTCCGTATGGGCGGTGAATGTGGTTCTCTTGATCCCTGGATCAATGGGGATCTGAAGTAACCCGAGAAACCATCAAGGAAACAATAGTATTCGCTTTCACGATAATCTCTCAAGCATCCGTCCATGAAGAATAGAGGAAAATGGTCTTTGGGTGGCGCCATTCAACTTACGATAGTCAATACACACACGCCATCCGTAACCAATCGAGTTGGAATTAACTCGTTTTCTTCATTCGTGACAACAGCTATGCCACCCTTTTTGGAACACAATGAATTGGGCTAACCAAGGACTATCCGAGATTGGGTAAATCAATCCTGCATCAAGAAGTTTGATAACCTCCTGCTTGATAACATCATGGATTTTTGGATTTACTCTTCTCGATGTTGAATCGATGGTTTGAAGTCATCCTCCATCAAGATTTTGTGAGTACAAAATTCGTGGTTGATACCCTTAATGTCGGAGAGTTTCCAAGCAATTGCTTGCTTGTGTGACTTTAAGACCTTTATGAGAGCAGTCTTTTCATCTTTACTCAAATCTCGAGCAATAATGACAGACAATTTATCATCACCTTCAAGAAATGCATACTCAAGATGAGGTGGTAAGTCCTTAAGTTCGACTTCAGAAATTCTTCGCTTTCTCAACCGACTTGACTTCCTTGTTATGAAGCTCGACGGGAGGAGTGGAGGAGAAGTGTCCGATTTAACAACTTCTCAAGAATAAGAATATCTCCTCCTGATTAATCTCATGGTGATTAATCTCTTCCGAATTGCATCACTAGTGTGAGGGTTGATGAATGATCATCCTAAGCAATTTCTCAATGAGAAGTATGTCCCCTCGATGTCAATTGGCGTGATCAATTTCCCATGGAATGTAATCACTAGCCAAGTATGCTTCAATCTCTTCCAAGATGAAGTCGCCTCAAACGGAGTGAGAGAAGGAGTAGAATTGGCTATGATAGGTTGAGAAGATGTGGTGGGATCCCACTCACGTAATTATGAGAATAACCAAGAACTTCTTGAGAGTACTCTTCGAAGCAACATCAATGATATCTATTCGGTTAACCGACTCGAATCATAGTTTGCGGAGTACCTCAAGTTTGATCAAGGTTAAAGGTGACAACTTCATTACTAACACGTAATGTGATTTCTTGCTCAAATACATCAATGAGAGCACGGCTGCTCGTGAATCCTCTTCCAACAATGAGAGGAGCCGTGGATCAACATCGAAATCAACAACTACAAAGTCACCGGAAAATGGAACTTTCCTACTTTCACAAAAACGCCCTCGGCAATTCCAAGAGGACGGATATTGTACGATCTGCAAGCTCGAGAGTCATGCATGTAGGAGTAAGGTCCGGTGAGAAAGTTTCTTCCATCTTGAATGAGGCATCGGGTTTATGCTTGCACCAAGATCGGCTAAGGCAAAGCATTCAACCATTCCTGGAAATACACAAGGTAAGAGGAACTTTCCAGGATCTCCAAGCTTCTCGGAAGCTTTTCAAGATAACTGCAGAGCAGTTCTCGTTCGAGAGGAGTTTTAGCCATTTCAAACAATTTTCCTTGTTGCTTAACATGTGTTTGAGAGTTGATGCAAACTTGGGCATCAACATGATAGCATCCATGAAGCTTATGTCAAAATGTAGTTCTTGGAAAATTTGAAAGAATTTTTCCATTTGATGACCGGATTTTTC
>CM040238.1:169122128-169578532 GCA_022545495.1 Chrysanthemum lavandulifolium | reverse complement strand
AAGTGATCTATAGGATCCTTTCCAAATGGAGCTCTCGGAGATGTACCCGTTGTATAGAAAATGGGAAGATGTGATGAGGGAGAATGTGGTGTGTCTAGTAGGAAACAAGGATCACCCCAATGCATGTCTAAGCTTCATGATCTATTGTCTAGTGACCGAGACTCGCTTCAACATTGCTTACTACATGGTCAAGAGAATGGCAAGTGTAAGAAGCATGGACAAGATGGTGCTCAGATGCAATGCTCCTAACCCGCCTTGCTAAATTCATCTTTGCATTAGATCCTCTCCACAAACCTATGACCATAGCTTTTGCAAGAAGGTTATGGTACCATTGACCGAGGAAGAACCACGAGGTTTATGGTAGATGGCAAGAGGCCTCACCCACCCACGGATTCCTCGGAAGAAAGGGAGAGACCAAAGAAGGTGAAGGAAGTAGCAACCACTCGAAATACCGAACTCGACCCCTTGGAGTATATCAACCAATTGCGGATGTTCTGGTGCATCACCCGAATGGCAACAAACCAAGGGAATCTTCAAGTGCTTTGCCAACTTCTTGAAGAAAAAGAGGTAGAGTGGAGGACGGGTGAAGACGGATGGGAAGGAGAAGAGGTAAGGTCTTAGGACCCAAGTGTATGATGAAAATTTCAAAAATGGTTTGTAACACTTTAAACTATGCTCGTAGTATGTAGTGTTAGGTCACTAGTTTTACAACACAAGCTTATAAGAGAAGAGATAAGGCGATTGAACAAGTAAACCAAACACACACACAAGTATACTAGACCGGTTATCGTAGAGTGTAGTGAAAGAGAAAACTTGAACAACCAACCTTCAAATGAAGGTTATTACATGTATTTATAGGCAAGGAGCTAGGGCAACACTCCTCTCCTTCCCTATTCCTTATTGGGCTTGGATCAAGCTTATGGGCCTTCTACATAAGCTTGACCTTAATCAAACATAAAGGCCATAACAAAGCTACCTATTACATATGAAATATACATACTTGAAATCTTGTTTAGGAGTGATTCCAACAATCTCCCTCAAGTATATATGAATGTAAGCGGTGAAGGCGTTGATGTAATAGTATGTGACGCCTTCGGCATTCTTCTTTCTTGTGAGAGGAATTGCCTTGATTCAAACAATCTCCCAGTGTAGAGATAGTTATCTTTGAACGGTTAAGCTTCGACGTCATCTTTAACTTTGTTCTTTGATCATTTGTTCTTTGTGGTGACGGTGATAGTATGTTGTTATGCGCATCGATCGCCTCAGTGCCTCTCATTGCTCCAGGTGTCTCACGTCATTCTTCAACATGCTCACACGCCTATGACGTTGGAATTCAATCTTGATGAAGTTCTCTAAGTCTTTAACTTTGTAGATTCTTTGGTTTGTGAAGAATCATTCTCGGACGATTGTGTTGCTTTTGAATAGAACTTCCATTAGTGATGATGTTGGTGTGAACATGAGAAGAATCAAGACGATCATCCCGCTCCGAGCTTCCATAAGAAGAAAACATTGCAAACGGTTAGTAATAAGCGGTTTCCGCACTTACAAGTTTGAACTTCGAGAGTGTTAACAAGATAGTGTGAAAACACAACTCTAATTCTTACAAAGGCCGCTCTGAACCGAGTCCCACAAGTGAGATAACGCGATGTACCAAATACATCTGATTCGGATGAGTGTTGAGGTACACGAAGCATCACCTCACGATCAGACCGTTTGAGACACACCGCGTAATCCACGGGAGTTACCGAAGCGACCGCCGTCGTGGTTGCTTGATGTTGACCCCGGCGGGAGTTTCCATTCAATCACCGAGGATCACAGATGTGAACCTCTCATAAATGTTCTCGACAGTTGCTAAGATCATGAAGGACTCGATATGAACCATCGAATCATCGAAGATCTTATTGTTGATCAACAAGTGATTAAATGTCAAGTGTTCCTAAGAGATCTTTTGATGAATCTCGTGGCTCTAGACTCAATAGTGCGTTTTGGTTTCCTGAGCGGAGACTAGGAGAGGGTCTCCTTCTTCAATACCAATGATCTCTAAGAGAAAGCCAATAGGTTATGTAGGGTTCCTGTGAGAATGAAACAAGTTTCGTTGAGAGAAACTTGAGTGGCTAGAAGGTTTAGTGCATGCGCCATTGGGTCCATGACGATTTTAATCTTCAATACCGGTGTCACTAAGTGACAACCAAGAGTATATGAATTGAACCCGTGTCCGCCTAAGTTGAATAACTGGAGGCTATTTCTTTTCACCCTTTTCTTTACATTTCTTTTGATTCTTCAACTCCTTCTTTCTCCGATTCTCATTTTCTCCTATTTATAATCATTCCTAAGGACTTCTAACACTAACTAATGGTAGTGTCCTTGGGTAGATCCCTCCGACTCTGGCGGATCATAGGACAGTTATTCCTAACCTTAGTCACCTTATAACTCCATGACTATCCTATGTTTGCCATTATAACCATTGTAAGTAAAATTATCTCTCAAAGGGTTTGTAGATGAAAACATGTTTGAACCACGGTGAGAGATAAGTTTTGCATAAATACTCCCCCACATGTGCTTAATAGTTTTAATGGTTAAATGCACAAATTGAGGAAAGAGCGCGACTTTATGAATTGATCCACTAAAGATAGACAATCTCCGCGAGACACGGTTACGTTGAATAGTTAAAGAGTTGCATTGTCACTTTTAGGTGACAACTAACTCTAATAACTACCTTGAAGGTGTAGACAAACCTTGGAAGGTTGCCAAACCCGTCGAGTTCATGTCTATCAAAAGTTTCTCGAATGATACTTTCTACTCGAGACAAGTCCTTCATGAGACACGTTTACATCACTAGCGAACTAGCTTGAAATTATTACCCATCCAGGACAAGTCTTTTCGAGTTACAAAGCAGTTTAGTACCGCTAATTCAGAGGTTAAGTCCGAGGTATCTGATTCATTTGCATTCAAGACAACATATTTCTTATCACACAAATTTTCTCCCCTCAAAAATGGCATATAAGATGTTATTTTGAAACATTTTGAGAATAAATATGACCATTTTGAGTGTTGCGGGAAGAGTGACCATCGTGAACAATTTGTGAACAAAGTTTTAATCAAATACTCCCTCAACTAGTGATATAAACGGTTGAGGTTTTGAAATCATTGGGAAGTACTTGTCTTTTGAGCAAAACCTTGAAAAGTGAAAGGTTTGATAGGTTTTACTCAAAAATAAGAAGCTTCGCTCCTTTTATAAGGATTGTGGCACCGAGGCGTACCACGTGGTCCTTTCTTGACTATTACGGGTTGTACCGTTATGTGTGCACAAGCCATTCACATATATAAACATTCATCCAAAATCATATGAAGGAAACAAATCAAGGGGTACCAGAAGTGCAGTGATGTTCCAGAGTGCACCGGCGTTGAAAGCCGGTGATGTTTATCTGGGTCTACCACCAACATAGCTCTCAAGCGCTCGAATCGATCCCTTCGAACAACCGCTCATCAATCATGGTGATGATCCTTCACATCCTTCTATCCCGAGAGTTCCAGCGCTTAGATTCCCAACCTTCAACAGATATCCTTCAATCTGACGCCAATCCATCCCTAACCATTTTCAAGGTATGATCCCGAATTTGTGGAGCTCACTACACGCCATTAAGCAGTTTCTGCGAAGTTCACTATGATAAACAATGCCGAAAGGTTTGGTCGATGAGCGTAAGTTGTTTGAGTGGTTGATGTCGGAAGATCAAGCGTGGTGGAGTGGTTACACGTTTACGATATGATTCAACCGCCATCCGGATATCTTCGACACGCGTTCTTTGATCACAATGCGTCTAATGAAGATGAGAACCGACTTGATAAATTCACGTTGAATTTCGTCGAGAATTGTCTCATACGACCCGTACTTTGGCAAGGTACATGTCTTCGATGTCGTTGGTGACAAGTTCTCAAAGTCACCTCACGAGAATTCATAGTCTTGTTCATCTTGTCGTTTGACTATGATATTCTTCAAGAATGTAGTCCCATTTAGACTTGAGATCAATGTGTTTGATGGCCACGATGTTCTTTGAGCAATACACTTCATGTTGAGACTTCAACCGTGCAACAGTAGTAGATTCTTGGCGCTCAGCCAATGATGAATCCCATACAATGCATCTTGGTCGTATGCTTGCACTTTGTCGAGAACAAGTGATTTGCACGTTCCTCGATAGCTATGCGTTTGAGTAGGTAGTCTGCTGGAATGGAAGAGTTAATGATGTAGCGATTTTCTTGAACCATCGCCACCATGGAGAAGAAATTCAGTGCGTGTTGAAGAAATATCGAAGGGAATCCTTGGTTCATCTGGTTGGCCGATTGTTGGTAGAGGTTTGGTCCGATCGATGTAGTATGGAGGGTTGTTCCGTTTAGTGAAGTCGATGTTTGCTTCGGGTTGAGCCAATCCATGTTGTTAGACATGGCTCGAGCAATGTTTTCAAGGTGATATTCAACCTCGATTGCACTTTCCGATTTGTTTTTCAACGTATGAATGCGCCATTCTTGATGCGCTTCAACTCGGATTTTGTCATCTTCTTCACACGGAATCGTTCTTGCAAGATTTTTGCATGCTCCGATGTACTACCGCTCACCAATTCTTGACCTTCTTGTGGTAGGGAGTGTTGTTAACAAGTGTGGAGAACCATTCAAATTCGCGGTTGTATCATCATCTAGCCATGATACGACATCCGGTCGAGTCGTCTTTTCTTGCTTTTAGAAGGCCTTGATGATGATTCGGGTTTCTTCACTTGTTTGGGAGAGGAGGGTTGTTGTTGGGGCTCAGGACTCTTCATCGCCACCACCCGTATACCAAAGTGATCACCGCTCGAGTCAAGGTGGTAACTCGAATCGTCCCGAGGTTTATCGCTGGAAGACCGAGGTGGAGGAGACTTATGTTGAGAAGAAGTCCGTGGTGGAGGAGGTGGCATAGATGTAGATTGACCGATCGCTTCGACGCTTAGGTGCGAGTCCTTATCCTTATCATCGCCATCTTGGTCGCTTGGATTGAATGGTCACTCCTTGCATGATGATCCGAGTTGATAGTCAAGTAGAATTTCGAAAAATTTAGCTTCATCTCAAGTAAACGTTCGGATCTCTTTGACATTTGCATCACAAGTTTCGCAATTAGCCAGTTCGAGAGATCGCCTTCTTTTGCCATTGTATGTTTGACCAATGCTACGATGTTAGGGTGAGTTGTCCGAAAATACTTCTTTTGTCACACTCGGGACAAGGTCGAGAAGAAACTTGTGGGTTTGTTCTCTTGTCGACTTCTCCGGTTCCTTTTGGACTTTAGGAACGACATCCCGAAGATACTTTTGAGTGTAACCTTCAATCATTTCATTCAATTCCCACGGCGATGACTTCTCATGAATTCTGAATAGCTTTCCTATCTTCCGCATCTCGTCATTCTCATCATGTAAATACCGCATTTGTTCAAGATACCAATTAAGTTTTCTTTGAAGCATGTCCTTCTTTCTAACTTGTTTGACAATTTTCACAATTCTTGCATGTGTTTGAGAAATCCAAGATTTAGGTGGTTTCTTCACGGATTTGGATGATGATCCGTTGACTTAGTTGATGGTGGTGGTGATGAATGAGATGAAGAGTCCGATGATGAGGAGACATGAGGAGACTTCATGTCCTTAGGAGTTTCGAGGTTTCTCCTTGAGCGAGTTGGACTGTCTAGAAGAAACTTTGTATAATCATCCTCGTCATCCTTAGACTTTTCTTTCTCGGTTTCGCTTCTCAAAATCATACTCAATAGTGTCTTCAACAAAGCGGTTGTTGTTGCGAAGAGTGGTGGCACCGGATCCCTTATCGGGTCGATTAACCGCATCGGGATCGGAGAGGAGTGGGCAAGACCACTTGATCCTCGGGACCACCCATTTGATCTTTAGCAAATTCACCGCCTTTGAGTGTGTCGGACGTTAGAAACTTTTTCCCGTATGATTTATCCAATTGCTCTTCTTCTTCTTCTTCCGAGCTCTCATCATAAGGTACAATAGTTGAGTCTTTCCTTTACCCTTATCATCTTGAGGACTTGGAGGTTTCTGTACTTTTGGAGTGTCGGACACATCTTTTGTCGCTTTGCAGAAGAGAACCTCCTCATCTGCTTCTCGTATCTTGTAACTTACGTCCTCGTCGTTGTTTGATTCAGTTTGGGTTTAGGAATGGGAGTAGCTTCTGTGACGTGAACAAACCGCTTTCTCGGAGGGTTTCGTTTGGGAAACTTCCTTTGTGACTCGAACTTGTAACACTTCCAAAGACTTCCTCTTCTAGTTCTCCGAGTAGGTGTACCGTAAGATTTTTCATCGAGGTGACCAACCTTGCCTTGTCTTCACCGCTTCTGATACCGTTGTACGCTTTGAGCTTTCGACATCTTCGTTAGCGGTAACTGCAACACCGCTACCTGTTTTTTGTGGATGTTTCCTTGATTCTAACAATGAGAATGGGTTCCGTCAACATATCGTGATTGTCCGGGTCATTGAGCCTCTTGGGAATGTCCGGTGAAGTCCAAGTGCTCGGATCAACAATTTGGTATATCGATGTAGGGAATCTTTGAGCCAAGTTTGTTGAGAAATGACATCATGTCATCCCAAATCGAGCTTCAATGGCGATGTGTTTCATGTTGACAAATGCCCAAAATATTTGCAGTTCTATGAGCTTAGGATGCTCATAGCCGCTATCACGACCGTAAATAGACTTGGTGATGATCATATAGAGCGTTCTCAAGGTTGAGGAATACTCTTGAGCTCTACGTAAGAGTGTTTGGTGATTACTCCTGTAGCCTCATCATAACCGATATCGATTAAGAATTGGAGAGTGAGCTCTTCAAGAGGTGTGGCATAAAGTTTGTCCGGTTCGACTTGTGAATTAAGAGAACACCTTTAAGTCTGCAGTGTGATGGTGATTCTTTGTGATTCGAGTCACCGCCATCGCAGATCCTTCCTTTGACCCTTTCCATGGTGTTCCGTAATCGCTGGATATAGATCTCGTGAACTGCTGAGTAATGTGTGAGCATGTTCGATATGGATGAGACCTCGAATGTCAATAGCGATTAAGCATGAAGACTCAGAGCAAGTGAGAGTCTTGAAGTCAACTCGAGATTATTCTTTCCAATCTTCATTGGATAGCCATGAGGATAGATATCGCAATGGAGAGAACATTTGGTGCATCCATGTTTGGTTGAGCGACCATGTCGTGATCTCGAAATAATATTAGCCAAAAGAACCAACATATCGAAAGACATAATGTTAGTCAACGTAAGGTCTTATTGTCTAGTTATTTAATGTACAACGTCAATGATTGTTACGAGTCCTAAGTCACTTGTATGTCCAATAGTCTAATGACGTCGTGAAATGTTTCGTGAGTTAGTTAACTTTAAGTTTTAAAGCTTATGTTATCACTTATTGTTCACAACATATCAAACGCTTTGGTTTATTAGTGACATTATTGGATTCGTGACGTTATGATAAGTTTATTAACAAGTTTTGTACACGTAACAATTCACAATGAAGGTCAAAATGGCTTAGCGTAGGATTGAAAAAGTTACGCGTAAACAATGTGACATGCCAGCGCGAAAGCTTATGCGTAGGATCCTATCTTACGCGTAAGAAATGTTACGCGTAGGAAAAAGGGACCCACGCAGAGCTTACGCGTGGCGATAAGAACCTTACGTAAGGCTTACTCGTGAGAGTAGACCTTGCGCGCGAGGTCATCGCACGCATATCCTTCACTGTGATACGCGTAGTCCCACTGTAGAACCTTACGCGTAATAGTTATGCGTAGGTTTTATTTTACGCATAACATCACTACGCGTAGGGTAATCCTTATGCGTAGAGAGTCTTATGACCTTGATTCTGAGTGTTTAAGCGTAGCAAAGCCTGAAATAAAGTTATCAACTCATCAATGTTCACACAAAACAACAATTTATCACAGATAACAACATCCTAGTCCATGTAACCAGTTACGCGTAGAATCACATATGCGTAGTCTAAACCCTAAACTTACGCGTATGAGATTTAGCCATGAGATGAACATCATATTGATTCTGGTAGTTCTAAGAAGTCCATAAAGTAGTTTTATCCAAGTTTTAACATCAAATAAGCCTTGAATCAAAAATACCCAATTTATATGAACTTGAACCCTAATTTTCGAATTAAATATCATAGTTGTTTCGGTGATTTCGGGTTTACATGTGTTCAATTGAACTTGAAAACAACCTTATATGACTATCTTTATACCAAAACCTTCACATTTGAAAAACCCAATTCTACGCATAAACCCTAAATCTCAAATACACTCAATTAGGTGTGTCTAGGTGCTTTGATGTTTAGAAAAGTATTATAGATGATATTAAATCATTTTGACACAATCCTTTTAACTTCAAACACATAAACAAGATTATGTGTTCATACGCATACGCAGTAGAACACAAAATCACCCATAGGTTAAAATCAAGCCGTTAACTTTCAAAATGGTTTAAAACCATTGTTTGTAATCTTGTTATGAACACACAAACACTTACAAAATGAAGATCCGAGACACGCAATTCTTGAATGATTTTAGGCGTAGGATTTGAAGGTTTTAGCAATAAATGTGGTTAGAATGGTAGGTGGGGTATTTTATTGAAAAATACTTTCGGATTATAATGATTTCAGTCCCTCCACCTTTTCCTTTTTCAACCAAAGCCTTTAACTTCCATTTAGGTTACCAAATAAATGTTTTTGAGAAAGAATCATGACGACACTCCCCTCGGCTTGATAAATTTAAACAGTTTAAGAATTTTAGTCCGAGGAGTGTCATTGAGCCGTAAAGTCCACCATCATTTGTATAACGAAACAACGAGATGTGATAACATGCAAGTACACTTATGTTTTGAAACGGTTAAGCGATAAATTCTCCCTCAACACTTGATCGAAAAATACGAAATTTGAGAGATGCAAGTGTTGACGGAAGAACAGTACTTGCCATGTTAAAGAAAATAGATGAGAAGAATATTTTTGTTGTTTTATCGATTTTATATTTTGTATTTTGTTTTTGAAAGATTTTATTTATTTACAAAAGATGTTTTGGTGTTTGATGTGTTTTAAACTGCATTTTAAGAGGTCATCCAATTCCTCTTGAGTCAAACACCTCATACCAATTCGTGGACCAACTCATTAAACCTAGCGGGAGGCAAGGCTTTGGTGAGCGATCCGCCAATTGGTATTCGGTACCACAAAGTATAATTCAACGGCACTGCTCCACATGATCCTTGATGAAATGATAGCGAGATCGATGTGCTTTGATTTCGAAAGTGCTGAATCGAGTTGACGAGATTGCAATGGCACCGATTGTCGCAAAGACATCGATTTTGTCAAATACATAACCATAGTCTTTGAGTTGTGTTCTCATCCAAATGACTTGAGCACAACACGCGGACATGGCTACATATTCTCGCCCGATTGATGACGATGATGTACAATCCGCTTCTTTGATTGCCAAGACACCGTTTATCACAGAAATTGTAGTGCTCAAGTACTTTTCCTCGAGTCTAGGCATCCTGCGTGATCGCCCTCAAAAGCGATTAGTTCAAAACCGTAATCCTTCGGATACCGGATCCCCAAATTAATGGTTCCTTGATGTATCGGAGGATTCTTTTAGCCTCGGAGAGGTGGGTTTCAGCTTGGTCGCGATCGATAACGGAGCATAGATAAGCGGCAAAGACAATATCAGTGCGCTTGTCATTAGATACATGAGAGACCCAATAATACTTGGTATTTGGTAGGGTCAACCAATTTCCCATGTAAATCAAAGATCTAATTTCTTGGTATGAGCCATTGGTGTGGCATAAGTATCACGGTATTCATTCCAAATTTGTTTAACGGTTCAAGGGCATATTTGACTCGACTTAAAAATACCACGGGGTGATTGATGAACTTGCAGTCCTAGAAAGAACGTAAGTTCACCCATCATGGACATTTCAAAATTTTTCTTCATGAGTTTTGCAAAAGCGATTGAAAACTTTTATGTGTTGACCCAAAATGATGTCATCCACGTAAATTTGAACAATTAAGATGTGTGCCCGTGATATTGTATAAAAGAGTTGGGTCAACCGAGCCTTTGGTGAAATTATTGGCAATGAGGAAAGATGATAGCTTATCGTACCATGCCGGGGCTTGTTTGAGACCATAAAGAGCTTTGTTCGGTTTGTAGACATGGTTCGGGAACTCGGGATCAACGAATCCATCCGGTTTGTCGACATAGACCGTTTCTTTAAGTTGTCCATTTAGAAACGCCGTTTGACATCCATCCGATGAGACCGTCATGTTCATATGAGCGCGAACGCGAGAAATATCCGCACGACCTCAAGACGAGCAACTGGAGCAAAAGATTCTTCAAAGTCTATCCTTCTTCCACGACGATAACCCTTAGCAACTAGCGTGACTTGTTTCGGATGACATTCCTTCAAAGATCCAATTTGTTTTTCCAAATCCATTTTAGACCAATGACGTAGATCCTGTTGGTCTTTCAACCGATTCCATACTTCAAGGCGTTTGAATTGGTTGAGTTCTTCCGCATGGATTCAATCCGGTTGTCTTTTGTCATTGCGTCTTTAATGTTTTAGGCTCATTGGCATCGGTGAGTGCATAAATGCAATGTTCACCGTCTCGAGTGAAGACGTTGTCTCAGAACGATGGTTGATTCGGGTTGCCAATAATGTTAGCGGAGGATGGTCTTTTGTCCATCTATGTGTAGAGGTTGATGTTGGTATACATTGTGCGATTCGAGGATTCAAATGGTTTGTTGAAGATTCCGCAACATCCGTGCGGCAGTCTCATTGGCAAACGGGTTGAAGAACGATTTGGATCAAAATCTGCGGTGGGGTACTTCATTCGAATATCATCGGTGGTTCATCATTGTTGGAAGCGGTGTGTTCAAGCTGTTGTGTTGGAGTCAATTGGTGTAGGTGCATCTTCAACGATGAATTGTTGTAGCGGTGTATTAGGTATAGGAATATTGTCGGGTTGTGCAATGAGCAATGGATACACCGAGAGCACGTTCATCAATATCGTCGCGAGCGGAGGAGCAAATAACCTTTCCATTTGTTGACGAGTTAGTGAGGGCTTTCTTGGTGATGATGGGGTTTGAGGAAGTTTAAGCGGTTGTGACCGGGTTCTAAGTCGTTATGCTCGAAGCCATTTCCGTGAGTTCATCGAAATGAGCATGAATCGCTTCCATAACCTCCTTAGTCCGACGATTCAGATTCGGAAACCTTTAGAATTGTCACGATCCAATAAAGACCCAATATCGCTTTTGCTTTGAGCTTTCCAAAATCATCACGATCATTATTCGGATAGCAAAGGGATCCAAATACATGAAAGTGTTTGAGGTTCGGTTTGTAGTTGTGGACAAGCTCAAAAGGTGTTTTGTTGTGGCGTTTGTGATCATAGAACGGTTTGAGTATAGCATGCGATGAGATACGACACGCCCATAAGTAACTGGAAGTTTAGCATTGATTAACATTGTTCTTGCGACTTCCACTAACGTTCGGTTTCGTCTTTCAACAACTCCGTTTTGTTCGTGTGTCCGTGCAATAGATGTTTGATCTTTGAATTCCCTTTCTCATAAAATTCACGAAGGGTTTTGTTAACAAATTCGGTTCCTTTATGCATTACGATGATTACGGCGGTGTTGCGGAGCTGAACACATATCTTTGTGAGAAGGTGATGATCATTTGTGGAGCTTGGTCTTTGCTACGGAGAAAGTAGACCCAAGTCCATCGAGAGTAGTCATCAACGATTACTAAGATGTAGCGTTTGCCATTTATCGTTTGCACGCGCATGGGGCACACAAATCCATGTGAAGAAGATGAAGCACATCGAGAGTGTGTTCCACCTTTGAAGGAAAATGAGCACGAGTGCTTTTCCCTTGTTCACGGTGAGCAAAGGTGATCTTTGAATACCGGAATCGTGGGAGTCCTTCAACTAGTTTGTGTCGAGCAAGGTTGGTGATGGTTTGAAAGTTTAAATGTGAGAGGCGATGATTGCCATAGCCAAGATTTTGTTGATGTTGCCTTAGAAAGTAAGCGAGATGGGAGATGAAGCAACCATGTCTTGCATAGAGATAGTGTAGAGACTAGAATTACGCGAGCCGGACATAAGGTCGTTTCCTTGTAGATCACGAATGAAACAAGTTTTCTCCCGAAAGCAACCTCCAAATCTCCATCACAAAATTGACCCTCGAAAGCAGATTGTGACCGGGCCTTCCACATAGTAAACCCTGCGATTTCGATGTTCCCATTAACATAATCTCCGTAGTCCATGATGGTGCTGAGTGATCGCTTCGAATCGGCGGTGCCAATGAACTTTGCAATAAAGTTTGATAACGGTTTAAGGTTGCTGTCATGTGTCGGGAACATCCGCTATCAACAATCGAGAATGATCTCAGACACCTGCATTACACACACGACACGGATGGAATAGAAGTAGATGTGGAACCCGAAATGTGAGAGGTTCCAAGCGTATATGTTGAACATACACACATTTATAATTTTAGGCATCCATTTAAATCCTAGTGTGTTATATATCCATTTCGCCATCTATAACTACTCTTTGCTTTAGTCTTAGTGAAAGCACTAGGTGGTACTACATTCTTAGGAGGTGAAGCGGGAACTCTTGTGATAGCAATGGTTGCCATAGAATCTAAAGATGGTGGTTTACCAAGCACATACTTAGAATGATTAGTTGGCCTAGAGGTATTCCGATTCTTAGGATTCCGTAATCTAGAGATTATAGCTTTAGCAACACATTTGTCATGACAATCGAATTCATACTCTTTGACAAATATCACAAGGTGCATCGGATGAATATCAAAGGTACTCAGCGGTTTAGCATTCGTTACATCACTATTTCTATTACATTTGCCGACGCAACATCTATAGTGGAAGTAACTTGAGTTTTATTCGGTTTCCTAGGGTGTTCTTCTACTTTAGCATTCCTTATTGATCTTTTCTTAGGTCGCAACTTCCTATTCTTCGTTTGGGTGCTCTAGTGTGAAGTGCGGACGTTTGGAAAAGATGCAACTATTCTGTTTCAAGAGAGGAAACACATTAGCAACTTGTGATTTGGCGGTGGGAATTCTAGGTTCACGATTACTAAGTGTGGATTGGTGCTAATCTCTTAATCACGATGGCGGAGTTGTTCATACTTTCCTAACATTTCCGTAACTTAGAGATGGTGTGAATCGATCTTGATTTTGTAAGCGAATATTACCGACAAAATTCATGACTTCTCTGGTGTGAGCAAGATAGTGATCAAGTTCATTAGATGCTTCATCTCGAGTCTTTTGAGTAAATCAAATATGACACCATATTCTGTTTAACTTTTAAAAGTTCTTGTTCATATTTTGAGATTTGACTTTTCAAAGACACGCTTTGATCATCCAGTTGATCAATTTTAGGATCGAAGATTTTGCACTCAATTGAGCGATTTTCTTTTGAAAACTAAGTTGATGGTTGTGAATATCTTTTCACACCATTGAAAACGACGTTTTGCATTGTGAATTTCCGTGTGTAATCGTTTATTTTACGCTTTTAAAGACTCGATCGAAGCACATTATCGGTGTTTTCAACGAGTATCATGCAGTTTCAACAATATCGCAGAGATATGATCGGATGCATATGGCAACGAATAGAATAGCACAACATTATGGATATCAAGACGAGATAACATCTTCCAAGAGTCGATCAACATCTTTTCTCAGCGTTTTTTCCGTTTGTGTTAGTAATAGATGTTTCGTTTTCTCGGCGTTTTCATTACCCCAAGTTCTTATGAAAATCCTTTTCCCGTGCAATTGCACAACTTTTCAAGTTTTTAACATTAGGTAAAAGATTTTTACGAAAAATGTCTCTTTGTTCTCGCGCCGAGGCGATTGAAAATGTTCAACTTTGATTTCGGATCGATATTCTATCTCATGTTGTAAAATTTTGAGGTCGACCATGAAAATGTCAAAATATCGAAGAATTTTCGATTTTCGGGTTGTGAGTTTACTTCGCTAATGGAAGGTAAAGGACCGTAAGTTTGTGCAAAGACTATTTTGGGATTAACAATAGAAGACTCGGGTGTTTTGATGATAACCTTTGGTGTGTTAGAAGAATCCGTTGGTGTGACGAAAGTGACAGCGTTTTATAATTAAAAGGTTTGTTGTAAACAACATTTTTAATTTTGATCGACTCGTCTTCGCATCTAATTCCTCTTGACGATGGTATTCAACAACACTCATGACAAGATTATCAATTTTGTATTGTGCCATTGGAAACTTGTGGAGTTGGTTTGAATGTTTTAGTGAAAGCTTTGGTTTGTAATCGCTAGATTTTTTCCATATCCATTTGGATTAGGTTTTAAGGTAAACTTTTCAATAGTCATTCTTGATTCACCATGTTTGTAAACAACGATTTTAAACTCTTTGATTTTGTTTTGCAAACCGAGAATTTCGCAAGAAGGTCATCTACCCGATTCGTTGAATGCTTTTTGTATGCGGAGGCTGTTTTGACAATTTAACAACTCACCTTAGCATTTTGATTTTCCATGGTGAGGCGTTAATTTGTTTTTATGTTCATGTTTGAGCTTGTTCTAATTAGGACAACAAAGCATTTTCGAGGCGGCTAGATCACGATCCATCTCTCTAAATATTTTTCGTTTTGATGAGATTTTGCAAAGCGGCTTCAAAACCTTTTCACAGTTTTCTTGAGTTTTGAAAAAGTTGAGTTGCATTTGTAAACATTCAAAATCCTTGGTTAACAGTGCATTTTTACTTTTTAAGGATTGATTTAATGCATAACATTCCTCCATTTTGATTTTATGGTCTTGAATTAACCGAGCAAAATCCGGATGAGGCATCAGATCATCTTGTTCAACGTGAGTCTCAACATGATCATTCTTTAGATCCTCAAGTACGACCACGGAGTCAATTTGGTTATCAAAGGGGACCATAAGGTCGTCTTGATCGTCAAATGTAACTACAGGGTTAACTTGAAAATAATCGAGGAAGATGTAGAAGACTCATTTTGAGCGATCGATCCGTCGGATTCGAGATATTGGCGGAGATATTAGTTCGAGATATGATGATGGTTTGTTCGGTACCGAGACAAGCCATCGGTGTCATACACTGGGCTCAGATCACTCATGTGCGACTCATGCATATTAGCCATCAACATAACAATTTGATTCGCCGCAAATCCTCCATATCATCATCGAGTCGCATCCGCCATAAAGCTCATTCTTTGGTTGTGAGAGATCCACCACTTCATCCTTAAGAGCCAAAAGTAAGGCCTCTTTGAAATAAGCCACGCCCTAGTCCTTGGCTTTGGGCATGCATTAGCCAGTGTCCCTTCTCATTGCGGTTGTAGCATCGAAGACCATTTAACCGATTTTGAGCATTTCCGTTTCCACCACTTGAGCTCGTTGTTATTCCTACCCACAAGATTAAACCCTTGACCACCGCCCATCCGACGACCATAATCACGATTACGAACTTCAACACGTCCATTGTTCACAATGACTTGAGTCCGTGTGTTAGATGAGGAACGAATACGATTGTTGGATTTGTTGGTGTAACGACCAAAAGCATTAGCAATCATCACAAATCCTTGTTGCAATGCTTCAATGGATCAATTTCCTCGAGCTTCAGCGACATATGCTTGAGCATTGTTGTCGTATGGGACCAATTGATTTTGTTGAGGTTGAGGTTGTTCTTTGTGAAGGTGTGTTGGAAGCAGTTGGTTGAGTTCTTTGGTTGAGAGGATAATTCGCTGAGCATACAAGGCAAGTTGTTGATTGTCCGGTTGTGATGCTTAGCAATTTGAGCACGGAGAATCCTTTCCCGATCAACTTCCTTTTCATGAGGCTTCAAGTAATCGTACAACAATCCATAAGTAGAATGATGCATGTTCTTCGCAGACGGAGAAAATGACATACTTCTCCCATTCGGACCAAGACTACTCAGAACTTAGTATTCACTGCAATTCTTGGCATGATGATGTTGTGTTTATCCAAATCATTGATGATGTCGAAAATCGGTGATGATATGACTCAAGTGTCTCTCGTGTTCAATCATGAAGTGTTCATAAGCCAAGTAAATTTTGGATTCCAAATCCTCCGATTGAGTATGGATCCTTCCATAAGAAGACGAATATGATCCCACATTTTTGTGCGATCTTTTGAGCATCAACACTACAAAGAATTGGGTTTGGTAATCCTAAAAGGATGTATTCCATTGCAAGTTCATCGACTTCATAGTGTAGAAGTTCAGAGGATTTAAATCGCTTGAGAGCAATGTTGGTTTGTTCATCTCTTCGTGGAACTGCGTTTGGATCTCCGGGCACAATGACAAGAGGCATCTCAAATGGACCTTCCAAGATAACCTTCTTTAAGAACTTTCCATGTGGCTTCTTCGGATCACGTAACCTAAAGAACCTTATCACCCATTGATCGTAGTTTCGGAGTGAGCATTGGAGGTCTATCAGTGATCCGACTTCATGAATTGATTGTTGGTCGCTTAAAGCTTCACACATCTTGGCAAACCAAGTGGGTTCCTTCATAGTGGTCCGTGATGGATGTTGATTGAAATCGTTGTGTAGGGTTGAACTTGAATGCTTGGTTGTGGTTGAACCATTTGTGGTTGTGGAATTGCACCAAGTTGTGGAGTATGTTGTGATTAAATTGTTGTTGATAAATGGCTTGTTGTTGATTCCATTGTTGATGTTGTGGAGTTAATTGTTGTTGTTGTTGATGATTATAAGTGTGAGGGAAATAGTTAGAGTATGGTGGTTGAGACATGATTATAAACTTGTGTACTAGACAACTCTAACTTAGGTATCGCCATATCTTGGCACTAAACAACTCTAACTTAGGTATTTGAAAAATGAGATTTTACGACCCCTTGAGTGGTCGTCGTCATTCATTCTAGGAATTTTAGCTTTTCCTACTTTGCTATACATTATAGTAGTTGTGTTCTTGCATTTAGTCCCCATATAAACAACTAGGAGAAGCATTTACTAAGAAGTGCAAAATTGCACATTTGCCGAAAGCCTTTCGATCCGCAGAGGCGGATCCCAAAGATTTGAACCAGCGGATCCCTCTCGAGAAGGGAACCGTGGGATCCGTGGCATCCGATAAGCGAGATGATTGCCTACATCAAAATAGTCTACTAGATCACCTCACACGAGTCAAACATAAGATACTAGAGCCAACTAAGTCTTCCTCAAATAGTTGAAAACCTCACTCTCATCCATGGCTTATCTAGGATATATTTTCGAAATATTTTTGATTTATCAACTAGTCAAAACTCACCATAATTCCGCTCCAACACTCACACATTATCTATCACGTTTGATAGCACTTAGTTTGGTCTATCCTTCAATTTTAGCAAATTGATCTCAATCATCTTTGACTCAAAATTAGGCTCAAAAATAGTTTTTTCATTTCTTTTTATTTTTAAAGATTTTAGTGAATTCCTCTTAGGACATCATCTGACTTCTAGGACTTGTTACCACCATTTCTCCATATCAAATTAAATGATATCCTTGTCAAACACATAGTTAGACTACCCAAAGTCAATTTTCTTGCCCAAAACCATCATTAAGCACCATCACTTATTATGGTTGAGGATTTGAGATATCCAACAGCTAAAGACTTCAAATTTAAGTCAAAACCTCGAAACCCATTGTTAATAAACCTTACGAAAGCATAATCATTTCGGCTAAAACTCGCTCGATAGCGGATCCTCGGTCTTTAACCAGCGGATCCTCACGAGAAGGATCCGCTGGATCCGTAGTATGAGAAAGCATCATTCACTTCCATATTCAATTTTAAGTTACCTTTGGTTCTCTAACCACTTTTAGCATTCATTTATTATCCTCCTAGAGCTGATCAAAACCTTAAGAGCATGCTTAATCCTCTAAATGGCCAAGAATTTAATTTCCTAATTCAAATTATCCTTTATAAACCAAACAACCTTAGGTTTAAGGCACCATCCTCACTTACCTTTCAAAATCAGAATTAGAAGCTTACATTAACATCATCATCACCATGACTAAGGCTCTTAGCAACAACTCCTCAACCTTAGGATCATCCAAAAGAAAGGGTCAAATGATCCATGAAATCTCTTCCATCGAAAATCCCCATTAGAGATAATGATACTAGAACCCCATCTCATCAAACTCATCCAACAAAGGCTAAGAGAACCGCAAGGATTAGCATCAAACCTTTCGGACTAGAAAAAGGATCATCTAGTTCAAAACCAAACTTGACTAGTTCTAGCAAACCATCAAAACCCTCATTCATTAAGCATGGAATACACTCCTTGAATGAGCCTCTCCCTCACCCAAACATATACTCATTGGATCATTCACCACCAAGAACCTCCCATTCACCAACCTTTTTATTGAATAGGGAACCACCAACAACACCAACTAGTCCATCATGGGAGACAAGGAACAACCTTGATCATATGGAAGAAGTTCCATTACCACCCTCATTTTTAGAACCTCTTCCTACCTCTCAAAATGAAGAGCCACAATCACACATAGAGCCTCCTCAAAATATTCATTTCCCTCCGGGTCCAAACCAAGACAATAATTTTCCAAATTGTCTAAACACTCAAGGACTTGTTCAAGAAGCACGAAATGAGATACATTTCATGTTTAATCATCTTCTTGCAAAGTTGGATCAAATCAACAAGTCCACTCATCCCTAGACTCAAGCACATTGTAGCGTTTTAAGTCTAGTAACTAGTTAGTATTAAGTGGTACTTGTATGTCCTAGTTCATTCTCTTAGTTTTAGAGATTCGTTTGGTTATCTCTTGTTTTATTGAATGAATATTTATATGCTATGATTATTTTGTGCGTTGTGTTTGTTATTGCACACATATATCATCTCTTTATTAGCATTGGTTGACACATCTTCACTGCTGAGGAAATTGTCACCAGATAGCCGGATCCCTCCAAAATGCCTAGACGGATCCCTCCAAGAAGGGAACCGTGGGATCCGTGGTACATAAGCACAAATTTCTACTAACTTGAGTTTTATATGCAGGAAATTATGCACTATACTCTTGTTTTCTAACCCTTACTTTGTAGATTTTCAAAATACATATGAAGATTTTGACACCATAAAGCTAGGGGAGCTTTGTGTCAAACGATATTGCAAAAACATTTGCAACTTAATCGATTTTGGATTATACTTCATGACACCCCATTGCAACTTTGCAATCTTCAGGGAGCACGTTTTTACTTAGACGAACCATTTGCAAACATATTTGCAAACACACTTAGTTTATTTTACGTCATGTCCTTGGCGCCCTCTCAAAGGGATGGACTCGTCATGGGGAGTTAAGACGAGTACCATTCCCGTCACTTGCTCTCTTTACATTTTCTTTTACATATTTTTCTTATAAAAATTGTGTTAGTCTGTAACACCCCAACCCGATAAGGGTAGAAGTATCACATTTATGGAGTCAAATCCGAACAATACACATAAACCATGCAAGCGGAAGTCTTATAATAATAATCAAAAGGATAACAAGTCAACACGACTTGAACAGTACAAAAGTTCCAAAAGATGTTCAAAGGAAATGAAACGATACAAAGTCTAAGTCTCCAAAACAAATAACAATGGAAATCAAAGTCTAAGATAACTAAGGCAAGTCCTCAAAAGCATGCTACTCTCAATCCCAAGAAAAAGCCCCAGCTCCTAGCTTAATAACCTGCCGCAGGAAAAGAAATGCGGCTGAGCTTAAAAAGCCCAGTGAACAGATATAACAATACAAAAGCAATAATGGGACCAAAGGCTAGATAATAAGATAAGAAAGATATGAAGCAATATAGAGTAGGTAAATGAAACAAAAGAAAGGAAGGCCAGTTTTCCACCACGAGCCAACAAAACAAACCAAATCAAATCATATATCATAGTATCCTGTAGTAACCATTGTATTCGGAGGGGTGACCTCGGAATACCAAACCAATAAGAGGGGAGTCCTCAAGTAGCCAATGGAGTGATCGGCTCCCAAAATGTGAGGGTGTATTGCACACACCAACCACATCACCAAAACAATATATCAATATCAATACAATACAATACAAATCTAGGATGCATCCATACGCCCGCAAAACAAATAGTGGCCATACAATATATCGAAGCGCGCATAATCAATACAAATATGGGGACGGTGTGGAACATCACTCATCCACCGAGTCATGCCATTGGTGCATCAATGACACGGACATGGAACCCCATGCCTAGTTAATGGCTCGGGTATCAACTGACAGGTCAAAGTATATAGTATAGAGTTCAATCAATATCAAAGGTCCAATATTAGCAGTTCACAAATCAAATCAATAGTCCAATATCAATGGTTCAATTATCAAAGGTTCAAATAGCAAAGGATCAATATCAAGGGTTCAATAGCAAAGGTCAATATCAAAGGTTCAATAGCAAAGCAAAGGTTCAATATCAAATTGGCAAGAGATCAAAGATGCAAAGAGATCATGAGAAACCTTATAAGAAAGGTCAGAATATCTGTACCTTATTCGAAGCAATCAACAATGAAAGTAAAGTCACGAAAAGAGATCAATCACGTCGGCCGGAACCTATATGAATTAGATAACGTTCTATAAGAATCAGAAACACTCGTTTAAGACGGCTTTCCATTTTTAGCAAGTTTCCCATTTTAGTAAGTTTAGTTACTTATCTCAAGTTAATTAATGAAAATGAGTATTATTATGCTTTAAGGATCATTTATGACAAGTTACAAATGTTTAGGGTTTAAAATGTCAATATTGCAAAGTATAGGGTTAAAAGTGTAAATATAGTAAGTTTACTCATTTTACTCATTTAATCCATTTAGTTAGAATATTTACATGTTAATCCATCAAGTTTTACCATTTACAAAACAACCCCTTTATTTTATAAATTAACATAAACATTATAAACCCTAGTTTTTAGGTTATGATTAACGAATCCGTTTTAAACCATTTTAGCTTGATTAATAAAAGATTACATGACCCTTATGTGATAACATAATCAATTCGAAACAACCTTCAACAAATCCATTTTATACGCCCCTTAATTAAATCAAAACACACTCGTTAATCATTTGTGATCAATTCCATTTATCATATACGTATAATCATATTTCTCATAACTCATTAAACCCTTAAACAACCATATATAATTCGACATATATGAAAGACTCAAAACAAGTTTCGTATTCATATTATATCACATATATCATTCGAATAATAGAGATCAAGATTCAAGGTTTTATGTAGACTTGTTTTATCATTTCATGTGACAATTATAATCATGATTTTATGTGATATCCATTTTATATTACAAGCCCTAGAAAACACATAAGTGCCACGAATTGATCAAAGGAAACAAAAAGGAAGAGATTCAAGATGACGATACGTTACCCTTGTAGCGTGTACGAGACAAGAAACAAGAATCAAACCACAAAATCAAACCAAGCCTCCTCTTGGTGACACCAACCCCACGTACACAATATAAAACCCACGACCAAGCTCCAAATCGAACCAAACACGATCACCACGTCCACCAATCGATTACCTACGATCACGAGCTTCCTAGGAACACCTTTGTTTGATAAATTTTCGGATGAAATGATGAAGAAATGAATAGTGCCGCCACTTATTGAGAGAAAAGGGACTTAGGGTTTTCTTGTGTATTTTGAAATGAAAGGGAATGAGATAAATGAGGCTTTAAAAATAATTGATATGGTGAGGGATTTTAGGCCAATATGGCCGGCCATTATGGGGGATCAAAGACCAAATCCAAACTTTCCATTTTATCATTTCAATCATGTATGTAGTCTTGTTCCAAGTCTAGGTTAATTGTGTACCATTTACATGTTTATTAGATACTTATACTTTAATCATTTAAGTTCTTTTTATTTATATCATAAGTTACTTATTTTCATAATGTGTATATTTTATTAATGATATAACTTGATAAATGATGTTGACGTGTTTCCCGAGTTGGTAAAATTTTAAGTTGGAGGGCAAAATTGTCATTTACGCGATTTGAGATTTTAGGGTTTTACATAGTCTCTTTTAACACTTTTTGTTTCGACAAAAAGGGAGAGAAGAAAGTAAAAACTACTAATTCAAACTTGCTACGAATTTTAGTTTTTCTTAAAATAATTTTATGTTTTGTCATCAACAAAAAGGGGGAGATTGTTAATACAAATAATCCGTAAAAACGTTTATTTATATTTTACGATCTTCTAATGTTTTGTCGATAACAAACGTAAAATCATTTTAACAAAACAAATAGAATACGTAAATAGTTTGAGTCAATAGTTTCCTAACACACTTACGTTTTCATATAAAACACTAAAACAAATATAAGTGATTTTATGATTTAGATATATATGTACAACAACTAGTGTTTACATATTGGGTTAGCATATACTTAAACTAAGTATACTAAAATGGGTAAAACAAGTATATACTAAAATGGGTAAAAACAAGTATATACTAAATGGGTAAAAACTAGCAAATGGTATTGACCCATAACCCATGGTTTTATATATACCACTTAACCAAGTTCATTGTATCCTTAAGATACATTGTATCTAGAAAGAAAACCATGGATCAACCCATAACCCATGACCCATGACCCATAACCAAAAATACCCATGGGCAAGAGGGCGTTCCACGGATCCCAGCTTTTGCTAGCCGGATCCCTTGTGGGAGGGATCCGCGGGATCCGGGAACGATGAAATTTCCTCTATAAATAGAGAGCCATTTCTTCCTTTCTACTTACAACTTTACACACATACTTCCCCAAGTATTATAACCCTCTAACCTCAGATCCAAGTGATCTATGTAGTTTGTCTTTTGTTTTTGTGTGATCTTCTAGGTTCCTCTTAAAGGCGAGATCACCACTTCTTGAAGACGAGCAAGCTCAAGTCCATGAGTTGCCATGCTTCGTCATCATCAAGACAACTAAGGTTCTCTTGTTGATAGTTCTTTCTTTCTCCATAGATGTTGGGTTGAAGGCATTAGTGAAGGATGCCGAAAGTGTCAAGATGAAAGCATTAGTGAAAGGTGCTTATCGTCCGTGTCAAAGCATTAGTGAAGAATGCTAAAGATGTCAAGACAAAGGCATTAGTGAAAGGTGCCAAGCGTTGTGTCAAAGGAATTAGTGAAGAATGCCTAGGAATCAAATCAAGTGGCATTAGGAAAGAATGCCTAGGTCGTATAATCGATGAGGTGCATCGTTATACATATAAGTATTTGTTTATTTCCAAGGATGGTGATATCCTTGATGGTGTTGTAATAAGGAGTGGATCTCCTTAAGATTAGATGTTGTGTTGTGATGGGTAGTAGTTCCTCCATGGTAATGGAACTAGGTGCTTAGCCTAGTAGCTAATAAAGGGTAGGCGACGTTGTGATAGGATTAGTTCTCCTTGGTGTGAAAGAACTCGATGGTTAGCCTAGCACCGTATAAAGGGTAGGCGACGTTGTGTAGGTGTGGTTCGCCTTGGTGTGAAAGAACTCGGTATCTAGCTTTGTACCGGAAAAAGGTTAAGCGACGTTGTGAAGGCTTCTCCGCCATAAGGAGTTGGTGTAGTGTTTACGAACTCTCGAGTAGGTGACTCGGGGAGTGGAGTAGGGCAAGGAAGGTGTCCTTGTAGCGAACCACTATAAATACTTGTGTCGTGGTGATGTGCTTCTTACTCTTTATCTTTCATTACATGTTTATATATCTATCTATCAATGTCCAATATAAACAACCAAATAGATTGACATAAGTCGATCTAAATATTTAAAAGGAAGTTTTAAATTGGTAAAACTATTCAACCCCCCCCCCCTTTCTAGTTTTTCACAAAAACAAAGGCCTAGAATTTAAATCAGCATACCTTTCTCGGCCTTTTGGCTAAGATCAAGTGTAGTATTTGTTCTTATCAGTTTAATATATGATATGTGAGCCATCGGCTCACTTGATATTAATCATATTTTTTATGCGGGAAGAACCCACCACAGTAGCTTGCTGCTGGGGTTCTTCATGTGTCGCCTTGGCGTTGCACTATTGCCTTGGCTTGGCGCACCCCTCCAATCTAGTTTAAAGTTTACGTTACTTATAGTTTTACCAACAGGCAAGGTCTATTTTATTTTTTTAGATGGCACATATAGCAACCCGCAGGTTAACTGTATATACCTACAGGCCAGCTGTGTCAAAAATTTCTCACTTGTTTGCTATTTAAACATTTTTATTGATAAGTCTACCGCAGTTTACACAAGAAAGTACAAATGCAAACTAGAAGGCTATCTTGTGACACGAAAACAACAAAGATATAGCTCAGATGGTTAGCATGCGAGATCTATAGGGAGGGATATACCTCGTTTTCTTCCTTTTTAAACAGATTTTTGTGTTCAGAATGATCTATTGTTCAACCCATTTAAAATTCTTTTTTCAAGCATTTTTTGAGTTCAAGAACCGTCATTTGTAACTTGTTAGTGTTTGTCAATGTCATTCAGCATGTTCCTTGCTTGCGTATGAGAATTAAAGTTAATAATTAAATAAAAAGTTAATAGAAGCTATTGTTGTTGATAGTCTAGTCTAAGATCCACTTGGTGCTCTTCTAGGCAGGCTTTCATGGGGTTGTGATAGTGGTGGTGGGTTCTGTTGTGGTGCTAGAATGTTGTTCAAGGCATTTTGTAGGTTTATCGCGTCGTGAAGATGTGAGTTGATCATATCCGAGAAAGCATAGAGTTCGTATAGCTCTTGGTGATCTGTGAAGATCGGTCGAGTCTGAAGTGGTGGTGGTGGTACTATCCACGGTGAGTCATCAAGTCTTCATAAGTAGGTATGTCAGGGGTAAATGATGGTGGTAGCGGTATGAGTGGGCGCACTAGGCGGCTTCTGGTTTGTACCATCCTGGGTCCGGTGGGGTAATATCGAAAAATGTAACGGGGTGGGATACTCTCCCCGGGTTTGATAAGCAGCGCGGGTTTAGCAGGTGGTATGAGTAATGCAGGTACAATGGAGTGTGGTGAGAGAGGTGTCGGGTTAGTGGTGGATGAGAAGGCATTCTCGATGACGGAGTCTGAAGTGATGATGATAGAACTATCATAATTATAAACTGTTTCCTTTCACCTAACACTTTCACCTAAAAAATGAAAGCGTTAGGTGAAAGGTCCAGCGACGGTTGAAGCGATTGATAAGTTAGTATTAAAACATCTAAGATTTCTTTTTCATACCCATGACTCATCCTCAAAGAATAAAAGTTTCATTAGCTTTACCATTTTTTTTTTTATTTTTTTTTCTTAAAAAAAACGGCATCACACTTGAAATTCGACCCCCGAGTTAAACCATCAAAACGGGCAAGCTCCGAGACCGAACTACTAGGAGAGACCTGCGAAAAAAAACCCCTAAAACTCACGGCTTCGCACTAGGAGGAAAACCTGAACTTTTGTTGTCTCTTGCGAGACTCGAACCATAGGTAAAACCTCCCCTAAACTCCAGAAAATTTTGCCACAATTTGCAACTCGAATGTATTTAAAATACACTTCAAATGATTTATCAATCCATTTGGGATAGAACAAGTTCGTACGAAATGGACACAATGTTTATATGAGAGAATACTCGATCATGAATTCACGAGACTGACTAAAACATAAATTAACCAAAGAATGATAAATGCAATCAAACACGTCTTTAAAAATGATACTTTTGCACCATAACAAAAGTTTGCAGTAGAAGGAGTTGGATACTTATTAATTACTACAATAATAAGTAATAACTTTTGTGTGTATAATTTTGTAAACCTTTTGTTGATATATCATTGCTCTTTTTTACTTAGTAACCCGTATTTGAAGGTCTGAATCTTAATTTGTCATTTCGATATGTCGGTCAGCGGGTCAATTATCTCTATATACTAAATAGCGTACAACGCTACAGTGTAACAAACTTTCACTACCTTGCATTAAATGCAGTTCACACACACACGCATTTAATGCAAAGTTCAAATGGCAAAACATTTTGAGGTTGGCGTCGTTGCAAGACAAGTCCTTTAGCATTAATAACTTTCGCAACTTGGCAAAAACAGCCCTAAGGTTCAAGTGTCGTTGCAAAGCAAGTCCTTTAGCATTAATAACTTTCGCAACTTGGCAAAATAGTCCTTGAGGTTTAAGTGTCGTTGCAAAGTAAGTCCTTGTAGCCGCGAAAATAGTCTCTAAGGTTTTAATGTATTTGCAAAGCCGGTCCAAACAAATTTTCCGGTCATTCATAGGTTCAAATTCACGTCTACAAGCAATCCAATTGCATCGCTGGTTTTCTCACTCGTTATATCCAAAGCAAGTAACTAGACGTGATCTTTAAATTAAATATTTAGACTTGAGAAACCATATATGCATTGTGAAACTTAAACTTTTGTCATTCAATATATCTATATCTATATCTATACTATATAAAATGGAAAAATGGTCAAAGTGGAAAAAGTGAAAAATGTTGAAAGTTGAATGTTGAAAACATGGTCGATGGAGAAATAAATAATATAATTAATACTCTTATTAAAACACCCCATTACTTAAAAGTCAATAATTTATTCACATTGTACACCCAATTAAAAGCACATCTACCAAATTAAAACAACCAATTGAAACCGATCACGGGTTGACCCGTTGAAACCGATACTGGGTTGACTGTTGAAACCGATACGGGTTGACCCGAGGCGCTTCAAACCCGTGGTGACCGGTTTAATTTGACATTTTCGACCCAACCTATCGGTTTGACTCGGTTTAAATCGACTGCTTTTTTTTATCGAACAGTTCAACCAGTTGAATCACACAGGTGAAATCGGGTTTCAAATTTGAGAAAATTATATGAGAAATGATGAAGTAGTTGTGGAACCCGTGACAATTTTTTGAAAGGAGAGACCAAGTAATTGTAGTTTTGGTTTATTTTCTTTGACATACGTAATTTGTCATATGTATAATGTTATTTTAAAAATGTTGCTCTCGCACCATTTAAGGGACTAGCATATATGAATCGTGGTTTAAAAGTTAATATATATTATACAGTAGCTTTGTCAGGTGTATCAATAATGTTATGTAAGTTTATTAAAATCACAAAAATAAATAGTATTGTTATCTTTAGCGATAATTATTTGTCACGCCAAACAAATAAACTTTGAACAATGCATAAATATCTATACAAATTGATAGTACAAAATAATCTTATATGGAGATATCCAATTTGCAAAGTTACAATTTTTTTAAAAGCACCAAATGATAAGCGTTACATGTGTAAAAAATAGTTATCATCGCTAAATTATCGACAAAACAAGAAAAAGCGATCATGCATGTTGGTATACATCAAACTACAATATAATATTGCTAACTACATAATATCGTTCTTTTGTAATGCTTGAATCTATTATTACTAAAAATCTTAATAATTTAAAACAATCATATTAGAAAATATCTCACACACTTAGATCGACTCCACATAATTTTTTAAAAACTATATATTTATCTTTGCTATGCAACCACGCATCGAATTGTAGTTATTCAAATCGATTCTCTAATGGTACAAATACGCTTTGTTGAAAGAAACTTATGGGTCGTCGGAACTTTGAGAAAACTGAGCATCATTGCTGCTGTGCCGTGTGCAGATCTGCGTCTAGTATCATTAATGCTTCGTTGGATGTTTGAAACTTGATATTGCTAAAGAATGTTTGGTCACCCGAACGATACCCACGTCAAATAAGTGGGACGAGTCTTCTTTAGTCGTTCTTGAAGTGAAGCTTTTGTCATCGACCATATCAGTCGGTCACTTTGATATTTTAGTTGATGATAGAACTATCATATACTACTATGAAATTTCAAATCTGTTTTACACCATGGAAAGTTTAAAAAGTTTCTAGAAAATATGAAACGATTTGTATACAAAAAGAATGTATTCCCACAATAGAAAAATTAATTCAAATGTGTATAAAAAAAATGAGTGATTTGAACACTCCCATAAATAATTGAGATATTTAGAATTTGAATGTTTTGATATTTATACCTTCAAATTATTTTTAGTTATGTTTATCCAGTAAGGGTATAAAAGTCCAAGCATTAAAATTTTAAATATTCCAATAATTTATAGAAGCGATTAAAAAAAGTTGGTTGATGAGGCTAGAAAAATTAATTCAAATGTTAAAAAAAAAAAAAAAAATGGTTGAAAAGGGTTTGGCCTTCGGAGCGATTAAAAAAAGTTAGGTTGATGATGAGGCTAGAAAAATTAATTCAAATGTTTATAAAAAAAAAAGAAAAAAAAAGAAAAGAAAAAGGGAAGGTGAAAAGGGTTTGGCCTTCACATACCTGCAAGGTTCAACCCTATCACCACCACCAAGCACAAGAAGTAATGATAACCTTTATATGTAGACAATTATTTGATTTTTCTTCCGATGTGGGATGCTTAAATCAAATAAACATAACATATTTGATTGTTTCTGTTTTTCTCACTATAAGTTTTTGGATAGAAGGTAAGGAGACTACCCACTCATCTTACAACTCAGCGTCATGTCAGCTTTCGCTCTTCTCTCTCTTCCACTAACTTTCGTTTACCTTTTTGTGGACAAGGCACTCACTTTCACTCACCTTAACTTTATTTTATTTATTTATTTTCTTTTTAATACAACAAAACACAAGTAAGTGAGTTATTACAAATTCAAAATTCAAATTTAAATTTGGATACTACAGTGTAGCGTATACACATTCAAATTCAAATTCAATAATTTCCCTATATATCCACACTCACAAGCCACACACACACATAAAATTTCTTACCAAATTCTCTGAATAATGTCTAAAAAAGACTTCAGCCAACAATTTCCCGAGCAAAAAGACTTCGGCCAACAAATTAATGAATATGAACTTTTAAGAGAATTGGAGGAAGTTGCTCTTAAGGAGGAAGCAGAAAGGGAGCAAGCAGAAAGAGAACGAGCTGAAAGGGAGGAAGCCAAAAGGGAGCGACTTATGCTCCAAGATGAAGATGTATTGATACAGATGGAGGAAGCTACACGTAGGGAGCAAGCAGAAAGGGAGGAAAAAGAACGCCGGGACAGAGAATGCGATGCTTTGTATGCAGAGTGAGATGAGAGCAGATTTGAAGGTTCGTCTTCGTATGCTTACGACGATGGTTACGACTCCAACAACTCTCAAAACCTGCGATCACCCGGATTATCATTAGTTGTTTTAATACATGTCTTTTATTTTATGTATTGCGATTTAATTTCCTATGTAACGTAGTCTCCTTTTTTATGTAATGAATAAAAGTTTGTCCACTACTTTGGTGCTTCATACTCTCAAATTAATATACAAACTATACATATTTTTTTTTTAAATGGGGTAGTCGGGATTTTTTTTTTTTTAACAAACGGATACAATTTTTGCACACTTATCAACTGGGTGACCAAGTCACCTTAATTTGCCCTAGAATTGCGAGACTCGCGCGTGAGGGTACAAAGGCGACAAGGTGAGTCGCGAGTGAATGAGGGTAAGATGAATGAGTCGCGGTTCCTTGCCCTCCAGCCTTATAGCCTTTAATAGACTTATTGTAACGACCATCTTTTCTAAGCTGGATTTAGAAGCTATTACGTCTACTGCTAAAATTGTTTTCATTTGTTTTTGATACATTCTTTATAATTCATTGAACATTTATATTCGAACCATCAGTGTTACCCACTCTTAAAAACCACAACAGAGATATGAATAAGAAAAGAACAGAGGAAGAAATAGACAAGGGAGATAGATGAATTGCGGAACAAGAAAAGAGTACTGCAATATCTATTCCATTCTTTCATTTGTCCATTGACTATATAGTAAAGGTAAAACATAATAATTGACTAACAAAGTTGCCCACTAACTAATAGCATATGTTTAAATGAAGTCCTTATACTTGTGAGGTTGCACAATAGTCCTTGAACTCTTTCTGATCTTGTGAGCTTGCCCTTCAACAGATTCACGACTACTAAAATTACTTGGGCCTGCATCAATCAGTCACTCAACATTAATATACCTACACAGGACTATCCCTTATGACTATGTTATACACCTAATAATTCATCAAATGCATATGGATGTCGAACTCATGAACCTTTAGAGATTATGCTAATGTTGGTCACTTGAATTAGATGCATCTCTATTCATTTAGATACACCACGATTAGTTTTGAAAGTGACTTTGAAGTGAAAACGATGCAAAGACGTAGTACTATCAACAATGTTGACCCGGAGAGGACGAAAAAAATACATAAAATTCGTCTAACTTGATGAAATGCATCTAATATATGGATATGCATCTAACTTTTAGCTAGAAAATATGTTATGATGCATCTAAAAGATTAGGGATGCATCTAATTCAAATTAATGCACCTCTAATATGTAGTTATAGTTATTCTTCATCCTTCTTATTTTAAAGATTTTTATCCTTGGTCTGATATGTATACTTGTAAACTCGTCTATTTTTAGGAAATGTCATTCACTTTTCTTGTTGGGCATCATGGTTTTAGACGTTCTTGTCAACTAATCTACATGGTTTGAAATTACCGTCATACATACTCAATCCAAGCAAAGCTCTTCTTTTTAAAACGATGACATGATCACTTCAGAGTTCTTTGCACCTAGCTAGCACAAATCAAACTTAAAACCTCACACATATTAGTGTGATAGTCACACATTTCGCTCACTTGAACATGTCTATCTCGTTGATATGAGGATGATGCTCTTCATTATCACTCGACCGTTGCCTTAAAATGGTAAGGATAGTGGTATCTATTTGTACTTTGTTGATTCACAGTGAGCGAAGACATCAAAACGATTCGTTAGTTAAATTGACCATCCACGTCAAAACGGTTTTTATCCGTTTTTATCTGTTTTTATCCGGACATATTAAAATGAGAACGGATAAAAATGAACGATTTACAAAAACGGATAAAAACGGACAGAAAATAACCGAATAAAATGAAAACGGTTATGTATTATGACAATAAGTGAAGTAGATAGAGCATAATGGGTTTTTTTTTGTAAAGTACGTTATGAATTTATAGTTTTTTTCCTTACTTTTACTCTTTGTTATTACTATCATCTTGTAACAATTTGCAACTTGAATGTATTAAAAATACACCTCAAATGACTTATCAATCCATTTGGGATAGAACATAAACTAGATCAACACATCCATAAGCAAAGTGAACGAGATTGATACCTTTAGGCTTTCGTTACTAAAAAAAGTTCACAGATGATCGATTTACTCACCAAGTAAATGGTCACAGTGTGTGACTGAGAAAGAAAGTTGTATTATGAATACACGAGACTAAATTTCTTTTGCACCATTATTGAAGTGAAGCTTTTGTCATCGCACATATTGACTGATCACTATCACAAATTTACACCACATTACATAAGTGAGCGACGCTGAGAATTTTACTAGAGGATAGAACTCTCGTATATGAAATTCCAAATCTGTGTTACATCACCAGATTCTATTAAACATGTAATTATCTGCATTAAGAGTTCTACAGTGAAATAGATTTTACCAAATAAGAAGTTTCTAAAGTTTTTAGAAAATATGAAACGGTTTATATATAAAAGAAAGTTATCCTATATTAGAAAAATTAAATCAAATGCTCATTAAAAAAGTTGAGTTATAGAAGGAGGGTCTTTTTTTTGGGTAATGGGTTGATACCCAGTGAATATATTAAAAGAAAAAAGGATTTAGGAACGAGAGAGGGTGGTAATGAGCCACCCTAAACCTAACGCCTATATGCTTTGAACACGCTCAAAACATAACAACCACTCATCAAAATAAAGCTAAAAAGACTACTAAAATAAAAAAAACTCAAGAAAACGCACAACCTCTAGCTTTTAAGAACCAATCATCTAGCGTCCATGATAACTCTATCAATCTTCCAAAGCTTCCTCATATGATCCACACGAGCGGTCTTCTTGAACCGTACTGAAACCAGTTTCAAGGAACCACATCTATAATAACCTTGGCTACATGATCAGGAGGCCTATCTCCCTTCCCATTAGGGATGGCAAAAAAATCCGTACCCGATAGGGACCCGATCCCTAAACCCGATTTTAACTGGAAAATCCCCGAGTTGACCGGGGATGGGGACGGGGATGGGGAATCCCCAAAATATGAAACCGGAGATGGGGCGGGGATGGGGATAACATAAATCCCCGAACCCGACCCCGACTCCGCCCTTTCTAGTGTATAAATATTTAGAATTTATATGTTATATCCATACTCCATTAACTTGTATATGTATATGCATATATGTTTATGAGTATCGACATGTATATTTATATGCGTATGTGATATTTATAGAATCAAGTACTTTTAGAATTAGAAGCATAAGCACCAACTACATTTTACTTATTATTTTGTCCGAATAGACATATAATACATATTGTTTTTATATTATATATGATGTACAATGTTAAGGATTCTTTAAAGTTGAATTGAAATTGTAATGAATCCAACTGTGTGCGATGTACGCACATTTCTTGAAACACTTTATGAGTTAAAATTCTTTATATTTTCGATGAGTTGGTGGAAACTTTATGTTAGTTGGTAAGGATTGAAAATCCCCGAATCCCCACGGGGATCCCGATCCCATTGGGGATGGGGATAGGGATATAAAGCAATTCCCCGATGGGGATGGGGACGGGGATGGGGATGAAGAATGAAAACGGGGATGGGGATGGTAAATACAATCCCCGACATTTCCCGCCCCGTTGCCATCTGTATGATATTGGTTTTCACATACACATCATAACACAATCAAACATAGGCGTATAGAAGATGAGTTTTAGAGAGAAAGTTAGAGGTTTAGGGAACTTTAGTGAGAGAAAGAAAATCTTATTATAAGCTCCAACTCTCACCTTGGGAGGTAGAGAGTATTTATAGTCTTACATAAACGCCACACAAGTGGTCATGGATCGGGCATCTGGTGGGTAAAGACCGTCCGTCCTCCACGGTGTTACTTAACTAAATATTACTTAGCTTAAAATAACTACGACTACGAGCTTTCTAACGATAACATATACGTGAGGTGACCGACTCTTTAATACCGAAATTTCTAATTCCTAACAATCTCCCCAAGGAGGTCACCTCAATCATGTACTAAAATTACATAGAATACAAACAGATATTACAAAAAATTGTTCTTGCATTCTTGATGTAGTACTTTGCTCCGAAGCTCGTAGTCATTGATACTTCTCATTGCATGTTTGGTAAATCCAAGTGGAGGTCTTTTACTGATCCAGGTGATAATACTTTTGAGCCAGCTTTTGAGACCATCAGCTAAAAAAAATCTCTGAGACATCCATTGTGTTAGGAATTAGAAAATTCCATGTTAAAGTGTCGGTCACCCCAATTATGATCTAGCATAAGTTAGCTCGTAGACGTGTCGTTATTTTAGTTGTTTAGTAGTTTATTAGATATTTAGTAGCGTAATTTAGCGTAGTGCAACACCGTGGAGGAAGGACGGGTCTTTACCCACCTGTATCCCCGATCCACAGCCGATAGGAGGTCGTTATGTTTGTAGTATAAATACCCCTTCCATCCATGGAAGGGGTGGTGCTCTCATTAATCTAATATTTCATACTTTGTGTAAACCTCTAGCAAGAACACCCAACTCTACTTCTCTCTCTAACTATGGCAAACATGTATTTTGATCATCCAAGACCACCGAATCATCAACACAATAAATATTAAGATCCTACAATTGGTACCGAGCCAAGGTTGTTGTGTTTTGATGATTTCTTGTGGTTTTGATACTTAGTTGAACCCGTTTTGTGTATTTATGTGGTCGGATTTTATGGGTAAACTGTTTTTTTTACTTTTGGTGGTCGGAAAATAAGCTTTTCTGTCTTACTTTGGTATAACAGTTTTAAATATGGTTCTTCTATCTTTTTCTGTTTTGGTCTAATATTAAAAGTCCCATGTTTACAATATCTTGTCTTTGTGCCTTCCGTATTTGTATTTTGATTGTTGTCTTTGGTCAAATAAATGGTCATCTGGTCAGATTTTTATAGTCAAACTGTGGTCATTAGAGTGGGTTAAATGGCCGTCAAATAAGACATTTTTCTGGGTTGATATGAATATGGTCGGAACTTAGTCGGAAAACTCATCGGATAATATCTAAATCTTGCTAGCGACTTGTCAAATATGTCCAGATGCAATGTTTTTACCTAGCGACTTATCTTTACAAGTCGTGGCGACTTGGTCTAGCGACTTAGTCGTGGCGACTTGGTCTAGCGACTTAGTCGTGGCGACTTGGTCTAGCGACTTAGTCGTGGCGACTTGGCCTAGCGACTTAGTCGTGGCGACTTGGCCTAGCGACTTAGTCGTGGCGACTTGGCCTAGCGACTTAGTCGTGGCGACTTGGTCTAGCGACTTAGTCGTGGCGACTTGGTCTAGCGACCCTTTGACTGATGCAAATTGACATGACAGAAATGAAAAAGAAGATGAATGATAAATTGACCACAACCTCTAAACCTTATGACCAATACCAATATTCACAACAGCAACCATATTCCAACACAACCAAAACTACGACTCCACCTCTGGTTCAAGTACAACCCATCATCAGTCCATAAACACCGACCAAAAACAACAAGACTCAAATCAACAATCTCTAATACATCATTCGAATCACAGCTAAATTAACTACATCATGACTCAAGATCTCAGATTGGTCGTGACTTTTAAGACCTTAAAGATCCAAGTACACGACTCCATCCATCACAGAACTCAAAGTCAAAATGATAAAAATGAGAAATTTTGTGTGATCTCAGTTTCGAATGTGTGTAAGGCTCGTCAAAGCACATAGATATTAATAATCTACACACAACTTTCGAATTCATCATTGATCTTAAATGGTTGTTAATTATCCGGTAATTAAAAACAGATCCAAAACCATTCATTCAACCTAGATCTAGACTCACCAAAGGACCCTCACTCACTCCCCAGCTCTCAATCAAGATACAAAAAGTAATAACAAGAAAGATCTCAGATTTGATTCATTTTCTTTTTCAACCTTTTTAAAGATTGTTTCAACTGAATCTTTAATCCATCATTGATCCGTGTTGAAGATTTGCTTCGTTAATATCCGAATAAAGGATAAGAGATAATAACAATTTTGTCATTCCTCTCACCTTTGTTTCGTTAGATGACCAAATACGAATAACAAAACAGGAAATTAAACCTACCCGAGATCTCTTTGTGAGACCTTTAAGCCGAAAAGAGTTAAATATTCTTCATTCTTGGAAGAGTAATCTCATTGAACTGACGATAATATGGGTGTCGGTTTGCTTGTGTTTGTGATTCGGATTTGATTAGTCGAGGGATATGAGATTTGAGATGAGATTAGTTTCTGTTTGTGATGTAATTTGTTTGATGAGAGCAGATATGAGATTTCGTATAGTGGCTGTGGAGAGATAATGGGGGCGCTCTAATCCTGATATTACGTTTTAGGTTTAGGAGTTTGACCTAATTGTTAGGTTAAGTCACCTTATATAACCGGATGGTATATTTGTGGATTATGGATCGGATATCCTTGTTTGGATCGGGCTGATATGGGCTTGAGCAGGTATGTAACCGGATGTTCTATGATGTGGGCCGAGTTTTTGAGTGGGCTATCATTGGAGAAAATGGGCTGGTTGTTGAGGTATATTCGAATGATGGACTGCATCAGTTTACTCGATTTATATGTAAAAATTGTTATCCGAATATGTTGAAATATTTGGATGAAAATTTTATTTTATTCATGAGTAGTATTTTGGTATTGATAATTTTCACGAAGGATACAAATTCACGGCTTGAGCTTAATATTTGAGAAAAGGTCTATTAAAGATTGATTTCGATCAGATGGACTTCTCAACATGAGATCGGATTCATGAGATTTGGATTGATAAGATTTGTTGAAGCTATTTGATGATGAGAAATTTGATGCGATTGAGTATGTTAATGAGATCTAATGACGTGATTTGATGTGGTATAAGGTTTGATACCGAGGTTTATACATTTTCACGGAGGATAATAGCTCACGGCATGAATTAATGGTTAAACAAAGTTGACGACAGGTTGTTTGGACGGTATTTCTTGTTTGGATTTGAAGTGAGGTTTTCCGGGCACGTTTACTTATTTCGTCTTCTTTCTTTCTACTCTTCCGCGAAGATGACTTGTTTGGGCGTTTATTGAGGGTGATAAAGACTTGGCTATTTAATTACGGTTGTGATTCTTTCTCGTTTTAACCCACAACGTAACTATCACTTCGGTGTCTCACTCAGTTGAGAATGTCAAGAGGTTTGTACATTGGGTACACCGTTTCTTTTTTCACGAGGATTAGTACAAGTTTAAGTAACAAATCTGGGGAATTCTACTTCATGATCAAGTTTGGTATATCGGGTTTACTTCACCATGTGGTCACAACAACAGCCGACAGAATGCGTGAATGATGTGTTTACCAATGTGTTTATTGGATGGTTGTTGATGTTGTTGATGTTGGATTATGAACCGTTGATGAATCGCTGCATATTCCCCTAAAACAGATATTCACCGATACCAAAGTTGTCATAACACATTCAAGCTAACGTTGTTTACGGTTTTGTCTTGATTTTGTAAAATCCACGAAAGAACCTATTTCTCGGTTTAAATCATAGACTTGTAAAATCCGTGACAATGGAAACATCACGGTATTGGTAAAGTGCATTTCGGATCTATCTTACGGTTTATTCTTGGTTTTGTAAAATCCCGCGAAAGAAACTATTTTTCGGTTTAAACCATAGAATTGTAAAATCCCATGATGATGGAACCATCCTGGAGAATGAGAAAGTGTAATTCTGGATCTTTTCTGATGCTGGTGCTACGGTTTCTGCTTCGAAGAAGGGATAAAAGGGTGTATTTCATGAATTGGATGTGTGTTTGGACTTTCGTCATGGCAGTTTGGTTATTACATGGTTTTACGGGGTTATGTGCTATTAACCATGTTCGGGATGAAACCATTATCAAAGTTCATTTAAATGTCAAAGAAGGCTAGATTTGAGCAGTTCAGAAGATGTGACATCGGCGTTAAGTCAGTATTATTTATTTGAGGTTGAAGTGAAATATCACGGTGAGTGTACTTAGTATCTGAAGGTATCGGGATGGTTGGATGAAGATTCTTTGAGATCCTTGTTCGAGCTTATTATCAAAAGCGAAGACTTGGAAATCTAGTTATTGTTGGGTGTCTTTTACCTTTTCTTTTACCACTGGGGAATTGGGCTCGTGTCACTACAAAATAACTATCACTTTAAGGAGTTACGTTGTAGTGCTCGATGTCACATTTAATTGTGGATTTTCAAGAGGTGATGTACGTCTTATACTTGATGGTTGGTTGGTTGAAGAGTATAGAGTACTTAGAGATTCAAATGGGCATGAAGTCTCGACACCGATCTTTGTTACATATGTGCAAGTTTAAGTCACGAGTTCGGGTTAGTTTACTTGAGGTCAAATTCATCATATTGGGTTTTCTCCATCATTGTCACTACAAAGAGCCTCTTGAATGATAATGGGGATGATTACATGTTTTGCTAAGAGAGTGAAAAGAGAGATTATGACGTACATTCACATCGATTCAGCCTCGTACTCCAAAGAAAAGAAATGTACGCGTTTGATGCATTATCTTTGAAAGAAGAGAAATCTTCTTATGACGTTTGAACACTACGGTTCATGCCTCGTTCTTAAAGAAAAGAAAAGTGTGCGTGTCGATGCGCTTTATCTTAAGAAGAGAAATCTTTCTATTATGACCATTCTCATCAACATGCTTCATACTTTTTCCATGCGCTTGGTCATCAAGTGAACCAGACTCATGTTGATTGTTTTCGATTCCACTTTCTCAACTATAATGACGATGGCGACATCCTGTGTTGATTTTATGGGGAGAAGTGTGAATAGACTACATTTGGATAATGTTCACTTGTTTAATCAAGAATGGCATCTCCGTATGCAATTCTTGAGGGAGAAGAAGTGTGAATTTTTGCATTGTTGATTGACATTTGAGAATATAAATGGTCATACGGCTCTAAACTCATGTAAGAACCGAGCTTCTTCTTATCGGGTCATCTTCACATGGAGTTTTTCTCTTCTAAGAGCCGTTGGTTGACATCTTCACTCGGATTGATGAGTTTATCGACAAAGTGCTCCCGGTTAATGCTTCACGTATACATCAACATGATGATTCCGAACGATCTCTCTGTTCTTGTTTGATGTGATTGGTAGTTTGGTGTTACCATCTTGTGTGTTCGTTGCGGCCTTATTGCTGATTTCCTTGATGAACATCTTTCTGTTCTTGTTTGATTGGGAGAGATTTTAGTTAAAGGGATTTGCAAGATGTAAGTTAATTGGGATGCTTTTTGGTGGGATGCTTTTTGGTGTGAGTTGAAGATGTTAACTATCTATTCCCCACCGAACAATCTTGAAGAAGGTCGAGTCTGATATGTTCTACATTTTACGCTACATGTTAGAAGACTAAAGACGAGTTGCATTTAACGATCTAAAGACTTCTTCTTAATCGGCCATTTATCAAAGCAGTTGTCGGTTTAGGGAGAGCACTAATTGGGAGAAAGTTATAAGTCGATTCAATTCCCAATTAGACTTGCTCATATTCTTTAGATGACTACTCGAGACGTTGATATTGACTATTTTTGGACATTTGACACAAGGTGATAACTTCGGAGTTAATCATTTATCACTTATTTGAGATTGAAGTTGACTTTCACAAAGGCGTGTTCTTATTTGATAACTTGCTCGGGCTTAAGAATTTGAGTCGAAGACTTGGCTTATCTAGTTACCGGCAATGAGGTGGATGGTTGAAGACCGTTAACTATCACTATTAGGAGTTACTTTGTTTTACTCGATGTCACACGATATGACGGTGTGGATAATCGCAAGAGGTGTTAATGTCTCATACTTTGTTTGGGTAGTAGTACTTAGAGATTTGCTTGAAGCATAAATTCTCTACACCGTTCTTCCATCATTAGGTGCAAGCTTAAGATACAAATGTGGGAAGTTGACTTCATTTCAAGTATGGTATAGCGGGTTTTCTTCTTGGTGGTCACTCAAATTGTCCACATAAGGGTTGATAAAAATAGTCGAGAGAGTCTTGAGAAGTTGATTCTCACAAGAGTTCAAGTGTTCTTCTCAACAAATTTCTAGTATACGGGCTTACAATGAGATCTTGATTCAAGTGTCAAAACCAAAGAAGGAGAAAGGAGACTCACATATAAACACAAAGCGAGTAAACTTGATGAACTTAATTCTTCTAAGTGATTGAAGATATCCAGGAAGACAAATGTTATTACACAGAGAAACTCAAGGTTTGACTCATGACGAGTAAACTTGATGAACTTAACTCTTCTAAGTGATTGAAGATATCCCGGTAAAACAAATGTCATGACCGCAGAGAAACTCAAAGTTTTACTCATGAAGGCTTTTGTGTTATTATTCCAACGACGTGGGGAAGAGATGGAAGAGTTAGTTTCAAGATGAAAGAGGTACACAAGTGTGTGATGATTTTGATTTTATCACAATCATCGGGATAGAGATTGTGTACATTAGGGATGCTCATTGTTTTACACGAGGGCTTAACTGTGATTCGAGATATAATCACTTATTCGGTGTTGACATCCGCAGATTGTCACCGCAGAGATAATCGATGATTCGGCCCGCTTCTTCAATGTTATCGGTTATTCTCTCTTTGGGCATTCGGTGCCGGGTTCTTGAGCTTCATACACTTTCTTGAGGAGAAAAGTATACATCGGGTTATTCTTTGGCTATTGGACTTAATCTGCTACTTGATGGTATAAGTTTCTTTGTCTTGGTATGTGTATTCGGGTTCGTGAGCTCTAGTCTAAGAGATTGACCGCATCAATTCAACTACTTGGGGGATGTGGTCTCTTGACACCTTTTTGGAATGGATTGCTTGAGACGTCGATAGAAAAGAAATTTGATAAGATTATTTTGTGTGGGATGATACGTTGTTGTTCTTCTTGATGATATAACCCGAATGGAGATCCTCGATTATCGTTCTTAAATGGAGCAATGGATTTATGGTAATGGTGTGCTTTTATGCACTGGCTAAGGCAAGCTTGAAATAGAGCTTGAATCGCTTTCACTAAAGGATTTTCGGTTTGGGGAAGTCGCAAAGTCTCTCTTTCAGATGGTTCTATTTCGTTCAATTCAAGAGCCCTTGGAAGCTTTGGTGGTGGATGTTTAAGAGATGACCAATTCTATCTTCACGACGTCTTCGCTCGATATCCTTATCTCGGTACTCGTATCATCATCCTCTTTAACTATATCATCTATTCTATCTTTGTATATATTTATTAAAAAACCAAATACAAAAATATAAAACCAGCAAAACAAAATACAAAAATATAAAACCAACAAAAAAAAAGAAAATAGAAAAATATAAAATCTTCAAAAATCCATAAAAAATCAGAAAATTTGAAAAAGACCAAAAATATGTTTTCCAAGACATGTCTTCTGATATCGATAACATCTACGGTCTTAGAAATGTCATTCAATAATGGCACGGGACTTTAGATGAAGTTCGAGCAGGAGGTGTAAATATTTTTTTCCATTACATGTCCCAAAATATGGCTTACAGTTATTTCAGACTGTAACCCGTGCTTCAAAAAATGGCTTCTGATTATTTCGATTGTAACCCGGCTTTAACTATGGCTTGCGTTATTTGATTGTGACCCGCTTAAATTATGGCTTGCTATCATTTCGAGATAGCAACCTGCTTTTTTCAAAGAAGGAAAGTGCTACGCTTAAACGATATTTCATATATTTCGTGCACTTATCCTAAAAACAAAACAAGGAAAGTATGTCAAGGATCATTGTTCCTACACAAATATTTTTCCGTCTAAAATTCTTGGAAAAATATTTGGTGTTTTCAAAAATGGTGGTAAATGAGTTGCTTGTAAATCTATCGATTCGAGTTTTGTGAAAATTGAAAACTCAATCAATGACTTCACGCTTTTAATCTTTTGAAAATAAGTCATTGATTGAGGGGAGAATGTTTTCAAATTTATATCATCTAACGGACTTTCTTAATTATCCTACGTGCTTAATTAAAAATGATAATTGCCTATGTTGAAGGACTAGGAATTTAGGATATGATTGTTAGGTTTAGATGATTAGAGTTTGATTAATACATTAACCCCATGCCTTATATGATCTGATTGTTATGTTGAATTGACGTTAATTAGTCGATTGTTGTTTGGGTGATGTCGACCACCATATATTTGTATGTGTGTTCACTAACGTATGCAGGTATATTGGTATAAAAGAATGTTCCCGATCCGGATCCCACAATTGAAGATGAATGGATGCCGAAAGGAAAGGGTAACTATATCTTCGGTTGACAAATGAAGAAACGGAGCTTAATTTGACTTCAATGGAAAGTTGGCATAAATGCAACATAAGAGGTCTCACTGCATCAGCAGATGGTTTTCTTCTAAGTGATCAAGAAACGGAGCTTAATTTGACCTCGATTGGCATTCAAAATGCAACGTAAGAAGAAGTCTCACTGCATTCGCAAACGGTTTTTCTTCCAAGCCCTACAACAACAACGAAGCTTCTCAACCACCTAACGTATCTTTGTGCAGGATACCATTTTTTAAACAATTTTGAAAAATTTGATTAAATTGTTTTGAAAATGGAAAATATTGGTTTTGAAAATAAATTGAACTTAATCTTGGAAATCACCGGACTTTATTTTGTCAAATCTTATGTGATTTCAAATTAAATATCTTCAGACGATATTTCTTCATAAAAGTCCGTGTGTACGTTAAAAAGTGGTGATCTAAAGATTTAATGTTATGTCATGGTATGATTTTTTCTTTTGAATCAAGGTCTTTCAAAATGAAATTTTTTCTGTTCTTGTTTGATTGTGAAATTGTTTTGTTTTACTTAAAAGATCTCTTAAAAACTATCATACCGACACTAACAATCTTTAATGTCTTAAAATGGTCCTTATCATCATCTTTCAAAATTGAATCTTGCCACGCCTTTCCCAAATTTTTCTAAATGATTTAATCGGTTGGGATCACAAATCTCAAATGGTTTGATATTTCGATCGGGGTAGAGATCGTGATTTAAATCTCAATCTGTTTTAAATGGAATTGGTTTTAGTCCTTTAAAGGCACTCCTGCCTCCATGTGCCAAACGATTTCAATATACATAATGCACATGTTGAGGAGGAGGATTTATCCAAAACCGGATGAGTATTTAAACAAGGCCACATTTTCTCCCATGTTTTCTAAACCTAATTAAATCACTTGGGATCCAAAATCTCAAAGGGTTTGATATTTTTGATCGAGGGAGAATTTGTGATTTAATAATGAAATTTGATAAAAGGTGATCGTTTTGATTTGATTGTGCAGTCGCTGCTCTCTCATATGTGCTAAACGCCGAATCTCGAGCACATATTGAGGGGAGCAAAACCATCGAGGTACAAAAGTTTTTTAAAAGAGATTTATAAAGTACCTTGATTGTGTTTTCAAATGGTTTCTTAAATGGCTTTTGTAATCGTGGATGTGCTTCAAAGAACTCTTGCCTCTATGTGATAAAATGATTTCAAAATCCTATGCACACATTGAGGGAGAATTTACCAAAGAAAATCAAATGGCTTTTCTAAGGAAATTGTGATCAAGAAATTATTTCAAAGAACTCTTGCCTCCATGTGCTAAACAATTTAAAAATCATATGCACATGTTGAGGGGAAGCATTTTCTAAATGATCAAAACTATTAAGGTACAAAATGCTTTGATCTCGTATCACAAGTACCTTGATTGTTTTTCCAAATGATTTTTCAATTGGTTTCAAAGAAGAATGAACTGTACCAATAGACCGACCATTTTACTTTATGCATGGTGTTATAAGGATGGTTAGGTTAGGTATTTGTTCCCACGATCCGCGAGAACCGGAGGGATCTACCGAGGACAATCCACTAGATAGTGTAGAGTCCTTAGGTATGATGAAAAAGGAGAAAATGAGAAATGGGAAGAGTGCGGATCGAGACAGAGCTAGTAATCGAATAAACCCAACAAGGTTCTAGTTATGAAGTCTCGGTAAGCAATGAAGGGTTGAAGAATGAAAAGAACTGAATGTGAAAAGGGTGAAAAGAAATAGCCTCCATCAATTCAACCTTAGGGCAAGAAGGGTTCAATACATATGCTACCGGTTGTTACTAAGGTAACACCGGTATTGAAGACAAGACGTCATGGACCCGGTGACGCACCGCACTAAACTTCCCAAGCTACTCAAGTTCCTCTTAAAAGGGCTTGTTTCATTCTCACGGGAACCGACATTATCTATCGACTTTCTCTTAGAGATTGTTGATATTGAAGAAGGAGACCTTCTCCTAGTCTCAAACACAGAACCAAAAATGCACTATTGAGTCTAGAGCCAAGAGATCATCCACAATATCTCATTAGGACACTATATTAATGAAGACTTCTTGTTTCACACAATGTGGAAAGTAAGTATATATATTGAGAGTCCCACGCATTATCCTTGTGGTATTGCCGAACATCCGAGTGATATGTAAAATATTCACGATGAAGATGGAAATCCTTCAGAGCCAACATCTAACAAGCTCTTGGTGGGTGACATGTGAAATCTTGCAAAGATCAAGCTTGTGACAACCGGATAGAAACGATGGGAGATTCTTTCTTGAATCAACCTTGGTCCGAGAATGGAATTGACGAATACTTTTGGAAAAACCGTTCGATGTGCAAACCTTCTTTTCTCTAGCACGTCGAATGTGTATTCATTTTCAAATTCAAAAGTATCTCGATTGAAAAAATGCTTTTGGAAAACCGCTCGATGTGCGAATCTTCTTTTCTCTAGTACATCGAATGTGTATTATTTTCAAATATAAAAAGTATTTTTGATTGAAAATTGATCTTTCTCATAAAACCTTTGTCGTATTGCAAAACTCTTTCATCTAAGTAATACGCAATTGTTTTCAAATTATTTTCATCAATCGGTGAATCTCAATTCGATGGTTCACTCACTCCGTGTTGTCTTCTTTGAGACGTTCGGTTTGAGAACAGCTAGAACAAAGTGCGAAACCTGTCAAGGAGATTCTTAGGAATCCTACCGATCACAGCAAGATGCTTGTATCGATCAACGGGAACCGTGGGCGTGTACCTCAATTCAACGAAAGTGATCAAAGACACTTTCGTGCGCTTTTATTGCTAAGCGTCAGATGCGGTACACCCGACGATTGCGGTGATCGAATTGAGGAGTCAATCCAAATCCGCATGTTCACAAAGAACCACACTTAATTGAAGAAATCATGACGGTGCATATCTACATAACTCGGTTCGATATTTTTATACTATGCTTCGCTTTCTGTGCGCAAATATCATGAACCAAGAAATCTTCCGCTACTACGATGGAAAGATGTCATGATTCAAAAGTGTGAGCATGTCGGTCGAAAAGTCACAACATCACATGAAGGCAACACAACTATGGATGATCCGAGATTTATCGTGGTGATGATCTCAAAGAAAGCTCAAGATCATCAAAGATGTGGATCGATTAAAGGCCTCCACTAAAAGTACAAATCAGTGCGGACTTTGAAGAATCGCTACAAAAGCACAAAGATTGCGGAAATGAAGAATTCATGTCTACGAGCTCAAGAACAAAGTCAAGAATAGAATGCTAGGATTTGAAATGTAAAACATGGGGTGACCTCCCTTAGGGGGAGATTGTTAGGAATTAGAAAATTCCATGTTAAAGTGTCGGTCACCCCAATTATGATCTAGCATAAGTTAGCTCGTAGACGTGTCGTTATTTTAGTTGTTTAGTAGTTTATTAGATATTTAGTAGCGTAATTTAGCGTAGTGCAACACCGTGGAGGAAGGACGGGTCTTTACCCACTGTATCCCTGATCCACAGGCCGATAGGAGGTCGTTATGTTTGTAAGTATAAATACCCCTTCCATCCATGGAAGGGGTGGTGCTTCTCATTAATCTAATATTTCATACTTTGTGTAAACCTCTAGCAAGAACACCCAACTCTCTACTTCTCTCTCTAACTATGGCAAACATGTATTTTGATCATCCAAGACCACCCGAATCATCAACACAATAAATATTAAGATCCTACACATTGTGGTGTTGGTATTATGTGATGTTGTGACTTTCGGACCGACATGCTCACATTACGGATCATGATATCTTCTTATCGAAGTAATGAAGCTTTTGTTGATTCATGATATTGGCGCAGCAGAAGCGAAGCATGGAGTGAGAATATCGAGTCATTGATGCATTTATCATGATTTCTTGAGATGAATGTATCGTGTGAGCATGCGGCTATGGATTGACCGCTTCATTACGATCACCGCAAACGTCGGGCGTACGCATACAACAGATTAGCAATAAAGCGTACAAAAGTGTCTTTGATCACTTTAGTTGAATTGAGGTACACGCCCACGGTTCCCGTTGATCAATACATGTCTCGCCTGTGATCGGGTATAATTCAAGAATTTCCTTGATGTGGTTTCGCATTGCTCTCAGTCGTTCTCAAACCGAACGTCTCAAAGAAGACAACACGGAGTGAGTGAATCGGCAATTTAAGTCCATCGATTGATGAAGAGATTTGAAAAACAATCGTGTATTGCTCAATAGAAATTGTTTTGCAATACAACGAAGGTTTTATTGAAAATCAATTATCAATCATAAAACACCTTTGGTTTGAAAAATTAGTACACGGTCGATGTGCTAAAGAAAAGAGTTATTAAGCACAAAGACCGGTTTTCAAAGGTATCCGTCAATCCATAACTCGAACCGTGATTGATTCAAGAGATTGAATCGCCCCATTGTTTACATTCGGTTGTCACATGGTTGATCTATATAATAGATCTCACATGCCACCTACCAGAGCTTGTTTGATGTTGGCTCCGAAGGCTTTCCATCTTCATTGTGAATATGTAAACACATCACTCGGATGTTACGGCAATACCACAAGGATAATGCGTGGGACTCAAGATATAATCTCTTTCCACATTGTGTGAAAAGAGAGTCTTCATTGAAAGTGTCCTAATGAGATTTATTGATGATCTCGTGGCTCTAGACTCAATTTTGTGCATATTTGGATCCCGTGGGAGACTAGGGAGAGGTCTCCTTCTTCAATATCAACAATCTCTAAGAGAAAGTCGATAGATAATGTCGGTTCCCGTGAGAATGAAACAAGTCCTTTTAAGAGGAACTTGAGTGGTTTGGAAAGTTGAAGTGTAGCGCGTCCGGGTCCATGACGTCTTGTCTTCAATACCGATGTTACCATCGAGCATATGAATTGAACCGGTTTACGCCTAAGGTTGAATAAATGGAGGCTATTTGTTTTCACCCTTTTCTCATTCAATTCTTTTAATTCTTCAACCCTTCGGTGCTTACCGAGACTTCATTGCAAGAACTTGTTGGGTTTGTTCCAAGACTTGCTCGCCTCATCCGCACTCTTCCCATATCTCACTTTTCTCCTTTTATCATCATACCTAAGGACTTCTACACTAACTAGTGGATTGTCCTGGTAGATCCCTCCGATTCTGGCGGATCATGGGAACCAATACCTAACCTTATCATCCTTATATCACCGTACATAAAGTAAAGTTGGTCGGTCTATTTGGTATTGTTCATCTGCCATTGGAACCAATTGAAAAACCATTTGAAAATTAATCCAGATACTTGTGATATATTATCAAAACATTATGTACCTGAATTGTTTTTGATATTTTTAGAATAAGTGCTCCCCCTCAATATGTGCATCAAATGTTTGAAATCGTTTTGCACACAGAGGCAAGAGGAAGAAATTACATCTTTGATTACCATTTTCTAAAAAATATCACCATCACTTCCTTGATCAAATCAAGTAGATAAAGCATTTTCGGGAAGGATGAGGTTTTCATGATTTTGTTCCCCCTCAATATGTGCCTCAAGATTTGAAAAGAGTTTTTCACATACTAGAGGGAACCTGCACATTGAGATAAGTGATCACGTTTCAAATCATAGGTTTAAGATAGATGCTCCCCCTCAACATGTGCATTGAAAATTTGAAATCGTTTGTCACATGTGAGAAGGATAGCATGTACATCCTTATAAAACCATTTACCGAATTATCAGTTTAAATCCAATTTAAATCACACATTCTCCCCCGATCACAATTATCAAATCATTTGAGATTTGTGATCTCTTATTGATTTAAATTGATTTTGAAAGCTTTTAAGGGGAATTGTGACTTGATTATGAAAGCGTTTTAACTTATAAGGATCGGATTTTAAGACTTTAAACTCCATTGATAAAACATGCATGTACATCTTTTGAAAACAATTTAATGCCAAATAACTTTTTAATTTAATTGAAATCATTCTCCCCTCAATCAATGACATAGGTTGTTGATTGAGAGATAGAGATTTTGACAAATAAGTCCCGATGATTATCAAAAATAGAGACCGAGTTATTTTTCAAAGCGCTTAGTTTTCAAAGAGATAAATGTTTATAGAATCGAGCATGGAATTTGAAAACATGGTAAAGCATGGCTCTGTTCTTTCTTTGGAAAGCGGGTTATTGCTGAAATGACAATAAACCATTTTTTCTCTTTCTCCCAAAAATATTTTTTGATTTTTTTTTTTTTTTTTTTTTTTTTAAATTCGAACAACATCTAAAGACCCGTGTCATTCTTTGAATGACAACACAAAGACCGTAGATATTATCGAACCGAGAAAAACATGACAAAATGACAATATTTTGAGGGTTTTGAATTTTCAAATTTTATGGATTTTGAGAGTTTTATATTTTCTATTTGATTTTTGAGGGTTTTATAATTTTGTATTTTGATTTTCGAATAGATATATACAAGAGATAGATGAAGATAGACCTTTACTCCTCGTCTTCCTCCTGAAGACGTTTGAGTGTTCTCGTTGAAGGCTTTTCAAGCCAAGACGTGGAAGAATAAACTCAAACGTTCTCTTGGAAGAGCTTTGGTGAAGATGTCGCTAAGCGATATTCGACCTCACAAAATAGAGTTCCACCACACCTTTTTCCACTTGTTCCCCGATGAAATGATGTCGAATGTCGATATGCTTTGCTCTTGAGTGTTGAACATTGTTGCATGAGAGAGCAATAGCACTTTTATTATCACGAAGACAGAGGGATTTTGTTGAATTCAAAGCCATAGTCGATAATTGAGATCTCATCCATAAGATTTGAGCACAACAGATGACATGGCTATGTATTCACCTCTGTAGAGGAAATAGAAGTACTCATTTGCTTTTTGAAGACCACTCACAAGCTTATCACCCAAAACCGAGCACCTCCGGATGTACTTGACGAGTATCTTGACACCTGCATGATCAAGATCTGCATAGGTCGTTAGTGACATGCCGGTGTCCTTCGGGTACCAAAGACCCATATTGATGGTTCCTTGGAGATACCAAAGACCCGTTTAAGCGCTTCAAGGTGCTTTTAGTAGGCTTAGCACGGTATCTAGCACACATGCAAACAATGAACAAGATGTCGGTCTACTAGTAGCGAAGGTACATCAGGATCCAATCATACTACGATATTTTGTTTCGTCAATCATGATCCCCGAGTGGTCCTCATCTAGTTTGGTTCGATCAATCATGGGAGTGTCAACAGGTCACTTGAATCAAATCCAAATTTCTTTAAGATCTCGGTTGCATATTTAGATTGATTTATGAAAATGCCTCCGGACTTTACGAAATTTGTAATCCCAAGAAAAATGACATTTGTCCCATCATTGACATTTGAAATTTTGAACTCATTTCATTTGAAAACGATCACATTCCATTGGGTGCGCCGAGGCAAAAATAATATCATCAACATAAATTTGAACATGAATTAAATGTTTTCCGACTTTCGGTGAACAATGTTGGATCAACTGCTCCTTTGCTAAATCCGATTGATAGAAGAAACTTTTGATGTATCATACCATGCCCTTAGAGCTTGCTTTAAACCGTAAAGGGCCTTCTTCAAACGATAAACGTGAGTAGGATGCTCTTGATTTACAAATCCTTCAGTTGGTCGCATAGACGACTTCTTTAAGGTCTCCGCTCAGAATGCCGTCTTCACATCCATCCGATAGACTACCATGTTCTTACTAGCAAGATTAGCCGAGAAAGATTACGATTGCCTCGATTCGAGCAAGCTGGAGCAAAAGATTCTTCAAAGTCAATGCCCTCCTCTTGACGGTATCCTTTAGCAACTAATCGAGCCTTGTTCTTCAACACATCACCATGCTCATCAAGTTTTACTTTGAAAATCCATTTAAGAGCAATAATCATAGTACATCTCGAGCGGTACTAACTCCCATACATCAAGTCGATCAAACTCATGAATTTCATCTTGCATTGCATTGAACCGCTATCTTCATTAATGGCGGTTTTAACATCTTTTGGTTCGATCTTAGATAGTATGGAGTTGAAGAAGCACCATAAGGCATCGGTAGCAAGTTGTTTTCGTGTTGATCTGGTGACGAGAGGGATTTCCAATGATGTTGTCTAGTGGATGATCGTGAGTCCATTTTCTAAGGTGTTCATGTGGCGTTGTTGAGGGACCGAGGTAGCAGAGTCGATGTCTCCTCAGCGAAGATGGTTCGATGATGATTCAGAGCAAATATGTTTTCAAATGGAGCATCTTCGAGGAGTAGCAAAGGGATTAACTTCATCATTGATGCGTAAGCAGTTCCATGATGTACATTTGAAGAATGATGATTTGTTGATGAGATGAAGGATCGCAGAGGCGCTTCTTGACTTAAAGATATTGAGACCGAGGATTGACTTCATTCACGGGAATATGAGCGACCTCTGTTGTAGGGATTGACACCTCATTAGTACTTGAATCATAAAGTTCATCAAACATAGGATCAAACAATTTCTTTAAATCATCTTGGATGGAGGTACATATGGAGTTTCTTGAGAAGAGTTTGGAACAAGGGATGAACCAATGAAATTGTTTTGAAGTGCGGGTCCCGAATGGATTGTCCAGAGCCATTTGACCGGTCGGCTCATCAAACGTAATGTGAATTGTTTCCATGATATTTCGGGTTCTTTTGTTGTAGATTCGGTATCCCTTTTGTTTGGTGCATATCCTACAAATACTCCAATGTCGCTTTAGCTCTAAGTTTGCCTAAGTCTTGACCCTCATTAGTTGGATAACATAGTGCACCAAACACACGAAGGAAGGAGAGATTAGGTTTTATGTTGTGGACAAGTTCATATGGAGTTTTTCCATGAACGGTGTGAATCGTGGAACGATTTTGTGTGTAGCATGCGGTGGCAATAGCTTGACCAGAGAAACATTGGAACCTTTGAGTAAATCAAGATTGTTCTAGCGGCTTCTATAAGAGTTCGATTTCGTCTTTCAACTACACCGCTCGTTGAGGAGTTCGTGGAACACTTCTTTGATGGTGATTCAATGCTTTCATAAAATTCATCGAGTTGTTTGTTGACAAACTCGGTTCCATTGTCTGCTACGATAATTCGACGGTTTTGTTAAGTCGAACTGCAATTGTTTGATGAGTTTGATGATGATATCGAGTTTCATCCTTTGTCCTTAAGAACTTGACCCGGTGAATCTAGAGTAATCATCAACCACAACTAACACATATTTCTTCCCAAAGATATTTCGCACCCTCATTGGTCCACATAAATCCATATGAATCATATGAAGAACTTCTGTGATGAGTTAGTAGGTTTGGGTTTATGGGCATACTTCTTGCTTTTTCCCAATTGACATCTTGAACAAAGATGATCCTTTTCGTACTTGAGTCTAGGTAAACCTACAACTAAGTCCTTTACGGTGAGATCATTGATGGTGCCAAGTTCGTGTGATTGAGACGACGATGCCATAACCATGACTTTGTTTTAGAAGCCTTTGACGACAAGCAAATTGAGAAGACTTCATCATATCTTCGATAGAGATGGTGTATAGATTTGAACCACGTGAACCTCTTAATAGTTCCTTACCATCAAGTTCTCTAACGAAGCGGTATGTTTTCAAGGCTACTTCTAGATCGAATCGCAGAATTGACCAACAGAGAACAAGTTGTGACCAAGACCTTCTACATAGTAAACCCCGGAGATAACACTTTTGCCAACAACATAGTCTCCATAACCCATGATAGCACCGAAATGATCATTCCGAATCTAATCGTCTCGATGAATTTGCTCACGAAGTTCATGAGCCGTGACCGTCGCATGATATATGCTTGGAACAACTGAGTCCGGTACCACGTAACGATTTGAACGATCCGCAGTTGAACATGCATAAGAATGGATAATCGATAATTGGGATCCCCATGCAAGAATGGGTTCCATTTGGTTAGTAACAATGGTTGGAACACCCACATCGAAATAGAAGCATTCATATCGAAGATAAGGCAATGGAATCATTGGGAATAGATGCGATACTAGTGTCTCAGATAGCCTGCATTCACGGTGTGCTCACTTCTTAAGGGAATAGTTCTACCGGTAGGCATCCATTTTCTAGTGGGCATTGTCTCGATTAGTCTTATGACCAACGGGTAACCAATAATAGCCTATCTTATTGAATGTTCTTCCTGTGGGTTTCCCTTTGTTTTCTAACTTTCTTTCGTTTTTGCCTTTTAGCCTTCTTAGCATGAATTTTAGCATTAACAATATTAACTGGACAATTAACATCATTAGGCGAACATTAACACCACATTCATGATTAGAAATGTAATTCAAGCGAGACATCAATACAAGGTTTGCAAATAGTATCGAATTCAATTAATTACAAGACGCATATGGCTAATACTAGAATCAACACGATTCGTTTTATTCGGTTCAAAATTAAAGTTCCTAGATTGTTCTTCTACTCTTTTCCAAAGGCACATTCTTAGCTTGCGAGGTCCTATCATTCCTTGTATTGTCTTGAGACTTTGACCGCTCCCTTTAATGTCACCGATTACTCCTGTAGAGGAATGAGAACATTAGTTGGTTTTACTACTCTTTGCATCACTGTTTAGATGTTGGGATCCGAACTACATGCAGCACACTAAGGTTCACTTTCTTAAAACTAGAAGTCTTGGATTTGTACTCCTAGAAGGCACACTTGAGTTCTCTTTCTTAGCATTGATGATCCGAATCGAACTACTTAAAGGCACCCTAAGGTTCACATTCAAAATATTGGGAATCGAATGAATATCATACTTGGCATTAGGCATCGAGCATGGAATCAAAGGATTAACTCTCTCACCTAATGACTTTGGGCATATTGTGATCAAGCATTCTAGGATTTCTTGAGATCGTTTGGCATATAAGCATGCATGTCCAATTGCATTATCATGAGGTTTCTCTAACTTATCCTCTTCAACAATCTCACGCAGACATTCTAGGCAATCCTTAAGGGATGAGAAGTATGTTTGAACAGCAAGTTTGTTGTTCCGAGATGAGGAGGACATATTTCATGAGACAAAGCATATTTATTACAAGAGTAAACCTTTGATACACCATTCTCCCATTGGTCATAGGCATTTTCCCTTTTACCCGACTCTTGATTCTCAATTTCCTTTTGCAATGAAGCTATTTGTTCGTTATTTTTGTTACGAGTGACCTTTATTGATTCAAATAACTCATTGAAATGACTTTTAACCTTTTCATTTTCTTCTAGAAAACTTTCGCTTTCCTTTGTAATGCATTTACTAGGTTTTGAAGGTGAAACGTTTGAGAATTTCGAGAATCTAAAGGAGGAGGCATTTGGGAGCCTGTCATATTGTTCGCTTGACCCTTTAATTGAGAGATTTGGGCTTTCAACTTTCCGATCGTGTTGCAATGAGCTTGAATCATTCATCACGTTTGTTAATTTGAAAAGCGCATCAAACTCTGGAGCATCCGAGGATGTCTTGATATTTGAAGTTTTGACATTTTCTTTAAGATGTTGATATTTTAGTTGTAAATTAAAATGCTCAACTTCTAGTTTAGAAAATGTTTAACCAAATTGTCATGATCATCCAGTTCAATTTTCTCGCTTAGTTCGTAATTAGTTTTTCAAGCTCAATAACACGATCATGGGAGACTTTCGTGGCAACAGATAATTCATGAAATTGAGAAGCATTAATAGAACAATTTGTAGCGATGAAGAACACATCTTGAGCAATACATTCGTAAATCGTGTTCTCATTTAGTGTATGCAAGTTCTTCCTCTCAATCTCATTATATTTTAGTGCTCGCTCATAGTCACTAACTTCAACTATCATTGCATCAAATTCCTTTTCCATTCCCTTAATATCAAGATGTATCCCTTTTAAGACTCTCAAAGTGATCTTTTAGAAGTTTAAAGAAAGTCATGACCTCGTTAAATAGCATTCTTTTGTTTGTTCAAAACCCTTTCCCTTCAATAATCCCGTGGGTGTGATCCTTTTCTTACAAGTTTTCTCAAAATCAACAAATAGTTGAAAAATAACATATTGGTGATTAAGATCTCGCTTTTAGTAGCAATCGTTCTAGAACTAGATGCATTGGCGTATTGGGAGGATACACAGTTGCTTTAGGCATTTTCCTAAGGGAGGGTTTGTTACAACAATATTTTCAATTTTCTCGCTTATCTAAGTCCATTTTCCGAACACTTGTTCTGGAGTCAACAATGTTTGAGGCTTAAACATGTTCGTGGAGATCCAATTCTCCTTTTTGTAGTCATGGGAGTGATAATTACTTTCTTCTCTTTGCATTTAGGATCATTTAGTTTCTTATTCATCTTCTCCTAGTGATTTCATCTAATTTCTTATCATCCTCTCGCACTCAACGCAACTAGGTTTTGTCTAGGTTTAAGAATCTCATTGCCATCATAGATCACACTTTGAGTCGCTTTTGCTATCTTCCGTACTCGTGGTTGGGTTTATCTATAATGGGAACACTATGCTTATCGCTTAGAACTCTATGCTTAGTGATCATGTGAGCAATCGAATGGTGTTTCCTTGTATGTACAACTTGTTTTCAAGTTTGTTTTTCAAAGTTTTCGATTAGAAAAATCTCTCAAGAGTTTTGATTCCTTTGCATTAAATTCTTGCTTAAGCATTTTCACATTTTCTTGAAGTTCTTGTTTTGCTTAGCGCTTTAGAAAGCTTTTCTTGCAAGGAATTTAATTCTTGTTTTAATATTTCTTCTCTAAAATTACTTTTTCTAATGATTGTACGCACTTGGTCATCCATTTCCTCGCTCACGAGTGGTCAACTCAAATTTTGCACGTTGTTCATAAATAGCAACACGTTCTTTATAGGCATTTAGTTCGAAATTACGAATCATCGAGGCACATGCGGTGTATTCATCAAAACATAGTTATTGTTGATCGAGAAGATGCATCACTTGGTACAACTTCACTTTCACTTTGTTTCTCATATTGATCATATGGGACAATATTGATATTACCCATATTTTCAACATTTGATTCAAGAGTTTCGATTGATTGTACTTTGTCATGCATCCATTGCACATCGGCGTCATCGTATAGTTTTAGTACCTCGAGATGAGTTTGTCTTTGGATGAGCCGACTTGTGGTGAAGAAGAGACCTTGGGAGAAACCATTGGAGAAATGCTAGCCATAAAAATTGTGTGTGCGTGGGTCCATCATCCACATCAGTCGTATGCATCACAATCGCCGACTTGAAAGGCATTCGATGATTGTGACCTATCTCCGAATAGGCCGCTCATCCACATCTCGCATCATAGGTCTTGGCATTGCCTCAACAAGAAACAACAATTCCTCTTCATCCAAAGCAAGACCATTATCCCGAGCTTGTACAAGCGAGATCTTATCTCAAGTAATCAAGATTCGTGGACGCTTTGGAGATGTGCGTTCCTTGCAATGTGTCCTCACCACCACGCTTATAACATTTGATCGGCTTAGCTTGACCTTGATTACCATTCCTTCCTCGATTTTGATTACCAACATAACCTCTACCACTCCACCTCTTCCCCGATCATACTTGTCTTTCCGAACGGTTGCACCACGATCCTCCCATCTTTAACGGTAGCTTGATTGTGTGGGTTAGATGTTGTTCGAGGTTGTTCTTTGGTTTGTGGGAGAATTCATGTTTTGACTAATCGGAAGAGCTAGTTGGTTAATGATGTTACCCACGTGTGCATCAAAGATCGCCTTGTTTGAACATAGGATCGGGAATGAGTTTGTGATTACCATTACCCATGGGTATGACTTGTGAGGCTTTGGTTGTGATTCGATGATTGAGTAGAAGGCGGTTGAGTCATTAGACGAGCTTGTCTCTCCCGGTTGGTTTTGAATTGATTAAGAATCATTTTTCAAACATAGCATGTCTCTCATTCTCAAGGAGGAAGGCATAAAGTTGCTCATAGTTTGTATTCTTCAATCCTTTAGTGAGCTTCACAGAGGTGACAAACTTGTGCCATTCGGGATTCATGTTGTTCACAAATTTTGAGTTCAATTTGAATGTTAGGCATAGTCATTCGATGTTCCTCATATCATTCACCAACTTATGAAATCTCACATAGTACTCATAGACACTCTCATCCGGTTTCATCTTGAAGTGTTCAAATTGTCATATAGTTGTGATTCTCTGTCTTCCATAGTTAATTCGTAACCGAGAGAAGCATCTTGACATTATCCCATACCGCCTTTGCTTGATGTTGTGATTGATCGACTTGTAGATGTCTTTAGGAAGACCTTGAAGAACAATGTTAGAAGCCCCGATATCGCATCAAATCTCTTTTCTCCTTATCATCAAGCTCATCATACATCTTTGGTCCGTCCATTCCGTAAATCGAGTTCCATCTTTAGCGATATCAAGTACATCTCTAGTCGCCTCAACTCGACACGGTCCTTCATCAATGGATTTGAGAATGTTGACACCATTTTCCTTTCCAAGGCAAGACAATCGATTCGTTGAGCCTAAGAATCATAGTCGATTCTGTCAAGCATGGGTGGACGAGTATCTGAACCACCGCTTGAACATCCTCGGCAACAATGGAGATGATAGTAGGAACGTTGGTAGACATGTTAACAGATTATACGGGATTTTATAACTCTATGATTAAACCGGAAATAGATTTTTCACGGATTTTACTAAATCAAGAGAAACCGTAAACAATCACCCAAGTCGCTAGAAGATAATGCACCAAGTCGCTAACACCTAATTCGCTACACCCCAAGTCGCTAAAGTCCCAAGTCGCTAGACAAATGCAAGTCGCTATAGTAACTCGCTAAGCCTCAAGTCGCTAGCAAAATTTTGGCGTAAATTGCTACTCAAGTCGCTAAAGATTCAAGTCGCTAAAGAGCAACTCGCTACTGGACCAAGTCGCTACCACTGTCGCTACCGTAGTGGAGAGTCCACTACTTGTACCGTTAATCGCTAGGTCTAAGTCGCTAGCTCCAAAGCGTAACTCGCTACAAAATTGTGAAGCAAGTCGCTACGAAGAAAGAGATCCGTATATCAAGTCGCCGGCAAGAAAAACCACATAAACATCACTTTTCAATCCAAAACAACCCAACCAAGATGATTCAAGCTACCAAATGAAAACCTAAACACTTGTGATGATTCTAAACATAAAAGTACTAACAAAATCCAAGCTTCAACACAAGAAATCAACCAATGATGCACAAACCACTAAACTTTTTCAAACTCAAAACCACCTAAAACCACTAGAAATCCAAAGATGTGCACGATATGATCTAACCATGGCTCTTGATACCAATTGTATGATATTGGTTTTCACATACACATCATAACACAATCAAACATAGGCGTATAGAAGATGAGTTTTAGAGAGAAAGTTAGAGGTTTAGGGAACTTTAGTGAGAGAAAGAAAATCTTATTATGAGTTCCAACTCTCTACCTTGGGAGGTAGAGAGTATTTATAGTCTTACATAAACGCCACACAACGGGTCGTGGATCGCATACAGTGGGTAAAGACCGTCCGTCCTCCACGGTGTTACTTAACTAAATACTACTTAGCTTAAAATAACTACGACTACGAGCTTTCTAACGATAACATATACGTGAGGTGACTGACTCTTTAATACCTGGAATTTCTAATTCCTAACACCATCCCTACTTCCCATGGAGACGATTATTTCGCTCTTGCCAAACATAGTAAGTGGATGCAGCCACAACAAGACGACCAACAATAGTAGTTACTTTGTTGTACTAGGCGATGGGAAGTAACCACGCTACTATATCACTCCATTTCGAAGAAACGAGCTGATACATAGTTATAAAGGTCTACAAAGCCCTATTTTATGAATAAAAAAGAAAAAAAACTATATTAAATACTTATAATAAAAATGTAGATGAAAAGAATGTTATCACACATTAGAAAATCTAAATTAAAGATGGAAATTCATCTGATGGTAAACAAGTTTGAGATTTGTTTTAATTTAGTCACTTTAACTTTATTTTAATTGCAAAGTTCAATCAAAGTTTTAATAGTATTTCACTTTAGCGAAAGTTTTATGTTAAAGTGACTTGAAAAAAAATATATATATTTCTGAAACTTGGTTATTATTCATGGTCAGATTTCTATTCAGAGATGCATAAATAGGTTGTACATATACTTTGTTAAGGTAGTTGAATTCATGAGTATTCGTTTATTACAGAAGTACATGATTATGCATATACGGATACTTTAAACATTTTTCGGAAAATGAAATAATGTTCAAACTTAGATGGTTTATGTGATTGATATAAAAATTAAATGACCTAATTCGAACACTAATAACACTTGGTTATTATTGGATGACATATTCCATTAAATTAAAATTAATCCATATAGAAAAAGTTCTAGACATAGAAGAAGGCCTTCCGACGCATACATGGATATAAATGTTACAAGCCCTTACAGTATTTTCGGTTATCATAAGTTTATATTTCGACAATTAATTGGTTTTTTTTTCAATGTGGGATTGTTGAATCCGATAAACAGCATATTTGATGTTTATGTTTCCCTATTTAGAATTCCTTTAACCCATTTTGACGTTTTTGTCTGTTTTCGAAAAAACAGAAGAAAACGTGCAAAAACGGATGAAAACATGTAAAAACAGAGGGAAACGTGCAAAAACAGAGGGAAACGTGTAAAAATGGGTGGAAACGTGCGAAAATGGACGAAAACATGTAAAAACGGGCTGAAACGTGCAAAAACGTTCTGAAACATGCAAAACCAGACGAAAACATGTAAAAACGGACGAACACGTGAAAAAATGGACGAAAACGTGCAAGCACGAACGAAAACGTGTAAAAACAGACGAAAACGTGTAAAAACGGACGAAAACGTGTAAAAACGGACAAAAACGTATAAAAACGGACAAAAACGTATGCAAACGTATGAAAACGGACGAAAATGGACCAAACATGAAATGCTATACAAACTCAAGGACCAAACATGTAATTTACTAACGAAATGGTTAATGGAAGTTAGAAAAAAACCTAAATCGGCAAAAAAAGGTACCTTAAATTGAGAAAAAATAAATAAATAAATAGTACCTTTAATTGAAATTGAACCTAAGATGACTATCTTTTTATGCAATTTGGCCTATTAGAAGCTATTAGATCATTTGCTAAACCGTTTCTTTTGTTGACTTAAATTATAAGTCAAGTTGTTGATGTGGTGCTGCCGGGAGGACATAAGCATGACCCTTAGGCTTCTAGTGAGCTGCAATGGAATTAAAATCAGTACAGTTATAGTAGGGGTGTAATCGAGCCGATCCAAGCTCGAGCTTGACAAGGCTCAAACTCGGCTTGAAAAAAAAAACTAGGCTCAAGCTCGGCTCAATAGCTCGTCGAGCTTTAACCATCTAGGCTTGAGCTCAGCTCGATTCAGTTTCGAGCAAAGCTCGAGCTTTGCTTGAAACGCTCGAATATATGTATATGAATACATGATTACACATTTACACCCGTATGAAAAAAACCATAAAAAGACCCTACAAAAGGGACATACACCTGAACCAATGAATCATAAGGATAAAAGCTAACATAATCAACAAAGAAAAACTGACCAATAGACTTTCTATTTTTATTGCAAGGCACGTTCCAATAAGATAGAAAACAATTTATAACATATAGATCTCATGAAATAATGTTAATTACCTCTCTCGTGTATACTAATTAACATTATTGACGTTGAAGTGTAATATGAAAGTTACGTTTTTGGTAAACTAAAATTCATTTAGTAGCTACTCTAGATATATCATTCGCTCACAATTGTTGTATATTTTCGTTTTCATGGGTATATTTGGATAGTTGCCAACATATAATCATTCAACATGTAGCAAAATAAATATCTTTATATATCTTACTTAAAACTTAAAACAAGTATGAAACATCATATTGAGTAATAAATTTCATTCGCTCATTAATATTAACATTCACTAATGCATGGTAATTATTTTCCAAAACAATAAAAAACGAACAAGATAAGAAAAACACAGTCATTAGAATTAACACATAAACATACATGAATAAAAGTTGAAGATAAATGAACTTTCAAATTCTTCCAAATAAAAGATTAACTCTAAATTTAGGGAGTTAGTACATAGTAGTTGAATAATTAAAAAATAGAATACCTGATGGCTGATGAAGACGAGGTGATGGCCAAGAAGGGTGCACTTTACAAATTGTAGAATACAAAACGGTACGTAGGAATAATTAGGGTTTGAAGGGTATATAGTTAATTAATTGTTTATGGAGTTATTCCTTATAATTAAGTTAATATTCAAATTAACATTTATTTAATTAAAGCTCGAAAAAGCTTTGATAAAAGCTCGAGCCGAGCTATCCAAAGCTCGAGCTCGGCTCATTATATGTTTCAAGCCAATATATTGGGCTTGAGCTCGGCTTGAGCTCGATAAAAGCTCAACTCGATCGAGCCAAGCTCGTGCCCGAGCTCGAGTTGTTTGATAAAAGCTCGACTTGTTTGCACCCCTAAGTTAGAGTGTGAGTCCAATTTCCATCACCTGGATAAATGAATAAGCTCATCTATTTTTTAACATTGCTGACTCCCATTTTAGGCTATGTGAGATTCTAATTTTGCAAAGTAAAAGAATATAGGCTGTCTTCATTAGAATGAGTCTCTCACAATTATTCATGCTTGAAATATATTAATAGTAGGGAGATGATTTACACAATCCACCAAATGATTGGGACACTCCAATTCATTATGTTTAGATATTTATACCCTTATATTGGTGAAAATATAAAAGTAATTGTGAGGGAATAAATGTCTAAACACAACAAATTAGAGTCCCCGTCAGATGTCAAACAGGGTTACAAATCACCCAAATGTATTTTCAACGCATAAATATCCGTTATTGTTTTATTAAAAGTTTTAGATCATTATCATCATGATATTGTTTTTGTAATCGTAACACATTCATGGTGTTACGCTAACTAGTTAACAAAAAGATTATTTTTAATGCAATTGATAACAAAGATTTCAGAGATTTAAACCTTGTATTTTTCAGATTATAATCGTTTCTGATAATTCTGGTAAACTAAACTGATGTTCAATGTCAACTTCGGCCCATGGTCTCGTTCTTTTCTAATCTATATAAGTTCTGATGAGGTGGGTTATATGATTGACCTTTTTCTTGAATTCAGGAGCTTTCTTTGACATGTACATTGGAGATGGCCCCGTCTCTGAGGAGACTAAAACCGAGATTGGAGAAAATGTGGTAAATATAATGAGAAGGTGCACGCTGATTTATGCATCCGTTTTCAGGCTATAGTGTGTAGTTGTGGCATCAACGTTTACAAGAACAAAGACGAGAAATTGGAAGAAGGTTTAGTCCATAGAGTTTGCACAAAAGTTTTGTAATCTCGTCTCATTAGTGTGTTGGTTAAGCTAAGATATAAGTAATAGGAATAGGTTGGGTTATTTCGACGGTACCTAGTTTTTTATATTAACCCTCCCTAGTTTTTAGGAGGTACTTCTTGTCCCCTTTTTTTTTTTAATTTAATTGTGTAGTGTTTAGGTATATGTATAGTGTATTTATTTGTGTAGTGTATTTATATGTATAGTGTTTTTAAGTGTGTAGTGTTTTTATATGGTATTTATTTTACGTTACTTTTTATAAACTTTTTATAAACTTTTTATAAACTTTTTTATAAACTTTTTATAAATTTTTATAAACTTTTTATAATATTTTATAAACTTTTTTAAAAGGTTTATAAAAAGTTTGCAAAAAAGTTTATAAAAAGTTTATAAAAATTTTATAAAAAGGTTTATAAAAAGTTTATAAAAATTTATAAAAAGTTTATAAAAAGTTTATAAAAGTAACGTAAAATAAATACCATATAAAAACACTACACAATTAAAACACTATACATACAAAAATACTACACAAATAAATACACTATACATATACATAAAACTACACAATTAAATTAAAAAAAAAAAAGAAAAAAGAAAAATGACAATGCATGTGAGGGACCCACAATCATTGCTTATATAGTAAGAGAGAGGGAGGACAAAGGAGGAGGGGCCCACCCTAAGGGGATAGACCCCGTCCCAATAGTGTATCCCAATAGGAATATGTAGCTTCCCCTACTAGTGCAAGTCAGTGTACTGTAGTGCAGCTCGAGTTGAACATACATCTATGTATGTGCTGTACATCAACCTAGCTGTTGAGTATCCTGCCCCTTTTCCCACGTGCGGATGTTAATTCGTTGTTTTATTAGTCCTACTTGAGTTTATAGGATCACATAGTGTCTATATGGTTCTTACGACTTCCTCAATGCCTCCATAATTCCGTTAGAGCATTTGTTTGATCTACGGTTGAGAAGAATTGTGTTTATAGCTCTACCATATCCTTTTACCACAACCTTGAATGAATGATTGTTTCGTCTACCAAAAATGAGATGAGTTGATTCGCATACCTTGGTTAGCCTGTAAGACCTTAAATATAACTTTAATGAGTTTGAGTTTAAGGTAGGTTGTGGGAAGTATCGTTTTTCTTAAACGCAAACTCTCGCACCCAACTACAATATATACGTTCTTGTAATGGGAAGCCTCGTGTATATGGTTTGACCATGGCTGTTACAAAACACAAATCAGTTTATAACACTGATTAAATTGGTCCAAAGAATGGAAAAAGTGCAAACAAAGACATTCCCTTGTATCCATCCCACATCGCATGGGTGAGCTAAACAAACAAGGAGGGCTTGAGTATAAAAACAAAGGCCTAGAATTTGAATAAGCATACCTTTCTCGGCCTTTTGGCTAAGATCAAGTGTAGTATATGTTCTTATCAGTTTAATATCTGATATGTGAGCCATCTACCACTCGATATTAATCTTATTTTTAGAAGAACCCACTACTGATGAGCTTCTTCTTTGGGGTTCTTCATGTGTCGTCTTGGCGTTGCACTATAGCCTTGTCTTGGCGCACCCCTCCAATCTAGTTTAAAGTTTACGTTACTTAATAGTTTTACCAACAGGCAAGGTCTATTTTATATTTTTTAGACGGCACCCGTGGATTAACTGTGTATACCAACAGGCCAGACGTGTTAAAAAATTCTCACCAGTTTGCCATTTAAACATTTTTATTGATAATAATACCTCAATCTTTTCATAGTCCCGATGGCCATAACTCCACCTGGGTAGCTTAGTGTGCATGCTCAACTAAGTTCCTTCTATAAAACACGAATTCGATTCTTACCATCAGTAAAAAAGGTCTTTGGGGATCAAGCCCACCTTCAAAGGAGGAGATTTGTTTAGTTCATTTGGAGATAGTTATTTCGTAAATCTCGTCAGTTAGTAACAAAATAACGAAAAACTAGAACAATCATCATATGCTATTTAGAAAATGTTGGTACCCAATTTTGCGGACACGGCCAACTGATGAACAACGAGCACTGTCCTATCACTTAGATAGTTACAAGTTTACATAACTGCAGTTTGAATGTGCTAAGAATACTTGAGATGGATTTTCAACCCGTTTGGGAAAGAACATAAACCAGATCAGCACGTCCATAAGCAAAGTGTTCGAGATTGCTACCTTTAGTCTTTAGTTACAAAAACAATTCACATGATTGTTTACACGCGCCAAGGAAATTCTCACATTGTGTAAATGAGAGATAACTTAGATCATGAGTTCACAAGACTAAACGAAAACATAAATCAGCTAAAGAATGATAATTTGGCGCCATCACAAAATTTAACTGCATACATCATAAGCATTGGTTGATTCATCCAAAATCGGGAATCAAACATAAAAACTAGCATTTAGGGGCATATGGTTCACATACTTCTTTAACAGTTCACAAACAAGATCAAGGAAGTCAAATTCCTTTGTTTATAAGAATTTAATACCATTCTATACCAAATAGAATACGGAATCTGGTCAAATGTAGTTTGTAATTCCATTTCCACGGATTTTAGTGTACCAAACACCCCTGTCGTGTATCTGTCCATGTATGCTTTCAATCCGTGTTGGTAGCTTTGAGCAGTGCATACAAGAGCAACAAAACCATGTCCTGCTCTCATCAAAGCATGTCATCCCTCCGCTTTACGAAATCTTCACAATTTGATCTCCCAATACAACTTCACTGCATAGCAGTCCAACATGTTCATAGCATACATGTTCATAGCATCATGATGAAATGTTATCCTATGGACGTAGCATCTTGGGAACCTGAGCACAGAATTAAAAGCATAAGAATTACTCTATAAAAATACCCCATAAATGACTCTTAAAATGCTTATAAACTTCCAAGCTTCATGAATGATACAGCCTCCCATCCCATATAAGAGTAAAATGATCTGAATTTATTTGGATAACAAGTGTTTTAAGTGGTCGAGTCAACCAGACATATTCGAAAATTACGGACTGTGACCCGTTACCAATCTACATGACCCACCCATTTTGTCATATCTAGCTACGACCTGTTTCAGCCAAGAATTATATCATTTCCATAATAACATAATATTCAATGAAGCTATATAGGACGTTTGTGGTATGATAATTGATATCTATGGTGATCTACTAGTTAGCTAACTTTTTTTATTACCGTTATATTAAAAAAATCTCCAACAAGAAGCTAGAGAAGAAACGTATGAGATGGTAGTGTTACAAGCTTATTTTACACGTTTGACCTACTAAAGGTAAAACAGAACCCCAATCAACTAGTTCTAAGTAAATGGGTTCAATTTGCCACATCTAATCTTAGCCCAAAAAAGACAGGCTCTACAAACTACGTACAATCTATGAACATGTGAAGGCACACTGCTCAAACAGATGAGCATCTGAAACTGTGATGCCCCCCCCCCGCCAACACAAACCACCATATTGTCCACTTTGCCCATCGAGGCACAACTTTCGTTTTTGGCAACCAAAAGAGATTTCCTATAAGGTGGGGAGGTGGGTGACCTGCAGTAACTGCAAAGTTCTCATAGAATTTCATGCGTTTTTGGTCCAAAACGCGTTTTGGTAGGAATCGTCATGGTCCCACTAAATTACAATGCAATACGAAATCAGATAGGTCAGGGCATCACAGTGAGCTAAATTTCGTAGTTCTTGTGCTTCTGCTTACAAAGGAAAGTGTACCAAATACAATACTAGTTTCGGCAAAGTGGGAAAAAATAGCATTTCTTTCGGGATTATAGGAGCACAATTGAATTGAACTGGACCACATTGCTATGGATTGTCCCAACAAGACTGGTGGAGCTAGCAGAACCAAATAGGACGGCCCAATTAAACTAAAGGATCGGACCTTTGACATAACTGTTGAGGAAGTGATGAGAGACGCTGAGGTGATCACGTGTAACTTGTTAAATAAATATTCTACTATTTTAATTGGGCAATCACCTTCTTACGTAATTATGTACTATTTCATTCAGTGTCCTTGTTTTGTGTCTATGTTTTTTGTAAACAATTTATGGTACCACATAGTTCTTTAGATTGATTTTTAGATGTCAAGATGGGAATCAAGGGGTTCCAGCATTGTCATGGGGATGGATTATTTAAGCAAAGAGCTAAAACAAAGCAATTTGGGACAAATTCATTTGGGATTCATGGGTTGCACTATCGAGATTGACTATCAATCATTTTCATTAACTTTGTTGCCAATGGGAATCAAGGGGTTCCGGCATTGTCATGGGGATGGATTATTTAAGTAAGCAAAGAGCTAAAATTATATGTTCAAAGAAGTTGATACGAGCCGCCTACTCCAATGTTGGTATGTGAATACCTACATGGAAGCATTGAGGCATATTGCAGAACACTTCGGTTATGAGAGCATGAAAGTGTTCCTAACTAAAGCATACCCATCTTTTTTTGGCTTGTGCCATTATGCTAATTAGGAGAAGGCTAAAAAATTGAGATGCTGAGGTGTCGAACGAGTATCTAGATGTATTCTCGGGATACCCACCTACCCGGCAAGTGGAATTGCGGGTTGATGTAGTACCCGCTGCGGTTTTGTTTGTGAAAAAGGATGGCACCATGCAATTTGGGTGCTGCACAATGTACCAAGCCAATGAAAGAACACACTTGCCCAGCAGGTGGTAAATCAAGAAATACATCCAAATGCTCGTTCACGATATTTCGATATTCGCCTATTCCTTGGGAGGACATGTGTCAAAAAGTATGGTATGCTATTAGACACTTATGTGCCTTCATAACCAAAATGCTTCCCAAATAGCCACAACTCTTTCCTCCGTAAGCAATCAGAATTCCACTCGAAAGTGCTCCTAGCTAAAGAATACCCATCGTTCCTATTTAAAGATTAATGATCTTTTTTACCGAAAGGATTCTGTTTCAGGGTCATTTGTCCAAATAGTTTTCGAGGGGATGGTTTTAGCAAATTTGACAAAACCACATGGACCATTTTAGTAGTTTACCCTTCATCCTATATATAAAGTTATAAGCTCAACAAACAAGCACTATAAGGTGGGTAGGGAATTTCTAACTGGAAACACAAAATAAGCAAGTAGAATTTTGAAAAAATATAGCATTAAGGTACAAATAGAAGGTAAGCATTGTGCTTTCAAATACTCGAGGAACAAAATTGTTTACCTTGAATAAAACATGATGAATCCAGCTAAGAGATAATCAACTTTAATCTCCCGATCTAGAAGAAACCCACTTCATCCAACTAGAAAAACATTGCTTTGATAGGTGTTCTGGTAAATCCACCTACAAAATAAAGTGAAAAATCGGGGAATCAAGAATGTGAATGCAAGGAATGCACCAAAACTATTACTATATCTGTCCCAATAAAATATAAACATTTTGGTAAACCGCAGTAATCCATACGAGAAGCACTTAACAGAAATATTTAGGACATTAAGTATTGATCTTTACAAATACGAATATGAAAATGCTAGCTTTTAAGAACGGGCTCATCTGTTGAGACGCGGGAGAAAAACTCAATTTTACAGAAGCCAAGTAAACATAGAACAATTATATGCAGTGAAGTTATTTTAAGCATCTGAAGCTCGAAAGTAATCACATAGGTTTTGCATGAGATGCCAATTTTGACCCATCGTATTTTACTTAGAAATGAAATGTGGGTTCTATCGTAAGAAGCTTAGTAATGTAATTGCCAACAACCTCTTATTATCTATATATTTGGAAATAATATAATTAACTTAATAATATTGTTATTTAATCATACTTAATACACTAACCATTTATATAATTCCAAAAAAAAGAATGATCAATCTGACCCGACGCGTTTTTGACACGTTTTAGAACTATAACTCATTTCAACACAATACCCCAACCTGCCCATTTGCTACCTCGGGTTTGCACATTGGCATCATATTAGTTAATTCTTCATTATTATATGCACTGATATTAGAAGCTTAGCTTGACAACTGAGGCTCAATGAACTTACACTGCTCCATGAAGTAGAATATCCATCAATAGATAGCACCCGATAGCTAGCCTTGGATTGAAAATCCATCCTGTTATATTCAAAATCTAAATCCAAAAGACCGTCATCATAGCTATCATCAGGAGTGGAACTTCTTCTTCTTTTCTTTCTAAGCTTTCCTTTATTCTTGCGCTTTGATTTGGATGAACGCCTTCTATCAGAATCAGAATCACTGTCATCTGCTAACTTATTATGATGCAACAATTCATGATTGCCCGAGCGGCGAAATTTTACTCCATTACTGTCAAACAAAGACTCCCAAGCTTCAGGAGACCTGTATTCCTCTGACAAGAAGTAATGTAGAGCCCATGACTGCAACGCTAACAACTTTATTGAATTTATGCTTTTCTTCTTGGAGCATTCTTTAATTAGTGGCACCAAACCATTAGGATTCGTTGATAAATTGCAAACCATTTGCACAATATCCTTGATTTGAGTCTTTACCTCCCTGTGCTCGTCTTCTTGTAAAAGCTGCACTAACTGACGCCCTCGATTTATAAGTGCATTCAACAAAAGTAGTTCATCTATTGAGTCTGAACCGTTGAACCCACGAAGTATGAGCTCCAAATAGTGACATGTGTCGCCAGAATCTTTAGGTTCATTTTCAGGGTCGAGAAAGTTTTTTAACGAATCAAGAAAAACACACAGATCCCTCTCTTGAAGAACAATCAAAAGGTGAGAACATAAGGATGAGAACGATTCATCCATTAAAAACTCGTGAATGACTTCCCATACATCTTCTAAATTTTCTTTGTACATTAACTTCACAAACATACTTACGAAGAATTTCATATCCACAAACAAAATATCACCATCTTTTAATGTGTCAGCGAACTCATGAGATGACCAAAACTCGGGCACATTCTTAAGAAAGTTTTCAACAGTTTGTTCCACATCGAGATCGAGAAAGTAATGTGGTTTGGTTGCAACCATGGCAGGTGATTGCCCGTGTTTTCCTTTCCATTCGAGCTCTTCCCAACAAATGTCACGATTCACAAAAGCAAATTGGGATAATGCCTTGGCCCCCTTACTATGCTCCATGTCACTAGTCCCAGAAAAATGTGAGAACCAAAGTAATATGCGTCTTGGATTTCCTATAAGATAAACAATTAGCAAACAGTAGTTAGACATAGGATTGAGAACTGTGATATCAAGCTTTATGGATTGCCAATATGCACATATTAGTTAAAAAAGGTAAAAGCTGCAATGTTTTGCATATACACCCCTCCTAGTCACTACTTACAAGTAAAAGTAAAAACTTTCAGGTAATGTGCTTGAGACATTAACAAGATCAACTTGTGTACGCCCGTTGCCCAAATTACTAGATTCTGCCATGTAGATTATATTTTTGTTGAAGTAGCAATTTTAACCGATATACTTTTGAATGGGTATTTTATCTTTAATGGTTTAAGCCAGTGAAAATGTTAAAAATAAAGGGTCGATAATCACCTAAAGTGTACGTTTTAAGTGCATGAAACCTCCTAAATCAACTCAATTCAATTCAAGAAACAATCATACTTTGACAAACAAAATTTTTATTAAAAAATTAGGAATTTTGAACATAAACTGTTTATGAAACATGTTTTGACCGTCACCAAACAATGACTCGTTCTGACCCATCACCCAAACTGCCATTTTTTGCCACCTCTATTTATTTTCATCTCATATTATCAATAAGTGGCTTTACTGCCTTCTTAATAACTACTGTCCTTGTAAATTTGACCATTCCAACTCATGCATTGCTTAAGATATTACTAATATTATCACATTGCCACAGTTAAAGTGTTACATACAGCAATTTTCCCTTAGATTCTCTCTTATTGGAACAATTTAAGCAAATCCCAAGATTTTTGTTTCTACTTGCTTACGAAAAGATAAAAGTGTATTCAAAGAAACACCACATTTCAGCAAACTGATTAAATAGTAAATGCTACTTGAAGTCATAATTGATTATATTGTACATGCTTATTGGAAGTCAAAGTTAATCTAATTGTATGTGATTACAAGTTGGTTCAGAGTGACTAGACAGGAGGCAGGTTAGGTTTTTCTTATTGCTGATTTTTTGTAATTCCCTAAACATCAGGGCACAAGGCGCACAGGATCAATACAAATCACATTGAGCCATATATAGCTGCGGAATAAGATGGTAAATATAACTAATCATCAGGCCTGAAAAGCAAGTAAAGACGATGAAGACCACTCCGGAACCCATCTCGGAATTACAAAACATAATGCACAATTTAACCAAATTACCTCTAAAAAAATCCTCAAGCATGTCACTTTTTTTTGCTAGAATAGACCCTGCTTTTCTAGGCTGTTTCTCAAAAACCATCTGCACAAGTTGAGCTGCTATATCCCTCTTCTTGGAGCTGGTTCTCAGTAAGGTCACAAATACCTCACGTTTTTGCCGCCGAGATAAGGAGCTTATCCCTGAAACATCTTTGCAAAGCCAAAGTCGTGCCTCCGAACGAATTTGAGATGCAATCAATGAGTGGACTACAGACTCTAGGTCATTCAAGAGAGATATTCTCTGTTTAACAGAATCGTCACTTTTATCACAGCTCCAGTCTGGTTCAGTTAAAAACAAATGAACCATTTTGTCACTCTGGTGACAAATTTCTATGCACCCAACCTATAGCAGATAAAAGAATCTTTATCAGTGTAATTCATGCAATAATATACACTGAATTGCAAAGACCATATCGATGAAAAAGAACTCCAAAATAAGAAAGGAAGCATCACAAAGTTCTACAGAATCGTGAATAGAAAAATTAAGGTTCTAGATTTCACTAAAAACAAGTCACCGGTGCAACTAAAAAATTAGTTGAATTGCGAGCATATCAAGTATAATTAATTACGTATCAGTGTATCACTAACATCACAGCTTTTAATCTGGTGTCAAATCGTTTATCAAGAATTATCAATAGAGTATTTTATAAAAAAAAAAGCCAATCCTATCACATTAACCATCAACATATCCGCTAATAACAGAGATAAATGATAGCAACAAATATGGCAAGAGTACAAACAAACACAAAACTGCAAACCAATATTAAAACAGTTGATACTTAAGGATAAATAGAGGCCCTGTATCCGGGACAGTGTGAGCAATTAAGAACCCGGTTATACGATAATAGTATAATACTGACTTTGGCGTTAACCTATAAATTGAAAATCACCTCGAGGCTCTAGCTGCATATTACAACTATGGAACTATTCGTAAGCAGTGAGCCACAAACATAGATAAAAGACTACTCCTTGTTTCCTAACCCATGGGCTTTGTAAATGTTTGCAACTATAAATTGTAAGCATTTCTAATTATATAACATTTCTAGCTAATGTTTCAGTTCAAAACAGATTTGAGAAACGATGACAGATCCTCTTCGTGCCTGTCGACATACGTCAATCACGGCAAAACCATTGCATTCTCGCGGATGTTTACTTCTTAATTTCTCTAAATTTCGCCTAAGAACTTAAAATGCTTATACTTGCGCCATAATGGGAGTTAATAGGTGCGACAATGTGTTCCCTACTATTGTGAAAACGGTGGTAACAGAAACAATAATAATAATAATCAACTCTTGAATAATAATAGTTCTTGGAGCTTAAACAGGGTCAACTCTTGAGACTCGCTCGATGTCTCATGTGGGGAGTTCTTGGAGCTTAATCAGTGTTTCCCAGATTGGGACTTAATAGCACATCTCATTTCATTTAAGGCCATCTCATCATCCCTTCTTCTCAACTCCTCTCAAAGTCTTTGTGCAAGCAACATTGTCCAAGCTCCTCGAGCACACGACAGTACGAATGAACAAGAGCCAACTATTAATAGCAAAGCTAGATAAAAAAGGGATGACAATAACACAACCCCAAATAAGAACATGTCATACTTAACTAAATTATTTCACTACACAATTTAACATATCTTAAACTAGAGGCAACAAACACAAAATCCCCCAATAATGACACAGTAATAATACACCAAATGTCAGCTACCCCAAGACTCACGACTGCTAGTCCCCCCACCCCCCTGTCGATAGGTTTAGCAACATGGGAGCTACCCCCACCTAAGGGAAGAGCACCCGCAGCCGCTACAAACAACATTAGCTTAAGGCCATATAGAAAACTCAACCGCCATTAGGGCAAGGTATGGACAGGATCACACTATACACCCTCATTTAAACCCAAGCTACTGCGACATTAGTATGAACGGCTAGATAACTTATAACATCGGTCACAAAAGTGGGACTAGAAACCGTAAAATAAAAACTACACGCTTTTTATTCTAGTAACCTATGGCTCATTCTATGATAACACCAGCATTAGTGTCAGCCTATAAACCATAATCTGATATTACCTCAAGCTGCATATTCAAATAAGCTTAAACAAACACCTCCTAAGTTTCGACAATAACTTAAAATAAATAAATAATAAAAAACTTAAATTTTTATAATAAACTATAAATTGCAACAAGCTAGTAGAAATTTAGTCCGTACAAAAAAAATATAGTACCTAAATTGAGCGTATTGTGGCCGGAGAAGATCAACGGTGGTTTAGTTTACGAGCCCTAAACTTTTGATATCTGTTTGTGATTTGAAAATTGAAATATGACGTTTATGTTTGTGGAATTACTGTCAACTATAAGAGCACTCCCATTCATAACACCATTACACCAATAACACCGTCCACGTCAACGCCACATCAGCTTTAACATTTAACATTAACATCCCAAAAAACACTCCCATCCATAACATCCCAATAACACCATAACACCAATAATATTTCATATTTTCAATTTCAACCCCTAAACTAAAACAAACACTTCATTTATTAAACTAAAACAAACATTTCATTAAAACTAAAACATATTACAATACGAGATTTAAAAAAAACACCGCAATTAAAAATCGATTGAAAATAAAACTACTAAAACTTAAAAAAACGAGTCGTTCGAGTCCCAACCATCGAACCGGTTCATGGAGAATAAAACTCCCATTAAAGTATCGACTCTCCATTATGTCGAAGAAGTTGTCTTGCAGTCTCGAGCTTCACGTCTTCTTGCTCACTGACGAGCAGCTTTTCACGCGTACCGCTCTTCCATAATCTCCTTACGGTTTCTTCATCTCGCTCCAATTCGCGTGGGAGGAAGCCTCACTTAACCATTCGGGTGGTTTGAAAATCCACCTGGGTCGCTCGCGGTGGAGTAGAAACAATTGGAGAGACGGATGTTTCAAACCCACCGGAAAGACATTTTTCGGTGGTGTAGAAATAAACATCATGTTCGGTAGAGTTGGAAAGGCGATTTCCAAGAAGTGATTTGGATTTGGAAAGTCGGTTTCCAAGCAACTTTTCCAAAATTTGAGAATTCTTGAGAAAAATCTTTGCGAGACATTTTTGTGTGTGAGTTGTGTGTGTAACTTGTGTGTGTTGTGTGTTCTAAACAACTCGGTAGAGTTATATATATAAGCGAGTTGATTTTGAGTTTGAATAAATTTGAATTTGAATTTATCCACTTAATCGACCAAAGACAATTTAAATTTGAATTTGAATAGGTTGAGGGTGTAAGTGAAAATTTATTTGAAATGGTTTAGGGGGGTAAAATGATTTTTTTTTTTTTAATTATTTAACGCGCGTTAGTCCCTTAACGCCCAGGGACTAACGGTGTGACGCTGATGCACTCCCATCGGGTATAACGCAATAACGCGCGTTATATGGCTTGATTTGTGGGTTTAACGCCGTTGAGGCGTTATGAATGTGTGTGCTCTAAGCTTTTTTGTATGTTAATTTGGTGTTTGCGTGTTTGGATTTTATTTATTTATTTTCAAATAAAAGACACCGGGTGTGCAATTTATTTGGATGTTAGATTATGTTTGTTCTATGGATTGTTTTCGTGATACGATTTCAAGTTTTGATTTTAGTGGACATAGCTTTCTCTAAACCTTGACATATAGGCAAATGCATTTTTTAGTGAAATGGTCAAGGATATGGAAGTTCACTTCGACATGACTGTGAGACAGAAATCAGTGTTTACAAGCCTCATATGCCTAAGATTTTCTATTAGCTATCCCCTTAGACGGGCTAGGTCAATATATGTCACCGGTGAATATCGTACTATCCTTAAGTGTCGCCTTATGATTCCTTTATTTCCGGTTGATGAGATATGCCCAGTTTGTCGCAAGGCGTGTTTGGATTCCTTTGGGGAACACGATGTTCATTGTAAAGAGCTCTTGGGCTTCAAGTACATACACGATACGGTTACTGATGTCCTTTTTGACGTTTGTAGGCGTGATGGGATCTCTACCAAGAAAGAAGCACCTGTGAACTTGTTGACTAACCCGTTGGATGGAAGATCCACACTCAGACCGGCAGACGTTTTTGGTGTTTGGATGGGTTGGAGAGAAACATGCATGTGTGGATCTAACAGGGGTTTCTCCTCTCGTGAGTTTGAGTAGCCGGGGTTTTACAGTAGGACAAGCTGCTTTGAAAACCGCCTCGTACAAAGTGGCTAAATATGATAAAGTGTGCATTGAAAATCAACATGTTTTTATTCCTTTGGCATTTGATACATTTAGTTTCTTTGCACATGAGGCTATGGAGCTCCTCAATAGAGTCCAACGAGTTATGCATAACAATGTTATAACACCTAGATCTACAAACGTAGTTTTTTAAAAAGTTGGCTTTGCAATTTAAAAATGACTAGCGGCACAGCTTGTTACTCGTTTGCTTTACACTTCTATGTAAATCGAAAGAAATATGATAATTATTTTTACGATAAAAAAATGTATATATGTAAGAAAGCAACATCATCTACTCAAAAAAATGATAGAGTTTAACAAAATTAAGAATACTTCTCACCTATTATTTCATCAATGTTATTAGAACAAGTATACTTAGCTTATTATAATTTTATAGTAGCTTAGAAAATAAAACTTTTCTTCTCAGTCAACCTTAATCAAAAATTGAACACAAACATGGTTAACTCAAGCTAAAATATTTGTTACACAAACATAAGTGTAATTGAACTACTGAAGCCTTAATTATACTTCAGTTGCTAAATGTGCATTACATATTTCATATTTACATGTACTCACTAGCATTAGAAGATCCTCTACAGTTTTTTTTTTATTTTTTTATTTTTTTTTATCACACTTCTTGATTTTGTAATGGTGAGATAATAAATTACCATTATATATATTTATCGAGATACCATCATAGATGAATATATGATGCTTGTTTTGTTTAATTGCTTCTTCAACCAACTTTATCTTGGGGACAAAATCTGTTTTCGTGATGTATTGTCGAAGTAGCTGCTTTATTACTAGTCCCACATCGGTCAATTAAAGAAAAAATTGATACTTTATATATTATTGTGTATAGGTTGTGATTGTTAAGGTTTGTGATGGTATTTCAAACTTAGTTGTACAAGATTTCAGGAAAATTGTATCTTGAAATCTTTCTTCGCCGGTTCAAAAACTAACATGAATTCAATTTTTTGTTAAAAACTGAAAATTGTATAACTTCTTTAATTTGGTGCTAGATTATCTCTAAATCTATATGTGCGTAAATAGGCCTACGTAGACTTTTAACTAGAGGATACGTGACACGGACTTTTAAACACATTTTTTAGCATGTTCAATATTTCTAAGGCATACTCAATATAGTTTTTGGTGAAATCTATAGAATTCTTTTGTTACGGAGTATTACTCTTTCTCGATCAAAGGCAATGAAAAGGACCATGAATCAAAGACGCATAGAATGTTGAACACGTATATAAGGTCGAAAGTAAAATTATCAATTCGGACTGCGGGTAGTTGATATCAACATGAAGCTCAAAAAGGTTGAAGATGTTGTAAACTCGTAAAAATGGCTTGTAACGCGGTAAATCTTCCGCTTCTAATAGGTTCAATTTTATAGTTGTGTAATAAAAAAGAGTTGTACTCTTCCTGGTGTCAATATTGCAACAAAGCTTTGGAACAAAAGAACACTTTGACTGTTGAGTAACAAAAAAACCGATAACAAAGCTATAGAAATTTACAAAAAGCCCCTTCACATATATGGGACCAAAAATGCATTCATATGATTGCTTGCCAGAGCCATATATGAGGCGTGTTACTGTAAATGTCCTCAAATTTTTAGAGGCCACAAAATATATACCTCGTTATATATTTGGGGCCTCAAAATTCACTTCCAACAAAAATAGTTGCCGTTGTACAATTTTATATTGCAAATATTTGTTAAACTTAAGATAGATCATCAAATTACTATATTGTTAGTTTCCATAGTTGGTATATTATATTTTTGAGGGTTTGTTAGGAATTGAAAATTCCATAAGTAAAGTATCGGTCACCCCAAATATTATCTAGCATAAGTTAGCTTGTAGACATATCGTTAGTTACGTTATTTAGCAGTTTATTAGTTAGTTTGTAGCTTAGATTAGTTTAGTGTAACACCGTGGAGGAAGGACGGGTCTTTACCCACTGTATGCCTGATCCATAGGCCGATAGGAGGTCGTTGAGTCTGTAACTATAAATACCCCTTCCATCCATGGAAGGGGTGGTGTTTTTCAATCTAACCTTTCACATTTTGTTCATCAAGTCTCTACCAAGAAAACACCCAACTCTCTACTTTCTCTCTCTAATGGCTAACATGTATTTTGATCATCCAAGACCACCCGAATCATCAAACACAATAAATATATCGATCCTACAATTGGTATCAGAGACAAGGTTTTTTGTGTTGTGTTGATTTATGATGGTTTGTTGTACTTTGTTAAAACTGTTTTGCATTTCTTTTGGTCGGAAAAGTCATGTTTCATGATACTTTGGTACAACAGTTGTTAACAATATTATACATCTTTTTGGTCAAAATGTCTCATGGTCAAAATCTGTCTTTTCTAAGTATTGTGTCCAAACTGTGGTAACTTTGAAAATGAATCCTAACAATCATGACTACGAGAATTATGTTTTGAGAAAGTATTGTGTCTTTTCTCAGTATGTTATTGTCTCATGGTCCATTTCTTTTTGGTTATGCATCTGGACATATATGCTTATTTTAACTGTGGTCATATTCATGGGGTCAAAAGATGCTGTTTTTGTCACTTTTTCTGGGTAAATATGAATATGGTCGGAAAACATGGTCAGAGTACTCGCCGGAAAATGTCAAATGGTCAAATATTCTTGTTAGCGAGTTGTCAAAACATTTTTTCTTGCTAGCGACTTGTTTATATGTAGCGAGTTGTCAAAACATGGTCCTAATATCTGGTGGCGGTTTGACTTTTGAGTCAAACTGGAGAAAAAAGTTAGCGACTTGTTTTTGAAAATAAATGTAGCGATTTGACTGGACACAGTAGCAACTTGACACAAGATAACCATAGCGACTTGTCTTTACAAGTCGTAGCGAGTTGACCTAGCGAGGTGACCTAACGAGTTGTGCTTTGAAATGGTTTAGCGACTTGTGACAGAAAGGTAGAATAAGAAAAGACCAATGACCAACAATATACCAAATACCACAAACATCATCAGTCCCATCAAACTGATATTGAAAAAAAAAAGCAAAACGTGTTGCCAAACAGATCCAATTCCAACGCTATCCTACCTCAACTCATTCAAACCCAACTACAACATCTATTCTAAACCAAGACACGAATCAACCATGACTCAAAAACAAAAATTAAAACATCAGTTCAAGATCTCAGCTTGGATTCAATTTTTTAATATCTTGTTAAGAGTGTTTTAATTGAATCTTCATCTTCATCGATCTATGTGAAGGCTATGCCTTTCTTTTTTCTTTCCGAATATTATAAGAAAAAAGAAATATAACAAGAATGTTATATCGTTTCTTTAATTCGTTAAAGACCTAAGCAAATCAATAAAAAGTAATCACATCAAGAAACGACCTACCCGAGACCATCTTTAATGATCTTGAAGCCCTCATTGAGTGCTCGATTTGCTGAAACTGAAAGAAGTTAATAGGTTCTGACCTTTGCTTGATTTGATTATTAATATAGAACGAAAAAGATTTGGTGTTTGTCAATCGGATTGTTTTGATGAAGATTAAGTAGAAGTGTTTTTTTTAGTTGTGAGCAGATTTGGGGGAAATGGTTGGGAGGCGATGTGTTAGAATGTATTAGGATTATTGTTAATATGACTAGAAATTAGGGTATCACACTTCTTATACCCGGTCTTAAATTGTGTTTGAGATTGGATTGGGTTTTTTGGTTAGGATCCGGATTGTGGGCTTTGTAATAGCATCCAGTTATGCATGGATTGGATCGGGCCACTACTTTGTTTCCGGGCTTTGGCATGTGTTTGATATGGCTGGACTCATGATTTGGGCTCTGGCATTTGTGTGATCTTATATTGGGTCTATTAGTTTTTTTTACACGAAGTTGATTTAGATTCATTATTAAGATGGGTTTGGTGTATTTGAGTAAAATCCGAAATTTTATTAACACTTGTTGTTTGAATAAATTTTGGACTAAGAGTGGTATTTTGGTATTAAAATCTCACGGAAGATACAAATTCACGGCTTGAGCTACAATTTGAGAAAAAAAATGATCACGGGGTTTTTGTACGGTATTATTAACGAGAATTTGAAGTGACGTTTCACGGGTGAACTTCTTTATCTATGAGACGTTGGTTGGTTGGATGCATGTCTCAAGATAACTTGTTGGGACATAACTATCACTTTATGTGATTATGAATTGACAATCTGGTTATAACTGATGTAAGGAGTTATGTCGTCGTGCTCACAGTGTAAAACTATCACCTTAAGGAAGTTGTAGTACTTAGTGTCACACGGCGTTGTGGATTGTTCAAAAATATAGAACAAGCAGTAAGTCACTAAGTTGGCATGTCTCCTTCTTTTCATGTTAGTCGTATCGGGTTATCTCCATATGTGGTCATTACTATTAGCCGATGAATCAATGGAGGTTCAATTTCAGCAATTCCCATGAGATATTCGACGCCACATTATGTTAATGATACTTCACAGTCTAAGCAAAATCTTTCAAGAATCTTCAACGTCAGTTATGATTTTTCAAGATGTTTGCTTATGACAAGAACTTCTCGTGCAAATGGTCGTACACATTATGACCCTTCCGAAAGTTCGAAACCATCATGGGGGAGAAACGTGTACTCTGATGTTTTACGGTTAAGCTCCAGGGAAGAAGGAGTGTAATACTACTTGACTTAGTATGGTTTGTGAAGTTGTCTACATATGGGTATAAAATTGTTGATGATGATGATGAACCGCTAATGAACCGCTGCATGTTCCCTAAAGCAGATATTCACCGAAACCAAAGTTTTCATAACACATTCAAGCTAACATTGCTTACGGTTTTGTCTTGATTTTGTAAAATCCCTGAAGAATCTATTTCGGTTTAAATCATAGACTTGTAAAATCCGTGAAAATGGAAACATCCCGGTAATTATAAAGTGCGTTCCGGATCTATCTTACGGTTTATTCTTGGTTTTGTAAAATCCCGCTAAAGAAACTATTTCTCGGTTTAAACCATAGAGTTGTAAAATCCGTGACGATGGAACCATCCCGGAGGAAGGAAAGCGATTTCGAGATCTTCCGATCTTTGGTGCTACGGTTTCGCTTGAAGAAGGATAAAAGGTGTGCTTCATAAATTGGATGTGTGTTTGGATATTCATCATGGCAGTTTGGTTATTACTTGGTTTTATGGGGTTATGTGTTTTTAACCATGGTCGGGATGAAACCATTATCAAAGTTCACTTTTAAGATCAAAGAAGGCTAGATTTGAGCATTTATCAAGATGTGACAACGGCGTTAATTAAGTATTATTTATTTGAGGTTGAAGTGAATTATCACGGGCAAGTGTACTTAGTATCTGAAGGTATCGGGGATGGATGGATGAAGATTCTTCATGATCCTTGTTCGAGCTTATTATCAAAAAACGAAGACATGGAAATCTAGTTATTGTTGGGTGTCTTTTACCTTTTCTTTTTTCCACTTGGGGGAATTGGGCTCTTATCATCTCAAAATAACTATCACTTTAAGGAGTTACGTTGTAGTGCTCAGTGTCACATTCAATTGTGGATTTTCAAGAGGTAATGTACGTCTATTACTTGATGGTTGGTTGGTTGAAGAGTATAGAGTACTTAGAGATTCAATGGTGGATGAAGTCTCAGCACCACTCTTTGTTACATATGTGCAAGTTTAAGTCACGAGTTCGGGTTAGTTTACTTCAGGGTCAAATTCATCATACAGGGTTCTCTCCATCAGCTGTCACTACAAAGAGCCTACTGAATGATAATGGGGTTGATTACATGTTTTGCCAAGAGAGTTGAAAAGAGAGATTATGATGTCTGCTCACATCGGCCAGCCTCAGACTTAACATTATGACGTATGAACACAACAATTCATACCTCGTTCTCTAAAGAAAAGAAAATTGTACGTTTCAGTGCGCTTTATCTTCGGAAGAAGAGAAATCTTCTTATTATGACCATTCTCATCAACATGCTTCATGCTTTTTCCATGCACTTTCAAACATCAAGTGAACCGGACTACCTTTGATTGTTTTTCTTATTCCACTTGCTCAACTATAATGACGATGGTGACATCATGTGCTAATTTTGCGGGGGAGAAGTGTGAATAGACTACATTTGGATGATTTCACTTATTCAATCAAGAATGGCAACTTCGTCTGCAATTCTTGAGGGGGAGAAGAAGTGTGATAATTCTGCATGGTTGATTTATATATGAGAATAAATGGTCAAACGGCTCCAAACTCATGTAAGAACCGAGCTTCTTCTTATCGGGTCATTTCTACATGGAGTTTTCTACTAAGAGTCGTTGGTTGACATCTTCACAAGCTAATATGAGTTTATCGACAAAGTGCTTCTGGTTAATGCTTCGCGTACACATCAACATGATGATTCCGAACAATCTCTTTGTTCTTGTTTGATGTGATTGGTAGTTTGGTGTTACCATCTCGTGTGTTCACGGGCTAATTGTCGATTTCCTTGATGAACATCTTTCTGTTCTTGTTTGATTGGGAGAGATTTTAGTTAAGGGGACTTGCAAGATGTAAGTTAATTGAGATGCTTTTGGTGATGTTCTTGTTTTGGTGAGTTGAAGATGTTAACTATCTATTCCCAACTGGACAATCTTGAAGAAGGTCGAGTCTACATCTCATTCTACATTTTTCACGCATGTTGAAGACTAAAGACAAGTTGCATTTGATTATCTAAAGACTTCTTCTTAATCTGGGCATTTATCAAACATATTGTCGGTTTAGGGGAGAGCACTAATTGGGGGAGGGTGAAATGTTTGATTTAATCCCCAATTAGACTTGCTCACTTACTTTAGCAAGTTGATTCTCACAGATATATTTGTGCTAATAGTGTTCTTCTCAAAAGATTTCATGTATACGGGCTTACAAAGAGTTGCTGATTCTGAAGTATCAAAACCAGCAAGGGGGAAGGAGACACGTATCTAAATGCGAGTAAACTTGATGAACTTAATACTTCTAAGTAATTGAAGATATCCTGGGAAGACAAATGTTATTACCGCAGAGAAACTCAAGGTTTGACTCATGGCGAGTAAACTTGATGAACTTAATACTTCTAAGTGATTGAAGTTATCCCGGGAAGACAAATGTCATGACCACACAGAAACTCAAGGTTTTACTCATCAAGGCGTTTAGTGTTATTATTCCAACTACGTGGGGGAAGTGATGTAAGAGAAAGTTTTGAAGATAAAGAGGTACACAAGTACGACATATTCGTGGGAGATAAATGTGTAACATGAGGAGGTGTTATCGTTATTCTCTCGTTGGGAATGTGTGTACTTGATTCTTGAGCTTCATACACATTCATCGAGACGAAAGATGTGAACATAGGGAGGTGTTCTTCATTACCCTCATGATGTGTATTCGGAGAGTTCTTGGATATTGGTGTACTTGATTCTTGAGCTTCATATACATTCATCAGGGACGAAAGATATGAACATACGAGAGGTGTTCTTCATTACCCTCATGATGTCTATTCGGGAGAGTTCTTGAGCATTATACAAAGAGACTGACTGCATCAATTCAACTACTTGGGGGAATTGTTCTCTTGACACCTTTTGGAATGGATCGCTTCAGACTTCAGTGGAAATGGAATTTGAGAAGATTATTTTAATGTGGGATGATACGTTGTTGTTGTTCTTTTGGATGATATAACCTCGAACGAAGAATCACGGTGATTATTCTAAAAAGGAGCAGCAAGTTTAATGATAATGGTGTGCTTCTTTGTGCACCTGGCTAAGGGAAGCTTGAAAGAAAGCTTTGAAACTGCTCAGCTAAAGGATTTTCGGTTTGGGGAAGTCGCCAAAGTCTCACTTTCGGATGGTTCAATTTCTTTCTTCAATGCAAGAGCCTCGAAGCTTTGGTGGTGAAAGTTTTAGGGATGATGACTTCTATCTTCTACAACGGGTTGCTCGATATCCTTATCTCGGCACTCAGATCATCATCTTCTTTAACTATATCATCTATTCTATCTTTGTATATATTTATCAAAAACCAAATACAAAAATATAAAACCAGCAAAAGAAAATAGAAAAATATAAAACCTTCAAAAACCCATAAAAATTAGAAAATTTGAAAAATACCAAAAATATTGTTGTTCCAAGACATGTCTTCTGGTATCGATAACATTTGTGGTCTTAGAAATGTCATTCAATAATGGCACGGGACCATAGATGAAGTTCGAGCAGGAGGTGTAAATATTCTTTTTCCAAAACATGTCAAAAATTATGGCTTACAGTTATTTCAGACTGTAACCCGCGCTAAAACTATGGCTTGCTATTATTTCCGATAGCAACCCGCTCTTCAAGAAAGGAAAGTGCTACGCTTAAACGATTTTCACAAAATTCGTGCACTTATCCTAAAAACAAAAATGAGGAAAGTATGTCAAGGATCGTTGCTCCTACACAAATGTTTTTCCGTCTAAAATTCTTTGTAAAAATATTTGTTGTATTCAAAAATGGTGGAAAATGAGTTGCTTTAAAACAATCGATTCGAGTTTTCATTAAATTTGCAAACTCAATCAATGACTTGTAGCTTTTAAACTTTTCGGAAAATGAGTCATTGATTGAGGGGAGAATGTTTTCAAATTTATATCATCTATCGGGCTTTTCTAATTATCCTAATATGCTTAATTAAAAATGATGTTAACCTATGTTGAAGGACTAGGTGCCTAGGATATGATTGCTAGGATTAGATGATTAGAGGTTGATAAACACATTATTCCCATGCTTTACATGATCAGATTGATATGTTGAATTGACTTTTATTAGTCGATTGTTGTTTGGGTGTTGTCGACCACCATATATCTGTATGTGTGTTCACTAACGTATGCAGGTATATTGGTATATAAGAATGTTCCCGATCCGGATCCCACAATTGAAGATGATTGGATGCCGAAAGGAAAGGGTAACTGTATCTTGGGTTGACATATGAAGAAACGGAGCTTAATTGGACTTCTATGGAGAGTTGGCATAAATGCAACGTAAGAGGTCTCACTGCATCAGCAGATGGTTTTCTTCATCAGCAAATGAAGAAACGGAGCTTAGGTTGACCTCAGTTGGCATTAAAATGCAACGTAAGAAGTCTCACTGCATCAGCAGACGGTTTTTCTTCCAAGCCCTACAGCAACAACAACATAAGCTTCTCAACCACCTAACGTATCTTTGTGCAGGATACCATTTTTAACAATTTTGAAAAATTTGAATAAATTGTTTTGAAAATGGAAAAATATTGTTTTGAAAATTAATTGGACTTAATTTTGAAAATCACCGGACTTCATTTTATCAAAACTTTAGTCACTCAATCATCGACTACGGTCATCGATTGAGGGGGAGAGTGATTTAATTTAAAGTATTTTCAAACAATATATCTTCAAAAGAGTCCGTTTGTACGCTAAAATGTGGTGATCTAAAGATTTAATGTTATGTCATGGTATGATTTTCTTTAAAACTCAAAGATCTGTCAAAATGAAATTTTTTCTGTTCTTGTTTGATTGTGAAATTGTTTTATTTTACTTAAAGATCTCTTAAAACAATCATACCTGACACTAACAATCTTTAATGTCTTAAAATGGTCCTATCTGTCATCTTTCAAAATTAAATCGTGCCACGTCTTTCCCCAAACTTTTCTAAATGATTTAAATTACTTGGGATCACAAATCTCAAATGGTTTGAAATTTTTGATCGGGGGAGAGATCGTGATTTAAATCTCAAATCTGTTTAAATGGAATTGGTTTTTGTCCTTTAAAGGCACTCCTGCCTCCAGGTGTCAAACGATTTCAAATATACAATGCACATGTTGAGGGGGAGCAATTATCCAAAAACCAGGAGAGTTTTTAAATCAGGCACATTTTCTCCCATATTTTCTAAACCTAATTAAATCACTTGAGATCCAAAATCTCAAAGGGTTTGATATTTTGATCGGGGGAGAATTTGTGATTTAATAATGAAATTTGATAAAAGGTGATTGTTTGATTCAATTGTGCAGGCTGCTCTCTCATATGTGCTAAACGCTTTCGAATCTCGAACCATATATTGATGGGGAGCATTTCAAAAGAAAACAAACTTTCAAGGTACAAAGATTTCTATGTTTCAACATAAGTACCTTGATTGATTTTCTAATGGTTTCTTAATGGCTTTTGTGATCGTGAATGTGCTTCAAAAAGAACTCTTTCCTCTATGTGATAAAATGATTTCATATATCCTATGCACATATTGAGGGGGATAATTTTACCAAGAAAATCAAATGGCTTTTTCGTATGAAAATTGTGATCAAAGAAAATATTTCAAAGTCCTCTTGCCTCCTTGTGCTAAACAATTTCTAAATCATATGCACATGTTGAGGGGGAGGTTTTCTAAATGATCAAAACTATTAAGGTACAAAATGCTTTGATCTCGTATCACAAGTACCTTGATTGTTTTTCCAAATGATTTTTCAATTGGTTTCAAGGAAGAATGAACTGTACCAAAAGACCGACCATTTTACTTTATGTATGGAGTTATAAGGATGGTGAGGTTAGGTATTAGTTCCCACGATCCGCCGAACCGGAGGATCTACCGAGGACAATCCACTAGATAGTGTAGAGTCCTTAGGTATGATGAAAAAGGAGAAAATGAGAAATGGGAAGAGGCCGATCGAGATTGAGCTAGAACTAGAATAAACCCAACAAGGTTCTAGTTATGAAGTCTCGGTAAGCTTGAAGGGGTTGAATAATGAAAAGAAATAAATGTGAAAAGGGTGAAAAGAAATAGCCCTCCAATAATTCAACCTTAGGCGAAACCGGATTCAATACATATGCTACTTGGTGGTTACCAAGGTAACACTGGTATTGAAGACAAGACGTCATGGACCCAAAGGACGCCTTGCACTAACTTCCCAAGCTACTCAAGTTCTTCTTAAAGGGCTTGTTTCATTCTCACGGGAACCGACGTTATCTATCGACTTCTCTTAGAGATTTTGATATTGAAGAAGGAGACCTCTCCTAGTCTCCGGCATAGGAACCAAATGCACAATTGAGTCTAGAGCCACGAGATCATCCACAAATCTCTTTAGGACACGATAAGGTTTTAAAAGGTACCATTTTGAGGGGTCGTTAAGTCCTTATTTGATCACTTTTGTATCCGTTATTGTTTAATATCGTTCCTTTTCACTTTTAGGTCTCGTGAAGGCAAAATCTTTGGAATGGCACTTATTTGGACGAAAAGGCGAATATATGAAGAAAATGGCCAAAGTCGAAATCGAGACACTCACGATTCTTTGAAAGTATAAGGCGGCGGCGTCAAGTGCTATTGGCGACGCCGTCCCAAAATTATTGTGACGGGCCGTAACCCAAACTCGTATTTTCAAGAGACGGCGTCTAGTGGTGAAAGAGTAGGCCGTCGCTACTCGCACGGCCTAGATGCAATCCGACGACGTCGAAGCTAAAGAGGACGGCGTCACGGACATAAGGTGACGCCGTCGAAAGGTTAACGTGGCCAAGACGAAACCACAATGGCGGCGACACGACGGCGCCACTAAACATAAGGTGACGCCGTCGCAATTGTAATCTTATATATAGAATCCGAATTTTCGGTCTTTGTGTGGAGAGTCTTTGGAGTAAAAACCTAAAACCGAACCTAAGGTGTCTTGTACAGTATTTTAGGGTTTTAAACCCTATCTTACATCAAGATAAGTCTTTACTTCATTAATTCAATTATGTCTTTGATTATTTGTGTGTATGCTTGCATGTTCTCCATGTCCGCTAATTTATTTGTGTGTTTGCTTAGGAAGTATGAAACTTAATTATTGAATATTGATTGGTTGTTTCTTATCTTAGTTGATTAAAGATCTAGTAATGCGATAGGTCATTCGTTGTGCACTTAATGCTTGATTCATCTTTGTGAACCTTAGAGTATAATTACCTGAGTAATTGTAGGCTAAACCATCCAAAGAGCGCCTTAGAGTAGGAGTCTATAATCTCTAGTGGGTTTGTAGATAAGACCCTTTGGTAAGTTCAAAGAGTTAGGGAGAAACGCATACCCTACAACTTTAGACACACAACGCAACTATGAATAAGACGTGACACTCAACCATCAATAGGAGATAATTAAGGAGTAATACAAAATAAGTAAACACATCTTTAAACTATCATACGAGCACACATTAATTAGACATAGACTCCACAACCTTAGTTTAGATAATTAGATAATAGTAGAGTAATCGGTAGAAATACCAACCCCCAAATCCAATACCGAGATTCGTACCTTTCCATTTTTCATAAAATATAAAAAGATAAAAATAATCTTCCTCAACCTTAACCTTAGCGTAGTAACTCCTACTAGCATTCCTATTCCCAGAGAACGATATCAATACCGTGGCTTACCCTAATTACTACACTACAACGATTAGGTTCAACGCCTAGGGTGTTATAAAGCTTGCTCGAAGAAAAGGAAGTTCCTTTGACCCGAACGACGCGTGTAGCGTTATCAAGTTTTGGCGCCACGGGGAATAGAATAGCTAGTTAGTAGTCCACCCGCTTAGGTTTCTTTGCTTGATTCCTATCAAGTAAACTTTTTCTTATTTTTAGATTTCTCATTAGTCTATCCCCCTTCTTCGTGACCTTTGTTCGTAACCTCATCACTTTTCATCATGGAAGGTGATAACCCACTACCATTTATCAACCCACCACCAAATGACCCGCCAAGAGCCCGTACTCTTGGTGAATACTCGAGACCAAGCCACCTAGGCTATAGGAACACCATTGAGCTTCCCGACCAAGCCCAAACTACGGCCCTACGATCCGACACCATCCGGTTGGTGCAAAACGGATGTGCATTCCATGGACTTCCTTCCGAAGATCCAAATCAAGATCTCGAGGATTTCTCAAAATCGTCGATTCCATCGACCTTGATGCTACTACTCGGGAGACCACGCTGCGTCTCTTCCAATTCTCTACGGGACCAAGCTAGTAATTGGCTTGAACGACTTCCATGGCTCCATCTCAAGTTGGGATGATCTTACTCGCTTCCTTGCTCAATTTTTCCCACCGGGAGAACCACTAAGCTTAGGAATGACATCTTGATGTTCCAACAACGTCAAGGTGAATCTCTCTGAAGCATGGACCCGATTCAAGGACTTACTTCATAAAGTCCTCATCACGGCATTGATCTTTGGCTCCAAGTCCAAATCTTCATGATCATACCGATTTCATCACTCGACGATCCATTGATCGAGTGCCGGTGGAAGACTCAACGACTTTAATGCGAGCAATCATGGGATATCATAGAGGAGCTCGCCGATCAAAGCTATGAAGATTGGAGTGAATCTCCGAAACTCCGATTAACGTGGTTAATGCCATATCCACTCCTCCCGAATCCTCCGATACACTCAAGAGCAATTGAGTGCCATCGAGAGGAATTGATTATCTTATGGAAAGGCGTAAAAGAGCACCCGTACAAATTCCTCGAGAGATCATCAATCCGCCCACTCCACCAACCGCTCCACACCTCTTTCGGAATCCCCAAGTCATGAGCAAAACCCAGTTCCGCAAGGCGCTTGTTCTACTTCCCCAATACCACTTTCACCAAGCTTCAAGGATCAAATGAGGAGTACATGGCGGCTCATACAGAGATTAGCCGATTTGAAGAGGAGGTTTATAGGCGAGAGAGGAAATGCAAGCAAAATGAAAGAAATGATGGATTTGGTAATTAATTTACCAAAACAAAGGCTCCAGAAAAATGCTCGAAGAAGCAATGATTGCCCTCCCACTTCATTTGTAACGCCTGCTTCCATCCCGCCTCGAGAATGCAAGGTGAGATGTGGAATCTTGAGAAAGCACGAAGGATGAGTCCATGCCTAATGATGAACCCGAGATCATTGAGTACTACCTTAAGCACGAAATTAACAAGAAAACCATTGCAAACCAAGTAAACAACTTTAGGTACAATGAAGTTCTTAGGAAGCTCTTGAAGAAAAATGACGGAAGAAGAATACGACGCTTTACCTATGGAACCTCTGTATGAGTTGGTTATAAAAACCGTTAACAAGAAAACGAAACACCACAGGGAATTTCGTGATACCAGTTAGTATCGGTGACATGGACAATATAAATGCCTTGGCCGATCAAGGGACCGATGTGAACATAATGCCATTGTCAATCTATAATAAGTTAACTAATGAGAAACCAGCAAAAACCGACCTTAGACTTTCCTTAGCTAATCATACTTATGTCCACCCCGTAGGAATCGTTGTTGATGTTCTAATTGAGGTGGCTAACATCATTTATCCGGTGGATTTCGCGATCATTGATGTTGAGGAAGATAAAACGCACCCTCATTCTTGGGACACCGCCTCGCCACCGCCAAGGCAACCATTTAATGCGGAGAAGGCATCATGATACTCAGCGGGAAGAGTACGCTAGGATACCCATCGTCCCAAGATATCCTCTTAAGATCATGGAAATGATTACGGTGGAAATCGAAAAGCCCGGATAACAATGTTAAGAAAAGAAGAATGAGCGGGAAAAGGGCTTAGAGACTTTATGGTTCAAGGATTGTATGCGACATTGTGGAAACCCGATAAAAGTTAAAGCAATCCCACCTCATTACCTAAGGTACAAAAGGACCCTAAGGAATTTCTAAAGGGAGAAAAAGTGCTCTTGTATAGATCTCGGATAAGGGCATTATGAGGAAGAAACAAACCAAGATGGTTTGGGCCTTTCACAGTTAAGGAGACCAATTTAAAAGATAAAACCGTTGCCATAATTGACAGCGTTGGCAAGGAATCCACGGTGAGCATACAACGTCTACACCCTTTCGATGAAGGGAAAACAAAGAGTCAAGAGGGCGGTGGTGAGGAAACGTAGATGCACGACTACGAGTCTAGCTACAAGACTCTTAAATAAAGAAAAGCGCTTCGTGGGAGGCAACCCATGCTTAATTGTTTGCTTGTTTGTGTCATATATCTTTTATTAATTGTTTGTCCTCATGTTTAAATTTGTAAAATGCTTTATTTTGTTTTAACCTCGCCTTAATTGCATATAAAGGTATTTTACATAAGGGATAAGTGTAGGAGGATTACACACGTTTTCAAAAGAAACGTAAACATGAGAATAACAATTAATTAAAAGATATTTATGTTTGTTTGTTCGAGTCAAATGCTTGTATCGAGTCATAATGGATGTTTTGCGTAAATTTTTCCGATTCTAAAGATGTAAATTTTCCGAATTTTTTCCGAAAATCGCAGACCGCTTTTTGTCGGGATAACTGACGGCGTCAGATTGCAACTGACGGCGTCTGGAAGGAGTAAAACATCGATTACTTTTCTCGCTTTTTCGAGCTACTTATAAATTTTGGAATTTCCTGGTCTTAATTTTCTTAGAAATTCGTAAACATCCATTCCACAAGCATTATATCCTAGTTTAAATCGAGTCTTATATATATTATTACCACGATTTTACGAAGGTTTCGTTTGTTTTCTTCAAGTGTGCGGTTTAGTTGTCAAGAAGAAGTTACATAAGATTGGAAGGAGCTTTTCACGCAATAATTCTTCTTGGAAAGAGTTTAACCACCACTTTACACGGATCCTACCGAGCTAATCGGGAGTATTAGTTTCTTTCGTTTTAATTACCTTCTTCTATCATAACTTTGATACTTCGGGAACATTGGGGACAATGTTCGGTTTAATGAAGGAGGAAAATAAAGCGGGAACTTTGAAACTATGCTTATCCTTGATTATTTGCTTCATTCAATTGTATTTGTGTAATAAACCATGAGAAAATGTCGGTTAGGGTAATTTTGGCACCAAATTTAAAAATTTTCATGACATATAGGAGTGGGCCATTAGTCTTAACAAAAGCGTCTCACGGATAGGAAGTTATATGACTAGCACAAAACCCTTTACCACCCAAATTCCACCCAAATGTGAGGATCGCCTTAGATTAGTAGGAATTAAAGCATTCATCTTCAATGCTTAGAGTGTGAACCGGTAGTATAATAGATTCTAGAACTTGTTTTGTGATGCATTCCGAGATCGCAAGTGAGGCTACACTTGTGTAGTTAGGAATAACTAAATGATAAGAGGCATTAGGATAACCCTTGTTTGATACGTAATATAATTACTTCTTCCACATCGGTTGAGTAATTCTCCCACACCCTTTGCGTTGTACTCATCTTTAGTACACGATACCCTAGTTAACCCCTCGAGCCTATCCTTTTCACGGTTCTCGTGATATTTGGATTTTCGGAATATCAATGAAAACATTGTTTACACCCCACCCCAAATATACACCCAAATCGCCTTAGCCTACCCCTTATGCACTCACTTTAGTGCAAATGTTTGTTATCACCCCAAACCCTTAGTTCAATTATCTAGTTGCTTGCATAAGTTGCTAAGTCGAGTCATATCCTTTGTATACTGATTTTGGGATGATTGGGATTCATGGGAAAAGTTAAAGTTTATGAAATGACGGGAAGGAGCGTTAATTCAAAATTCCTTTGTTTGCGTAATAATGTACCCCAAGTGTTTTGATCTTTTCAAATCGGGTCAAATTAGTGTTAGAGTAATAAAAACTCAAGTGTAGGGATATGCATATAAATCCCTAGTATTTTGATGTTATCTTAGAGGATGGTAGAGTAAAAGTGTATGAAAAAAAAAAAAAAAAAAAAAAAAATCGAAAAAAATAGAAAAAAAGAAAAAATAGAGTGACTAAAAAAAAAAAAAAAAAAAAAAAAAACATACGGACTACCATCCTACATCTATCCTTTAAATTTATGTTTGTTTATTTCAGTTATCTAGAGTTTAGAGTGTCAAGTCTAGGCTTAGCAACGCCATTCTTCATATGCATTTAACATTGAGATTTTGACTTACCACCACTAAATAACCTATCCCACCAAACCCTTATTTCCTACCGTAAGCCTAACGTTACAACCCTTTAAAGACCTCTTTGATAGTCTTTCCTAGGTGCTTACGCCAAAGCGATGGAGGTTTGATCTATTCTCAAGCCTATGGTAATCTATGTACTAGGACCGGTTAATGAGTGTTTATCTTCCATTTTCTATATTGTTATATTTCATATATACACCCGAGAGAGATGTGAGTATCCAAACACCCCATGTGAGGTGCTAGTATGTAATTCCGTGCTTGTTATGACTTTCTTGGGCTTATATGTGTTGTGGACCGTTTTGAATTAATACTTCATGACCCCTAACTTATAAATTAATTGGCTAAAGCACATTTGCTTGAGGACAAGCAAATAACAAGTGTAGGGATATTTGATAAGGTTTTAAAGGTACCATTTTGAGGGTCGTTTAAGTCCTTATTTGATCACTTTGTATCCGTTATTGCTTAATATCGTTCCTTTTCACTTTTTAGGTCTCGTGAAGGCAAAATCTCGGAATGGCACTTATTTGGACGAAAAGGCGAATATATGAAGAAAATGGCCAAATTAAATCGAGACACTCACGATTCTTTGAAAGTATAAAGCGACGGCGTCAAAAGTGCTATGACGCCCGTCCCAAAATTATTGTGACGGCCGAACCCAAAACTCGTATTTTCAAGAGACGGCGTCTAGTGGTGAAAGAGTAGGCCGTCGCTACTCGACGGCCTAGATGCAATCCAGACGACGTCCGAAGTCAAGAGACGGCGTCACGGACATAAGGTGACGCCGTCGCAAGGTTAACGTGACCAAGATGAAACCCTAATGGCGGCGACACGGCGGCGTCACTAAACATAAGTTGACGCCGTCGCAATTGTAATCTATATATAGAATCCGAATTTTTCGGTCTTTGTGTGGAGAGTCTTTGGAGTAAAACCTAAAACCAAACCTAAGGTGTCTTGTACAAGATTTTAGGGTTTTAAACCCTATCTTACATCAAGATAAGTCTTTACTTCATTAATTCAATTATGTCTTTGATTATTTGTGTGTATGCTTGCATGTTCTCCATGTCCGCTAATTTATTTGTGTGTTTGCTTAGGAAGTATGAAACTTAATTATTGAATATTGATTGGTTGTTTCTTATCTTAGTTGATTAAAGATCTAGTAATGCGATAGGTCATTCGTTGTGCACTTAATGCTTGATTCATCTTTGTGAACCTTAGAGTATAATTACTCGAGTAATTGTAGGCTAAACCATCCAAAGAGCGCCTTGTAGTAGGAGTCTATAATCTCTAGTGGGTTTGTAGACAAGACCCTTTGGTAAGTTCAAAGAGTTAGGGAGAAAGCATACCCTACAACTTTAGACACAACGCAACTAGGAATAAGACGTGACACTCAACCATCAATAGGAGATAATTAAGGAGTAATACAAACTAAGTAAACACATCTTTAAACTATCATACGAGCACACATTAATTAGACATAGACTCCCACAACCTTAGTTTAGATAATTAGATAATAGTAGAGTAATCGGTAGAAATACCAACCCCCAAATCCAATACCCGAGATTCGTACCTTTCCATTTTCATAAAATATAAAAGATAAAAATAATCTTCCTCAACCTTAACCTTAGCGTAGTAACTCCCTACTAGCATTCCTATTCCCCAGAGAACGATATCAATACCCGTGGCTTACCCTAATTACTACACTACAACGATTAGGTTCATCGCCTAGGGTGTTATAAAACTTGCTCAAGAAAATGAAGTTCCTTTGACCCGAACGACGCGTGTAGCGTTATCGACATTGTCAATGAAGACTCTCTGTTTCACACAATGTGGAAAGAGAGATTATATCTTATGAGTCCTACGCATTATCCTTGTGGTATTGCCAGAACATCCGAGTGATATGTAACAATATTCATGATGAAGATGGAAAGCCTTCTAGAGCCAACATCAAACAAGCTCTTGGTAGGTGGCATGTGAGATCTTTCTAAAGATCAAGCTTGTGACAACTGGATAGAAACAATGGGGCGATTCAATCTTGAATCAACCTTGGTCCGAGATAAGGATTGACGGATACCTTTGAAAACCGGTCGTTGTGCTCAAAACTCTTTTTCTAGCACTTCGACTCGTATTATCTTCAAAATCAAAGGGTATTTATGATTGAAAAATGATTTTCTTCTTCTAAACCTTCGTCGTCATTGTAAAACTCTTCTCTCAAGCAAGACGCGATTGTTTTCAAATCGTTTTCATCAATCAAGAAATCTCAATTTGTCGGTTCACTCACTCCATGTTGTCTTCTTTGAGATGTTCCGGTTTGAGAACGTCTAGAACATCTGCGAAACCCCGTCAAGGAGATTCTTCGAATTATACCGATCACAGCAAGACTTGTACCGATCAACGGGAACCGTGGGCGTGTACCTAATTCAACGAAGTGATCAAAGACACTTTCGTGGGTTTTATTGCTAATCGTTGTTTGCAAGTACATTTGGACGGTTGCAACCGATCGAATCGAGGAGTCAATCCAAAGCCGCATGCTCACAACATCCACACTTAATTGAATAAATCATGATGGTGCATATCTACATAACTCGCTCGATATTTTATACTATGCTTACGCTTTCACGCTGCAAATATCATGAACCGAAGAAGCTTCCGCTACTCGATGGAAAGATGTCATGATCCGAAAGTGTGAGCATGTCGGTCCAAAAGTCACAACATCACATGAAGGCAACACAACTATGGATGATCCAGAGATTTCTTGTGATCGATGATCTCAATTAAAGCTCGAAGATCATCATGATGTGGATCAGTTCAAAGACCTCCACTGAAAGTACAAACTATGCGGACTTTAAAGAATCACTGCTAAAGCACAAAGATGCAGATGTTGAAGAATTAATGTCTACGAGCTCAAGACTGAAGATTAAATAGAATGCTAGGATTCAAAATGTAAATCATGGGGTGACCTCCCTTAGGGGGAGATTGTTAGGAATTGGAAATTCCATAAGTAAAGTATCGGTCACCCCAAATATTATCTAGCATAAGTTAGCTCGTAGACATATCGTTAGTTACGTTATTTAGCAGTTTATTAGTTAGTTTGTAGCTTAGATTAGTTTAGTGTATGTTAGGAATTAGAAATTCCCGGTATTAAAGAGTCGGTCACCTCAAGTATATGTAATCGTTAGAAAGCTCGTAGTCGTAGTTCTTTTAAGTTAAGTAGTAATTTAGTTAAGTAACACCGTGGAGGACTGACGGGTCTTTACCCACCGTATGCCCGATCCACACCCAAAGTGTGGCGAGTTATGTAAGACTATAAATACTCTACCTTCCAAGGTAGAGAGTTGGAGCTCATAATAATATCTTTCACTTTCTCTCACTAAGTTCCCTAAACCTCTAACTTTCTCTCTAGAATTTCACCTTATTCGCCACCTTGTGTTATGGTTTGATGTGTATGTGAAAAGTTATATCTTACAATTGGTATCAAGAGCCATGGTTAGATCATATCTTGCACATCTTTGGATTTATAGTGGTTTTAGGTGGTTTTGAGTTTGAAAAAGTTTAGTGGTTTTGCATCATTTGGTTGATTTCTTGTGTTAAAGTTTGAATTTTGTTGGTACTTTTATGTTTAGAATCATCAAAAGTGTTTAGGTTTTCATTTGGTAAGCTTGAATCATCTTGGTTGGGTTGTTTTGGATTGAAAAGTGAAGGTTATTTGGTTTTTCAAGCCAGCGAATTAGCTCTCGGACTTGTTTTCTTGGTAGCGACTTACGTTATAAAATCTAGCGAGTTAGACGCAGTAGCGAGTTAAAGTACAAGTAGTGGCATCTCCACTACGGTTAGCGACTGTGGTAGCGAATTAGTCCAGAGCGAGTTGCTCTTTAGCGACTTGCATATCTAGCGACTTGTGTAGCTAATTATCGCACAAATTTGGCTAGCGAATTAGTCCAGAAGCGAGTTACTACTTAGCGACTTGCTTGCTTCATTGGCGACTTGGAACTCTAGCGACTTAGACGTGTAGCGAGTTAAGGGTTAGCGACTTAGTGCATTAATTTCTAGCGACTTAGTGCATTAGTTGGTAGCGAGTTAGCACGTTATCATCTAGCGACTTGAGTGATTGTTTACGGTTTCTCTTGATTTAGTAAAACCCGTGAAAGAATCTATTTCCGGTTTAATCATAGAGTTATAAAATCCCGTATAACTGTTAACATGTCTACCAACGCCCTACCGTCATCTCCATCTGCTGCCGAGGATGTTCAAGCGGTGGCTCAGATACTCGCCCACCAATGCTTGATGAATCGACTACGATTCTTGGGCTCAACGAATCGATTGTATTGCCTTGGAAAGGAAAATGGTGTCAACATTCTCAAATCCATTGATGAAGGACCATATCGGGTTGAGACGACTAGAGACATACTTGATACTAATGAAGATGGTACTCTGCTCACGGAATGGACGGACCTAAGATGTACAATGAGCTTGATAATGAGGAGAAAAAGAGATTCGATGCGATATCGTGGCTTCAAACATTGTTCTTCAAGGTCTTCCTAAAGACATCTACAAGTCGATCAATCATAACACCGATGCAAAGGCGGTTTGGGATAACGTTAAGATGCTTCTCTCGTGTTCGTAATTAACTATGGAAGACAGAGAATCCCAACTCTATGACGAATTTGAGCACTTCAAGATGAAACCGATGAGAGTGTTTATGAGTACTATGTGAGATTTCATAAGTTAGTGAATGACATGAGGAACATCGAATGACTATGCCTAATATTCACCGAACTCAAAGTTTGTGAACAACATGAATCCCGAATGGCACAAGTTTGTCACATCCGTGAAACTCACTAAAGGATTGAAGCATACAAACTATGAGCAACTCTATGCCTTCCTCCTTCGTAATGAGAGACATGCCATGTTTGAAAAGTTGATTCTCAATCGCTCAAAACCAACTGTGGTGAGACAAGTTCGCCTAATGACTCAACAAATTTTCTACTCAAACATTGGAATCACAACCAAAGCATCACAAGTCATACCCTTGGGTAATGGTAATCACAAACTCATCCTCGATCCTCAAGACAAACAAGTCGATGCCGATGCAAACATGGGTAACATCATTAATCAACTTGCTCTTCTCATTAGTCAAAACATGAATTCTCCCACAAACCAACAACAACCTCGAATCGCATCTAACCCACATAATCAAGCTATCGTTAAAGATGGAAGGATCGTGGTACAACCAGCTCAGAAAGACAAGATGAACAGGGAAGGGTGGTAGAGGATATGTGGGCAACGTAATCGAGGAAGAAATGGTAACCAAGGTCAAGCTAAGACAATCAAATGCTACAACTGTGGTGGTGAAGGACACATTGCAAGGAACCGCACATCTCCAAAGCGCCCACGTATCGCCGATTTTGAGAGATAAGATGTTGTTGGCACAAGCTCGGGACAATGGTGCTGCGTTGGATGAAGAGGAATTGTTGTTTTTGCCGAGGGCAATGCCAAGACCTATGATGCGAGATGTGGATGAGCAACTGCTCGGAGATAGGTCACAATCATCGAACGCCTTTCAAGTCGCCGATCGTGATGCATACGATTCGATGTAGATGATGGACCCATCGCACACACAATCTTTATGGCTAGCATCTCCAATGGCTTCTCCCAAGATCTCGTCTTCACCACAAACCGCCCATCCAAGGACAAACTCATCTCCGAGGTATTAAAGCTATATGATGATGTTGATGTGCAACAGATGCATGACAAAGTACAACCAACCGAAACTTTTGAATCAAATATTGAAAATACGGTAATATCAATATTGTCCCATATGATCAATACGTGAAACAAAGTGAAAGTGAAGTTGTACCTAGTGATGCATCTTCGCATCAACAATGACTATGTCTTTGATGAATTCACCGCATGTGCTCCCGATGATTCCATTATCTCGAACTAAATGCCTATAAGGAACGTGTGGCCATTTATGAACAACGTGCAAAATTTGAGTTGACCACTCGTGAGCGTGAAATGGATGACCAAGTGCGACAAAGAATTAGAAAAAGTAATTTTAGAGAAGAAGTATTGAAACAAGAACTAAATTCTTTGCAAGAAAAACTTTCTAAAACAAATAAGCAAAAACAAGAACTTCAAGAAAATGTGAAAATGCTTAAGCAAGAATTTAATGCAAAAGAATCAAAGCTCTTGAGAGATTTTTCTAATCAAAACTTTGAAAACAAACTTGAAAACAAGTTGTACATACAAGGAAACACCATTTGATCGCTCACATGATCACTAAGCATAGAGTTCTAAGCGATAAGCATAGTGTTCCCTTGTAGAGGAACCAAATCCAGAGGTAATCAAAAGGCTAGAAATGCTCATAAGGTGATTTATGATGGTAATGAAATTCTTAAGCCTAGGCGAAACCTAGTTGCGTTGAGTGCACCGAGGAAGATAAGAAATCGATGAAGTCACTAGGAAAGGATGAACAAAAACTAGATGACCCCAAATGCAAAGAGAAGAACATAAATATCACTCCTCATGATTATAAGAAGGAAAACTGGATTGCATTAAACAAGTTTAAGCTCGAGACTTTGTTGACTCCCGAACAAGTCTTCGGAAAATGGATTTAGATAAGGTAAAGTCGAAAATATTGTAGAAACAAATCCTCCCTTAGGAAAATGCCTAAAGCTACCGTGTATCCTCCTAACACACCAATGCATCTTGTTCCTAGAACAATTGCCACTAAAAGCAATATCTTAATTAGCCAATACGTTATTTTTCAACTATTTGTTGATTTTGAGAAAACTTGCAAGAAAAGGATCACACCCACCGGCATAATCAAGGTGAAAGGGTTTTGAACAAATGAAAGAATGCTATTTAACCGAGGTCATGCCCTTCTTTAAACTTTTAAAGGATCACTTTGAGAGTCTTAAAAGGGATAGAAACCGACATTAAGGGAATGGAAAAGGAATTTGATGCAATAATAGTTGAAATTAGTGATTATGAGTGCATTAAAATATAATGAGATCGAGAGGAAGAATCGCATACATTGAATGAGAATCTTATTATCGAATGTGTTGCTCAAGATGTCTTTTCATCGCTTCAAATTGCTCTATTAATGCTTCCAAATTTCATGAACTATCTGTGGCCCCGAAAGTCTCCCATGATCGTGTCATTGAGCTTGAAAAACTAATTCTAAACTTAATGAGAAAATTGAACCGGATGATCATGACAATTTGGTTAAACATTTTTCTAAACTAGAAGTTGAGTATTTTAATCTACAACTAAAATATCAACATCTCAAAGAAAATGTCAAAACTTCAAATTTCAAGACATCTTCGATGTTCCGAGTTTGATGCGCTTTTCAAATAAACAAACGAGATGAATGATTCATGCTCGGTGTAACACGATCAGAAAACTGAAAGTCCAAATATCTCAATTAAAGGGTCAAACGAACAATATGACAGGTTCCCAAATGCCTCCTTCTTTAGATTCTCAGAATTCTCAAACGTTTCATCTTCAAAACCTAGTAAATGCTTTACAAAAGGAAAACGAAAGTTTCCTAGAAGAAAATGAAAAGATTAAACGTCATTTCAATGAGTTGTTTGAATCAATAAAAGTCACCCGTAACAAAAACAACGAACAAATAACTTCATTGCAAAAGGAAATTGAGAATCTGAAGAGTCAGGTAAAAGGGAAAATGCCAATGATCAATGCGGAGAATGTTGTACCTAAGGTTCACTCTGGTAATAAATCTGCTTTATCTGTGACATATATCCCCCCTCACCTAAGGAACAACAAACTTGCCATTCAAACATATTTCTCATCCCTTAAGGATTGCTTAGAATGCCTGCGTGAGATTGTTGAAGAGGATAAGCTAGAGAAACCTCATGATAATGCAATTGGACATGCATGCCTATATGCCAAACGATCTCAAGAAATCTTAGAATGTTTGATCACAATATGCCCAAAGACATTAGGTGAGAGAGTTAACCCTTGATTCCATGCTCAATGCCTAAGGCCAAACATGACATGCACTCGATTCCCAATGGTTTGAATGTGAGGAGTAGTGCACCAAAGTGAGTAGTTCGATTTTAGATCCATCAATACTAGGAAAGTAAACTCAAATGTGCCTTCTAGGAGTACTAATCTCAAGACTCTAATGTTAAGAAAGTGAACCTTAGTGCACCTGCATGTAGTTCAGATCCCAAAGACATCTAAACAGTGGTGCAAAGAGTAGTAAAACAAACTAATGTTCCCATTCCTCTACAGAGTAATCATGACATTAAAGGGAGCAGTCAAAGTCTCAAGACAATACAAGGAATGATAGGACCTCTCAAGCTAAGAATGTGCCTTTGGAAGAGAGAAGAACAATCTAGGAACCTTAAGTTTGAATCGAATAAAACGAATCGTGTTGATTCTAGTATTAGCCATAGGCGGCGATGAATTAATTCAATTCGATACTATTTGCAAACCTTGTATCGATGATTGCTTGAATTCGCTTCTAATCATGAATGTGATGTTAATGTTCGCCTAATGATGTTAATTGTCCATTAATGTTGTTAATGCTAAAATTCATGCTAAAAAGGCTAAAAGGCAAAAGCGAAAGAGAGTTAGAAAACAATGGAAACCCACAGGAAGAACATTCATGAGAATAGGCTTTTATTGGATACCGTTGGTCATAAGACTAATCGATAATGCCCACTAGAAAATGGATGCTACACGGTAGAACTATTCCTTAAGAAGTGGTCACATCAGAATAGGACTAATACGTACACTAGTATTGCATCTATTCACAATGATTCCACTACTTCACCGTCTCGATATGAATGCTTCTATTTCGATGTGGGTGGTCCAACTGCTGCTACTAACCAAATGGAACCCATTCTTGCATGGGGATCCCAAATATCCGATTATCCATTCTTGTCTCGTGTTCAACCGCAGATCGCTCAAATCGCTCGTGGTACCGGACTCAGTCGCTCCAAGCATATGACTGAGACCGTCACGCTCATGAACTTCGTGAGCAAATTCATCGGATGTCGACGGTAATGATCATTTCGGTGCTATTATGGGTTATGGAGATTATGTTGTTGGTGATAGTGTCATCTCCGTAGTGTATTATGTGGAAGGTTTAGGTCATAACTGCTCTCTCGTTGGTCAATTCGTGATTCTCGATCTAGAAGTAGCCTTCGAAAACATACCGCTTTGTTAGAGATCTTAATGGAAAGGAACTGCTGAAAGGAACTCGTGGCTCAAACCTTTACACTATCTCTATCGATGACATGATGAGAGCTTCACCAACTGCTTGTTATCAAAGGCTTCTAAAACAAAGTCATGGTTATGGCATCGTCGCCTCAATCACTTGAACTTCGGCACCATCAACGATCTTTCCGTAAAGGACTTAGTTGTAGGTTTACCTAGACTAAAGTATGAAAAGGATCATCTTTGTTCAAAGATGTCAATTGGGAAAAAGCAAGAAGTATGCCCATAAACCCAAACCTACTAACTCGTCACGTAAGTTCTTCATATGATTCATATGGATTTATGGACCAATGAGGGTGCGAATATCTTTGGGAAGAAATATGTGTTAGTTGTGGTTGATGATTATTCTAGATTCACCGGGTCAAGTTCTTAGGACAAAGGATGAAACTCGATATCATCATCAAACTCATCAAACAATTGCAGTTAGACTAAACAAAACCGCCGTAATTATCGAATGCACAATGGAACCGAGTTTGTCAACAAACAACCGAGTGAATTCTATGAAAGCGTTGGAATCACCATCAAAGAAGTGTTCCACGAACCCTCAATGTAACGGTGTAGTTGAAAGACGAAATCGTACTCTTGTTGAAGCCGCTAGAACAATGCCGATCTACTCAAAGGTTCCAATGTTTCTCCGGGTCAAGCAATTGCCATCGCATGCTACACACAAAATCGCTCCCCGATTCACACCATTCATGGAAAACTCCATATGAACTTGTCCACAACAGAAAACCTAATCTATCTTTCCTTCGTGTATTTGGTGCCTTGTGCTATCCAACTAATGAAGGTCAAGACTTGGGCAAACTTAGGGCTAAAGTCGACATTGGAGTATTTGTAGGATATGCACCAAACAAAAGGGATACCGAATCTACAACAAAAAACCCGAAATATCATGGAAACAATTCACGTTACGTTTGATGAGTCGACGGTCAAATGGCTCCCGGACACTCCCACCAGACCCGCACTTCATAACAGATCCTATTGGTTCATCCCTTGTTCCAAACTCCTCTCAAGAAACACCATATGTACCTCCATCCAAGATGATGTAAAGAAATTGTTTGATCCAATGTTTGATGAACTGTATGAGTCTACTACTAATGAGGAACTCGATCCCTACAACAGAGGATGCTCGATTCCAAAGTGAATGAAGTCAATCCATCGGTTTCAATATCTCAGAAGTCAAGAAGCACCGCCGATCCTTCAAGATCATCAACAAATCATCATTCTTCAAATGTACATCATGGAAATGTTTCGCATCAATGATGAAGTTAATCCCTTTGCAACTCCGAAGATGCTCCATTTGAAAACATATTTGCTACTCCCGAATCATCGCAGAACCATCTTCTTCAGAGACATCGACTCGCCTACCTCGCCTCAACAAATGCCACATGAACACCTCGTAAAATGGACTCACGATCATCCATTAGACAACATCATTGGTAATCCCTCCCGTCCAGTATCAACCCGAAGCAACTCGCAACCGATGCCTTATGGTGCTTCTTCAACTCCAGATTATCTAAGATCGAACCAAAAGATGTTAAACCGCTATGAATGAAGATAGTCGGTTCAATGCTATGCAAGATGAAATTCATGAGTTTGATCGACTTGATGTATGGGAGTTAGTACTGCTCCGATCGTGCTATGATTATAGCTCTTAAATGGATCTTCAAAGTAAAACTTGATGAGCATGGTGATGTGTTGAAGAACAAGGCTCGATTAGTTGCTAAAGGATATCGTCAAGAGGAGGGTATAGACTTTGAAGAATCTTTTGCTCCAGCTTGCTCGAATCGAGGCCATCGTGATCTTTCTCGCTAATGTCGCTAGCAAGAACATGGTGGTTTATCGATGGATGTAAAGACGGCATTTCTAAACGGAGATCTTAAAGAAGTCGCTCACGCCACCAACCTGAAGGATTTGTGAATCAAGAGCATCCTACTCACGCCACCGCTTGAAGAAGGCTCTTTACGGTTTAAAGCAAGCTCCAAGGGCATGGTATGATACACTGCCTAAGTTTCTTCTATCAACCGGATTCATCAAAGGAGCATTGATCCTACATTGTTCACCGTGAAGTCGTGCAAACATTTGATTCATGTTCAAATTTATGTTGATGATATTATTTTGCCTCGATCGACCCAATGGAATGTGATCGTTTTCAAATGAAATGAGATCAAAGTTTCAAATGTCAATGATGGACAAATGTCATTTTTCTTAGGATTACAAATTTCACAAAGTCCCGGAGGCATTTTCATTAATCAATCTAAATATGCAAAGAGATTTTAAAGAAATTTGGATTTGATTCAAGTGACCCGTTGACACCCCCATGATTGACCGAACCAAACTAGATGAGGACCTCTCGTGGATCATGATTGACCAAACGAAATATAGGAGTATGATTGGATCCCGATGTATCTCACGCTAGTAGACCGACATCTTGTTCTCTGATGCATGTGTGCTAGATACCGTGCTAAGCCTACTAAAAAGCACCTTGAAGCGCTTAAACGGGTCTTCGGTATCTCCAAGGAACCATCAATATGGGACTATGGTACCAAGGACACCGGTATGTCACTAACGGCCTATGCAGATGCCGATCATGCAGTTGTCAAGATACACGCAAAGCACGCCAGAGGTGCTCGCTTTTGGGTGATAAGCTTGTGAGTTGGTCTTCAAAGAAGCAAATGAGTACTTCTATTTCCTCTACAGAGGTGAATACATAGCCATGTCATCTTGTTGTGCTCAAATCTTATGGATGAGATCTCAATTATCCGACTATGGCTTTGAATTCAACAAAATCCCTCCGCATCGTGATAATAAAAGTGCTATTGCTCTCTCATGCAACAACGCTCAACACTCTAGAGCAAAGCATATCGACATTCGACATCATTTCATCGAGGAACATGTGGAAAAGGTGTGGTGGAACTATATTTTGTGAGGTCCGAATATCGCTAGCGGACATCTTCACCAAAGCTCTTCCAAGAGAACGTTTTGAGTTTATTCTTCCACGCCTTGGTTTGAAAAGTCTTCAACCGAATCCTCAAACGCCTTCGTGAGGAAGACGAGGAGTAAAGGTCTATCTTCATCTATTTCGTAAATATTTTTTGAAAACAAAATACAAAATTATAAAACCTTCAAAATCAAATAGAAAATTTTAAATCTTTCAAAATCCATAAAAATCAAAATCCAAAAATCAAAAAAAAAAAAAAAAAAAAAAAAAAAAAAAATATATTGTCATTTTGTCATGTTTCTCTTGTTCGATAATATCTACGGATTTTGTGTTGTCATTCAAAGAATGACACGGTCTTTAGATGTTGTTCAATTCTTAAAAAAAAAAAAAAAAAAAAAAAAAAAAATCAAAAATCAAAAATCAAAAAAATATTTTTGGGAGAAAGAGAAATGGTTTATTGTCATTTTCAGCAATAACCCGCTTTTAAAGAAAGAACAGAGCCATGTTTAACCATGTTTTCAAATCCTATGCTCGATTCTATAAACTCATATCTCATTGAAAACCAAATGCTTTGCAAAATAACTCGGATTCTATTTTTGATAATCATCGACTTATTTGTCAAAATCTCTATCTCTCAATCAACAACCCACGCTCATTGATTGAGGGGAGAATGATTTCAATTAAATTAAAAAGTTATTTGGCATCGATTGTTTTCATAAGATACACATGCATGTTTTATAAATGGAGTTTAAAGTCTCAAAATCCGATCCGTATCGCTTAAAACACTTTCACAATCTAGTCACAATTCTCCTTAAAGCTTTCAAAATCAATTTAATCTATACGAGATCACAAATTTCAAATGATTTGATAATTGTGATCGGGGAGAATGTGATTTAAATTGAGTTAAACCGATAATTAGGTAAATGGTTACAATAGGATGTACATGCTATCCCGCCCACATGTGACAAACGATTTCAATTTTTCAATGCACATGTTGAGGGGAGCATCTATCTTAAAACCTTTGATTTAAAACGTGATCATTTATCCCATGCGCGGTTCCTCTAGTATGTGCAAAACTCTTTTCAAACCTCGAGGCACATATTGAGGGGAGCAATTTATGGAAACCTCATCCTTCCCGAAATACCATATTTACTTGATCCGTTGAGGAAGCGATGTTGATATCTTTAGAAAATGGTAATCAAAAGAAGTAAATTCTTTCTCTTGCCTCCGTGTGCAAAACATTTTCAATACTTGATGCACATGTTGAGGGGAGTTCTCGTTCTAAAATATCAAAACAATTCGTGTACAAAAGCTTTGATAATATATCACAAGTATTTGAATTGATTTTCAAATGGTTTTCAATTGGATCCATTGGCGATGAACAATACCAAATAGACCGACCAACTTTACTTCATGTACGGTGATATAAGGATGATAAGGTTAGGTATGTGTTCCCATGATCCGCCGAACCGAGGGATCTACCAGGACAATCCACTAGTTAGTGTAGAAGTCCTTAGGTATGATGTTAAAAGGAGAAAATGAGATATGGGAAGAGTGCGGACTAAGATCGAGCTAGTCTTGGAATAAACCCAACAAGGTTCTAGCTATGAAGTCTCGGTAAGCAATCAAGGGGTTGAAGAATTAAAAGAATTGAATGAAAATAGGGTGAAAACAAATAGCCCTCCTTTAATTCAACCTTAGGGCGTAAACCGGGTTCAATTCATATGCTACCGATGGTAACATCGGTATTGAAGACAAGACGTCATGGACCCAAGGACGCATCGCACTTCAACTTTCCAAACCACTCAAGTTCCTCTTAAAAGGGCTTGTTTCATTCTCACGGGAACCGACATTATCTATCGACTTTCTCTTAGAGATGGTTGATATTGAAGAAGGAGACCTCTCCCTAGTCTCCGCTATAGGATCCAAATATGCACAAATTGAGTCTAGAGCCACGAGATCATCAATAAATCTCATTAGGACACTTTCAATGAAGACTCTCTGCTTCACACAATGTGGAAAGAGAGATTATAACTGAGTCCTACGCATTATCCTTGTGGTATTGCCGTAACATCCGAGTGATATGTTTACATATTCACAATGAAGATGGAAAGCCTTCGAGCCAACATCTAACAAGCTCCCGGTAGGTGGCATGTGAGATCTATTTTATAGATCAACCATGTGACAACCGAACAGAAACAATGGGGCGATTCAATCTCTTGAATCAAACCCGGTTCAGTTAGGGATTGACGGATACCTTTGAAAACCGGTCTTTGTGCTTATAAACTCTTTTCTTTAGCACATCGATCGTGTACTCATTTTTCAAACCAAAAGGTATTTTATGATTGATAATTGATTTTCAATAAAACCTTCGTTGTATTGCAAAACAATTTCTATTGAGCAATACACGATTGTTTTTCAAATCTCTTTTCATCAATCGCTGGACTTAATATTCATTGGTTCACTCACTCCGTGTTGTCTTCTTTGAGATGTTCGGTTTGAGAACAAATAGAACAATGCGAAACCCCGTCAAGGAGATTCTTAGGAATCCTACCGATCACAGCAAGACTTGTATCGATCAACGGGAACCGTGGGCCGTGTACTCAATTCATCGAAGTGATCAAAGACACTTTCGTGCGATTTGTTGCTAATCGTTGTATGTGTGTACGCCCGACGCTTGCAAATGATCGAATGAAGCGGTCAATCCACACCGCATGCTCACTTAACACATTCATCTCTAAAGAAATCATGATTAGTGCATCAATGACTCGATATTTTCACTCCATGCTTCGCCACGCCGCCAATATCGTGATTCAACAAATGCTTCCGCTACTCGATGAGAAGATATCATGATCCGATGTGAGCATGTCGGTCCTAAAGTCACAACACCACAATGAATGTCTCGAGATTGTTGATAGTCGATGATCTCCAAAGATGGCTCAAACTTATCATCACGTGGATCAAGAAAAGACCTCCACTTGGAATAACCAAACATGCAATGTGAAGAATCAATGACTACGAGCTTATGAGCAAAGGACTACATCAAGAATGCAAGATCAACTGTTAATGTAATATCTATTTGCATTCAATGTAATTTTGGTGTATAATTGAGGTGACCTCCTTGGGGAGATTGTTAGGAATTAGAAATTCCGGTATTAAAGAGTCGGTCACCTCAAGTATATGTAATCGTTAGAAAGCTCGTAGTCGTAGTTCTTTTAAGTTAAGTAGTAATTTAGTTAAGTAACACCGTGGAGGACGGACGGTCTTTACCCACCGTATGCCCGATCCATGCCCAAAGTGTGGCGAGTTATGTAAGACTATAAATACTCTCTACCTTCCAAGGTAGAGTTGAGCTCATAATAATATCTTTCACTTTCTCTCACTAAGTTCCCTAAACCTCTAACTTTCTCTCTAGAATTTCACCTTATTCGCCACCTTGTGTTATGGTTTGATGTGTATGTGAAAAGTTATATCTTACATGTAACACCGTGGAGGAAGGACGGGTCTTTACCCACTGTATGCCCGATCCACAGCCGATAGAGGTCGTTGAGTCTCAGAATTATAAATACCCTTCCATCCATGGAAGGGGTGGTGTTTTCAATCTAACCTTTCACATTTTGTTCATCAAGTCTCTACCAAGAAAACACCCAACTCTACTTTCTCTCTAATGGCTAACATGTATTTTGATCATCCAAGACCATTCAATCATCAAACACAATAAATATATAGATCCTCTGTGGTTTAAGCCATTAAATAGCCACATATTTTCTTCAATATACTCATATGGTAACGTGTACAAAATTTATTATTTTATGGTATATGAACTTTCATAAACCGCTAATATGATACATGGAAACCTGTTTTACCGCTAATATGTTTTTCAGACGTTTTAATATGTTTTCTTACATTTTCGTATGTTTTTATCCATTGTTATCCATCTTTACCCATTTTATATCTTTTGTACGTTTTCTTACATTTTAAACGCCTTTGTACGTGTTTGTACATATTTGTACATTTTCACGTTTATGTACGTTATTATACGTTTTCATCCGCATAAAAAGTATAAAACATATGAAACATATAAAACATGTGAAAACATACACAAACGTAAAAAACGTCAAAAGAACTTATAAAACGCATAAAATGTAAAAGAACATACACAAGCACAAAACGTACACAAACATATAAAAAGTATAGAATGTAGAAAATGTATAAACGTATGAAAACGTAAAAATTGTATGAAAATGTACTAAAACGTGCAAAACCTATGAAATGTACGAAAACGTAAGAACACTTATGAAAACGATGAAACGTATGAAAATGTATGAAAACGATAAGTCGTAGTATAAAACACAAGCAACGATAAAACGGATGAGAACGATAAAAATGTGTGAAAAGTACAAAACGTAAGAAACGGATGAAAACACGATGAAAACGGATGAAAATATATAAAAACAATAAATTCAAGACACGTATCATATGAGTAAAATTGAGAAAGTACGTGACAATTTAATGCCTTAAATCCTACATATAAATAATTAAAACTAAAAATTGCCAAGTCACACTATCTAAAAAATTTAATGGTTTTACTTGTTGCCTTAGAAAATGTATCCATATTAGCACGAATTGAAAAGTTCACGCACTATAAAAATAATAAATTTTATACACGTATCATATGAGTAAATTTGAGAAAGTATATGACTATTTAATAGCTTAAACCTTATTTTGATCATTATATAAGTTCTCGCACAAGCCTTATCGCTTGCTCGGCTATAGCAATCGTTGCTTACATATTGTTGCAACTAAAGACAAATAATCTATAACATCATACTTTACTCATCCATGCCATTCTACGACTCCATTCGCTTATCATTTGAGTGATTTTGGATTGGCCATAAACTTACATGCATGAAATTAGTAAATACCTTGTCTAGTGTCGATTGTTTCCATGACTATTATTCCTTTAGCCTTTGATAGAGTTTATGCGAACATTTTACGTGAAAAGGTCGTCAAGAAACAATCAATCTAGATCACGTAACCAAAACAAAATCTAGAAACAATCAATCTATAGATCACGAATTATCTAAGTTATAACCTCCTCACTCGAAAAGGATCTAAACTCGTCAAGATAATACTTTCCTTCCATGATGTCAAACCGCCTGCATCTAAGATATTCAAGATCCTTAGCTTCTGCTCCAAACAAGCAGCTTCTCTCGTGCCTCATTTTATCTAATCTCTAATATTTTCCTCGTCCCGCTCAAGTTCACGAAGATAAGCCTCATTAAACCCAAACGGATTGTTTTGGAGGTCCACTGTGGAGTGTTAACGGTGGAGTGTTAATGTGGATTGTTAAGAGGTGAAGTGTTTACAAATACATTTTACGGTTGAAATACCGGAAAGAAATCTTCCAGTGGAGTTGAATAAACTTCAACTTCTTGTGGAAAGGTAGTTTCGAGCGGTTGTGGTGGACTTGGGAATTGTGTTGTAGTTTTTTGCGTTGTGGTGGACTTGGGAATTGTTGAGAGAAGTCTTCATGAGACATTTTTGTTAATACAAATATCGTCATTAAACGTTATTTATATTTTGATCTTTACCTAAGTTTTGTTAATGACAAAAGTAAATTTAATTTGTATAAAAGCTTAAAGCTTGTCAAGTTTAATAGATATTAAAACAAGCTTTTCAAACAATATATTCATCATTCAAGCATTTACATTTATGATTAGTGATATCTTGATATGACTCTAATCATTATGTATGATAGTAGTTTTAGAATGTGTTAGGTTCTTAAACCAAACACTACTTAAGTACTTGCATATTTCTAAAATAGAAATACAACATATGACATCATGTGATGCATCATGGAAATCATTGGAGAATTTCATTTGATATTTTGTGTGGATTTGTACTCTTCATATCTTGCACAATCTCATTTAGATATGGTTGACTTTAGCTAAGATTTTGATGATCTTGTTTGTCGACTTTCACGGTACCAAAATGGTACAGGCGGAACCCTTTGAGGGTTACGTGGTCCGTGGACGCTCTCGTCCATTTTGGCTATAAATAGCAAAGCCAAACCAAGTAGTTTTCATCTCTTTCTATCATACTCTCATACATATCTTCTCTAACCTTTCTAACTCGGTTTCATATCATATTTGTGATCTCTTTTGTAGCAAAGAAGATCAAGTCACATTCAAGCTTCAAACGAGAAGTTGGAAGTCTTGTTTGTTTAGTGTTGTATGATCTTGTGTTGATTCATACTTCATTGTTGTATTAAACCATCATAATCTTGTGAGTGTGAGTGGTTAGTATTTTAGTCCTCAAAATACATTTGTGTGTGGAGTGGTTGTACCCTTGGAAAGAACTCGACATCTAGCTTAGTGTCGGAAATAGTGTAAGTTAAGTGTAAAGGTTTTCTCCACGGTGAAATGAGCTTGTTGACTAGTGAAGTTAAACTCTCGAGTGTGAGACTCGGGAGTGGAGTAGGCAAGGAAAAAGAGTCCTTGTAGACCGAACCACTATAAACAACTTGTTGTGGTTTGATCATTTCTTTCCTTATTTACTCTTTACATATTGCTTGCATCTTTCATTAACATATCAAAGATCAACATCAATTGATCTTTCAATTAAGTTGAAAACAAAGTTTTTAATTGGTAAACTATTCAACCCCTTCTAGTTTTCTACAATTGGTACAGAGCCTCGTTGCTCAAGAATTTCTAAAATAACTTGTATTTTATAAAACTTGAAACGATCCATGGATTCGAAAACTTTAAAGAAGGGCAATCTATGCAAAGACCACCACTCTTTGAAACCAATGGATTTATCTATTGGAAAACCGTTTGAAACATATGTAAAATCTAAAGATATAGATCTTTGGTTTGTTATTGTTAAAGGGATTTTAGCTCTACAACAAAGGATATTTCTATTGATGAACAAAAGAAATTAGTTGCTAAAAATAATGAAGCTAAAATGATGCTTTATAATGCTTTACCTAGAAAAGAATATGAAAGAATTTTATGTGTGAAACCGCCAAAGATATTTGGGAATCTTTGATTGTTACACATCAAGGTAATTCACAAGTCAAGGATAACAAAATTGATCTTCTTGTTCAACAATATGAACAATTTGTTATCCCGAAGATGAAACCATTGATTGTGGCTTTGCTCGCTTTAATACTATTATTACATCACTTAAAGCACTTGATGAATCTTTTCGTAGTAAGAACTTTGTCGAAATTTCTTAGAGCACTCCATCCCAAATGGAGAGCTAAAGTGACCGCTATTGAAGAATAAAAGATCTCTCAAAATGTCACTAGACGAGCTAATCAAAGAACCTCAAAGTACACAAATGGTGATGGAGAAAGATTCGAGATCATCAAAGGAAGAAGGAGAAGATCAAACCGTTGCTCTAAAAGCAAAGGCGGAATCAAGTGATGATGACGAATCTTGCTCCGGTAGTGAAGATGAGGAATATGCCATGGCCGTTAGAGATTTTAAGAAGTTCTTTAGAAGAAGAGGAAAGTTCGTAAGACAACCTCGAGAAGAAAAGAAGCCATTCGAAAAGATCGGGATGACAAAAGGGTAAAGGTGAAAGAAAGTATTTTAGATGTGGTGATGCAAGTCATCTCATAGAGAATGTCCCAAGCCACCTAAAAGCAAAACTCAACGAGCTTTTGTAAGTGGTGCTTGGAGTGATAGTGAAGACGATGAAGAATCAAGCAAGGAAGAGATCGCTCTAATGGCACATGAGTCAAACGAGGTACTTTCCGACTCTTCTTATTCTTCTATTGATGATGACACTTTGCAAAAACAATATAATCAATTGTGTGAGCTAAGTCTAAAAATCATAACTAAAATAAATTTTTAAAACCAAAAGGAATTTTGGAAAATGAAGTTTATGAGTTAAAAGAAAAGCAAAACGACTTGAAAAGGAAAAGCAAATGACGATGATTGTAAATCATGTCAAGAGCTTAAACTTGAAATAGAAAACTAAAGCTCACACAAGATGTTTTAATCGAAAACAATTCTAAATTCGAAAGGTTTAACAAGAACATCGCTCTTGCCGATGAAATAGTTAAAATTCATAAAACACCATGAGACATGAATGGGCTAGGATTTAATGAAGTATTAATTCCAAAGAGTCAAAACAAAACGGCCGAAAAGGACGAACAATCATCAAATCTGCTGAAGATAAGACGGACCGAACGGAACCAAAATAAGGGTTCCGTCTGTTGAAACAAATGGTGCCGTGGGTACTTCAAAGAGATGTAATGTTCGTAATACTGGACCGCATCGAATTTGTCAAAGTAACAAAGAAAACCAAGGATAGTGTTAAACTAAAACCATTTGTTACATCGTGAGTAGGACTTGCTAAAATGAATTTAGATCAAAAACTACTCAACAACGATATAAAACACCTTTTGCCAAACGCCTTTCCTAAGAGCAACCACAACGCATACAACCCAACTACCAACACAATGGTTGGAATCAAAACTTTCCTAGACCATATCAAACTCCAGATTACATGTCATGGAACTCTTTCCCATCATTTCCATACATGAATCAAATAAATGGTATGTTTAACCCAAACGGACCCATGAGATATTGGGGACCAAATGTTTGAGTTATTTGCTTCCTAGGTATGCTTGAAAGTTGGATTGGAACCCGATGAATGGATAAAAGATAGTAGATGCTCACGGCATATGACAGCAACAAAGTCTCTTCTCATCATACCAAGAGTATGACGGAGGTAATGTCACATTTGGTAGCAATCTCAAAAGCAAAATCATTGGCAAAGGTACGATCGCTCATAACTCCCTAACTATTGAAAATGTTGCTCATGTGGATAGGTTAGGATTTAATCTACTTAGTATTAGCCAATTATGTGATAAAAAGTATAAAGTCCTATTTGATGAAAATGGTAGTAAAATATTAAAAGATGGTATCACCATAGCTAAAGGAGTTAGGAAAAATAATATATACGTCATGAAAATAGATAAAACATCTAATGACAAACTTTGCCTAACAACGTTAGACGATAGCTCATCCCTTTGGCATAGACGCTTAGGTCACGCTAATATGAGACTTATACAAAACCTATCTTCAAAAGAGCTAGTTAGAATTTACCAAAACTAAAATATGACCAACACTTTATGACGCTTGCAAAATTGGTAAACAAACCCATAGTAGTCACAAATATAAAAATATGGTGTCCACGTCTAAGTGTATAGAATTATTACATATGGACTTGTTTGGTCTATCCGCTATAAGAAGCTACGGAGGCAACTTATACACTTTGGTCATAGTAGATGATTACTCAAGGTTTACTTGGACGTTGTTTTTGAAAACCAAAAATGAAGCTTTTGATAAATTTGAAATTCTTAGCAAGAAAATTCAAAATCTACTAGGTGTTAAAATTGTGTCAATACGAACGGATCATGGTCGTGAATTTGACAACGAAACTCAATTTGGAAACTTTTGTGATACAAATGGTATAACACATAACTTTTCCGCTCCAAGAACACCTCAATCAAATGGAGTAGTAGAACGTAAAAATAGAACAATTCAAGAAATGAGTAGAACAATGCTTAATGAACAAAACATTCCTCAAAAGTTTTGGTGTAACGCTGACACTTCTACATATATTTTGAATAGAGTTTTAATACGTCCTTTCCTAAACAAAACACCATATGAGCTTTATAAAAGTAAAAAGCCAACTTTAGGATATTTTAGAGTTTTTGGTTGTAAATGCTTCATTCTTAATACTAAAGACTATCTCACCAAGTTTGACCCAAAGTCTTATGAAGGTGTATTTCTTGGTTATTCTCAAACTAGTAAGGCTTATATTGTCCTTAACAAAGAAACAATGATAGTCGAGGAATCGTTGAACATAACATTCGACGAAAGTCCACCTCCCTCTAAGACATCACCTTTGGTAGATGATGACTTAGTTGAAAGTCAAATAATGGAAAGTCAAGAAATAATTAATAATAACAAGGAAGATGAACCATTAAATAAAGAGATTGTCAACATCAAAGAATCTAAAAGTCATCCTTTAGAAAAGGTCATAGGACAACTTAATCAAAGAACCTTAAGGTCACAAGCCCAAAATCAAAGTAATTATTTTTGTTTTGTATCCACCATTGAACCTAAAAACATAAATGAAGCAATAAAAGATGAATCATGGGTAATTGCCATGCAAGAAGAGTTAAACCAATTCGTTAGAAATGATGTTTGGAAATTAGTTCCAAAACCTAATGATCAAACCATAATTGGAACGAAATGGGTTTTTCGAAATAAAATGGATGAAAATGGTATAGTGTCTAGAAACAAAGCTAGGCTTGTTGCACAAGGTTACAATCAACAAGAAGGTATTGATTATGATGAAACTTATGCTCCGGTAGCTAGACTAGAATCTATTAGAATATTACTTGCTTATGCATGTGCTTATGACTTTAAATTATTTCAAATGGATGTTAAAATTGCTTTTCTTAATGGGTTTATTAACGAAGAAGTATATGTTGCTCAACCTCCCTATTTTACCGACTTTGAGAAACCACACCATGTCTTCAAACTCAAGAAAGCATTGTACGGTCTTAAGCAAGCACCAAAAGCTTGGTACGACCGACTTAATACTTTTCTTATTGATAACAAATACAATATGGGATTAGTAGATAATACTCTTTTTACCAAGAAAAAGGAATCACATATTATCATTGTTCAAATATACGTTGATGACATTATATTCGGATCAACTTGTCAAGAGTTATGTGATGATTTCTCTAAAATCATGCACGACGAGTTTGAAATGAGTATGATGGGTGAGTTAAATTTCTTTCTAGGACTTCAAATTAAACAACTAGAAGATGGCATATTTTTTAATCAATCCAAATATATAAAAGACATGCTTAAGAAATTTGGTCTTGAAGATTCCAAACCAACTAAGACACCCATGTCCTCAGACACTAAACTCACTAAGGATGAGGAAGGTGAATCCATAGATAACACTAAATATAGAGGAATGATTGGTAGCCTACTCTATCTTACGGCTAGTAGACCCGACAGTATGTTTAGTGTTTGTCTATGTGCTCGCTTTCAAGAAAACCCAAAGGCATCACACTTAGAAGCCTTAAAAGGATTTTAGATACATTAAGGAACAACGTGTTTAGGATTATGGTATCCCAAAGGAACGGGTGTAGAAACCATAGTGTATGCCGACTCGGATCATGCCGGTGACTATGTCGATAGAAAAGTACAAGTGGTATTTGCACTTTTGTTGGACATTGTCTCACCTCATGGTTTACAAAGAAGCAAACGGCCTTAGCCATCTCAACCATGAAGCCGAATACGCCTCACCGGAAGGCATGTCAACAAGCTCTTTGGATGAAGCAAGCTCTCGAGATTACGAATTCATCTCAACGACATTGTGATACTTTATGACAACAAAGGAGCCATCGATCTCAAGAAGAATCTCGTTCAACATGCTCGCATAAAGCATATTGAAATCGTCATCACTTTCTTCACGACAATGTTCAAAAGGGAACATTTCAATCGAAAGTATCCTCCGAAGACAACATTGCCGACATCTTAACTAAGCCTCTTAAACGAGAACCTTTAATCTTCTTAGACTTGGTTTAGGGTTAATGGAACCAAACATGTAGGATAAACATAGCCTAACACATTAGAATAGTCAAACCAAAACAATTTTGTTTTGTATATACATCAGAGCTACTGCACCAAACGACAACAAGGACGAAACCAAAATTTTGGTACCGTGCGGTCCGTGGTGTCTCTGTACAAAAATACTACCTACAAAACATCTTCTTCCTCAAACCCACTTTACCAAAACGTAAAACTTAAACCAAGCTCATTATTGACACCTTCCTCTCACTAATCACGAAGATAACATCATTGTAAGTATCCTAACTACATTTTATCTCTCAATTCTGAGTCTAGGATTCTTATTTATGCACAAAACTATCACAAATCATTACATGGGGTTTTATGTATGCTTTTATACTAAATATGAATTCAATTGGCAAATTGCATAACTAGTCATTGAAATTAGGTACTACATTATCATAATGCATAAACAAATCATGCTTCCCACTAATCAATAGATAATAACTATAAGGCCTTATTCAAATAACCAAACACCCCATGTCAAAATTTTGAAAAGCTTCTCACTTGTAGGAAAACAATTTTCATTGTTAAATACAAATAGAAACGTTAAACTTTATCACTTGCATGCTCTTGAATACTAAAGGTATTATGTGAACTAATATGCATTCCGGGTATATTCAAATGAAGCCACATTGAATTAGGAGCATTTGGGTTATCTCATGGTATTTTCCAAACACCCCACTAAAACCATTTTTATGCATGAAATGAGTCGAGATAACCGCAACTCCAAATTGTTTTCATGTAGGCACACACTAGAATCAAAACACTAATGAGTAGTCTCATTTTTTTCTTTTTAACATATTAATTCTTGTTCTTAGGAATAACCATGGTAGCCGCAAAATTCTATGATCACAAAGACACCCTTAACTATATTCCCAAACATCACAAAACCAAAGGACTTTCCAAGGAACAAGTAGAAATATTTAGGGGACTAGAATCAAGGTATTTCCATGAGGGTAGAACCATTCACTCATCCTTCCTTGAAAACACCAATCTCCGTGAAGAACTAGCCGCCATTCAATTCGATTGTCTTCTTGACATCGATGAACCAATTTGTCCTAGGTTTGTGTTAGAATTCTATGCTAGTGTGACCGGCTTTAGTGATGAAGACGATGATGAATTTTGTCTTGGGTTTAGACCAATCAAAACGACTACACCATCACCTTAGCCAACTTTGCTCAAGTGCTAGGAATTCCCAACCGAGGGACTTGTCTCTACTCGGATAAATGGTCACTCACCGTTTTTGATGCTATCAATGACCGCACTCTTCCCTACCAAACCCGTTTAGCCGATAAGGATGTTATCCGTGAACACCTATTTAATCCAAGGGGTGATACAACCCGAGTTACCTCAAAGGGAAAGGAGGTAAACCGAGATCCATATGGAATGGAGCTAAATGAACTTAAACCCGAATTTAAGAAATGGGAAGAGCTACTTAGAGCCAACGTCATTAGCACCATAGGAAATAGGGATCACATTAATGCTTGCCTTTGTCACATGCTCTACAACTTGTCTACCCGTCAACCATTCAATTTAGCTTATTACATCGCTAGGAGAATGATTGATATTCCAACTCAAGGATCGGTTGCTCTTCCATACGGGATGCTTCTCACCCGTCTCTATAGAAACTTTGCACCAATCCCACCAACACCAAAAGGGATGTACCTTCACTATGAGCTCATTCCTCACATCTTTGTACCTTTAAGTGGTGCACGAGTTGCTAAAACAAAAGGCAAGAGAGCAAAACCTCCAACTCCATCATCATCATCATCAAATAGCTCCGAGGATGGTCTTCCAAGCTCTCCTTCTTCCGCCTCATGAATATTACTCGTCTCTTCCCGAGATCGAGAATGAATCAGCAGAGTTCAAGCAAACTAAGGGAATGTTCAAGTGCCTTGGTAGGATGATGAGCAAGATCTACAAGAAGTTGGACAAATAAGGGTCCATTAAGGAGTGTTTGGAACAATACATTATCGTTAATGTTTGGTACAATTTAGTTGTTTTTATTATGTAGGATGATAATATAACTTGAAACAATGGTGTATGCTAACAATCTTATGCAGGGGGATAGCACAAGTATGTTATCAAATTTTACCCATTTTCACTTAATGTGAAAATCAAAAAGCCTTGCTCAAAATCTATGCTCCACTTTGTTTATACATGTGTTATTTACTTTTCCTAACTAGAAATGTTTAGTGTCACATGTTTTGAGAAAAATTTCAGGTTTCGGAAAAGTCCCCGACACCTAAAATGCACTGCCTTGTTTTCTCAGACTGGACGGACGTGACGGCACCAACGATTTGGTACCGTCCGTTATGTAAATGGTACCGCCTGCACAGAGAAGCGGACTTAATACAAATATAAGCCGTGAAAACGTTTATTTATATTTTACGATCTTCTAATGTTTTGTTGATAACAAATATAAAATCATTTTAACGAAACAAATAGAGTACGTAAATAGTTTGAGTTAATAGTTTTCTAACACACTTACGCTTTCACATAAAACACTAAAACAAGTATAAGTGATTTTATGATCTAGATAAAATATGTACAACAACTAGTGTTTGCATATTGGGTTAAACATATACTTAAACTAAGTATACTAAAATGGGTAAAACTATGTGTATGCTAAATTGGGTAAATACAAGTATATACTAAAAGGGTAAATACTAGCAAAATGGTTTTGACCCATAACCCATGGTTTTATATATACCACTTAACCAAGTACATTGTATCTAGAAAACCATGGATCAACCCATAACCCATGACCCATGACCCATAACCAAAAATACCCATGGGCAAAGAGGAGGCGGACCACGGATCCCTAGCTTTGTGCTAGCGGATCCTTGTGGTAGGGATCCGTGGGATCCGGGAAAGAAGAGAATTTCTCTATAAATAAAGAGCCATTTCTTCCTCTCTACTTGCACTTTTCAATAAATACTTCCCAAAGTATTCTAACCTCTAACCTCGGATCTAAGTGATCTATGTAGTTTGTCCTTTGTTTTGTGTGATCTTCTAGGTTCCTCTTAAAGGAAAGATCACCACTTCTTGAAGATGTGCAAGCTCAAGTCCATGAGTTGCCATGCTTCGTCATCATCAAGACAACGAAGGTTCTCTTGTTGATAGATCTACCTTTCTCCATAGACGTTGGGTTGAAGGCATTAGTGAAGAATGCCAAAATGTAAAGATGCAAGCATTAGTGAAAGATGCTCATCATTCGTGTCAAGGCATTAGTGAAGAATGCTAAAGGTGTCAAGCTATGTCAAAGGCATTAGTGAAGGATGCCAAGCGTTGTGTCTAAGGTATTAGTGAAGGATGCCAAGCGTTGTGTCAAAGGCATTAGTGAAGGATGCTAAGCGTTGTGTCAAAGGCATTAGTGAAGGATGCCAAAGAATCAAATCAAGTAGCATTTGGGAAGAATGCTTAGGTCGATAATCGATGAGGTGCATCGTTATACATATAAGTATTTGTTTATTTACAAGGATGGTGATATCCTTGATGGTGTTGTAACAAGTAGTAGATCTCCTTGAGAATAGGTGTTGTGTCGTGAAGGTGTAGTTCACCTAAAGTGTGAAAGAACTAGGTACTTAGCCTAGTACCTAATAAAGGGTAGGCGACGTTGTGATAGGATTAGTTCTCTAAGGTGTGAAAGAACCGGTGGTTAGCCTAGCACCGTATAAAGGGTAGGCGACGTTGTGTTAGGTGTGGTTCGCCTTGGTGTGAAAGAACTCGGTATTTAGCTTTGTACAGGAAAAAGGTTAAGCGACGTTGTGAAGGCTTCTCCGCCATAAGGAGATTGGTGTAGTGCTTACGAACTCTCGAGTAGGTGACTCGGGAGTGGAGTAGGCAAGGAAGGTGTCCTTGTAGCCGAACCACTATAAATACTTGTGTCGTGGTGATGTGCTTCTTACTCTTTATCTTTCATTACACGTTTTATATATCTATCTATCAACGCCCAACATAAACAACCAAATAGATTGACATAAGTCGATCTAAATATTTAAACGAAAGTTTTAAATTGGTAAAACTATTCAACCCCCTTCTAGTTTTCCATAATTGGCATCGAGCTTCAGAACCAAGTTTCTTAAAGTATATTGTACTTTAAAGACTTGATACGATCCATGTATGTTTGAAAACTACAAAGAAGGATTATTTTGTCATATTTTAAAAATCACCATTTTGTTTATTGTTGGACAATGATAGAATGCTCTAACATTTTTTAAAAGCATTATCCATACTTGGATTTGGAACTACCAAGATGATCATGAAGAATTCATCTAAATAGTTCTTCTCATAAAAGAATGTTTAAGTGTCCCTACAACATTAACTGGAGATTCCAAGAAACATCTAAATATTTCTTTTCTTTAAAAGAATATTTGACAAATGTATGATCTTTAATTACTTACCTTTATTTGTTATTATTAGTATCTTGATTGCATGACTTAGTAATAATGATTATAGTAATTATTCTTAATGGTAATTTTCTATTTAGTGCTCTCCGCTTTTTTTTTTTTTTTTTTTTTTTTTTTAATTACCATCCCTTAATAATATCTAGTTATATGATAACATCAATCATTACTCATCACAAAGGATTTATTGACATTTCATACATATCAATAAATATCCATGTGAAACTCCTTATGTTATAATAAATGGGATTTTATTATAATGTTTGAAAACTTCCCAAGAATTACGTCTAATTCTTAAAAGGGAACCTTGTCTAATAGGAATAGCATTTAATCATCAAAACCTCAAACCACAAGTTTAAGAACATTAACACCAAAACACTAGGTATCTTAGAACTCCCAAACCAAAGTTATCAAGAAATTTCTTGAGTCGACTTTTCTTGTCATGCCGATCCCTAAGTTTATACTAGACGGATCCCAAATGAGAGGATCCGGGATCCGCGCAATGTAAGAAAGTATAAGCTAAAATGATCATTGTGGATGTTCCACCATCACTCATTTCACGACTACGAACAAAGACTCGCCATCGCTCATAGGAGCTAATTGATCATTTTTCTCAAGCCTAACAATCACGTGTGTAAGTTTAATCTTCACTACATTGTTAATCTAATTCCTTGATTCTTAGAATTACAAATTACTTCATCTTTAAGAGTTGGGTTCAAATGGGTTTTCCATAATTTGTCATCACATTGTTTTCTAAGATAATCTAAATCAAAGATTTAACATTGTTAATACAAATTAAACACATTTCTTGAACCCAACAAAGATGATGAGAGCAAAATTGTGATGAAACCCTCTAGGTTAGTATTCACCTTTAACACCACATTGTGGTTACATTGTTTAGGAACAACATGCCAAGCAACAAGCAACAAGATTACTAAGACACCACTCACTACATTCCCATGTACCATAGGAAAAATGGATTAAATCCGGACGATAGGAAAGCTTTTAAGTTACTTGAAAGGAGACTCTTTCATGAAGGTAGAGTTGTTGATTCATCATTTCTTGCAAATACCAACATGAGGGAAGTATTTGGAACTATTGGGTTTGATTGTTTATTGGATATAAACGAACAAATTTGCCCGGTCTTTGTGCTTGAGTTTTACAAGACTATGGGTATAATTAGAAATGATGATGGGTCCATCTCAGTTGAATTTACCATAAATGGACATAAGTACACTCTTTCACTTGTGGAGCTTGGAAGAATTCTAGGGGTTACATATGATGGCGTTTGTATGTACTCAAATGAATGGTCTTTGGAACAACTACACACAATGGTTGATCACCATGACATTTACCACACTTTGATCCCGGAAGCAACCACGGTGAGGGACACCGTGTTTATGCCAAGAGCATCACCATCAAGAATCACAAGAAAGTCAAAAGTGATCTATAGGGATCCTTTTCAAATGGAGCTTTCGGAAATGTATGGGTTATATAAAAAATGGGAAGTTGTGATAAGAGAAAATGTGGTATGTCTAGTAGGAAACAAGGATCACCCCAACGCTTGCCTAAGCTTCATGATATATTGTCTAGTGACCAATACTAGATTCAACCTTGCCTACTACATGGTCAAAAGAATGGCAAGTGTGAGAAGCATGGACAAGATGGTACTCCCGTATGCAATGCTTCTAACCCGTCTTGCAAAATTCATCTTTACATTAGATCCTTCCCCACAATCCCTTGATCATAACTTTTGCAATAAGGTCATGGTTTCACTAACCGAGGGTAGAACAACAAGGTTCATGGTAGAAGGCAAGAGGCCACATCCACCCACGGATTCCTCGGACGAAAGAGAGAGGCAAGAAGAAGGTGAAGGTGAAGGGAGTAGTAGCAACCCACTTGAGAATATTGATCTTGACCCTTTGGACTACATTAACCAATTGCCAAACATCCCCAATGAATCGCCCGAATGGCAACAAACCAAGGAATCTTCAAATGCTTCGCCAATTTCTTGAGGAAGAAGAAGTGAAGAAAGGTAAAATCCTAAGGCTTAAGTGTTTGATGAACAATGTCAAAACAATGGTTTGTAAACAATCTTAACTATGCTTGTAGTATGTAGGTATTGCCATATCTTGGCACTAAACATTCTAACTTAGGTATTTGAAAATGAGATTTTACGACCTCTTGGTATGGTCGTCACACTCATTCTAGGAACTTGATGTTTCCCACTTTGATACAAGTTATATTAGTTGTGTTCTTACACTTAGTCCCTTAGAAACAACTAAGAAATGCATTTACTATAATATGCATAGTTGCACATTTCCTGTAAGCCTTCTGATCTGCAGATTGGCGGATCCCAGACTTTCAACTACCCGGATCCCTCCCATAAGGGAACCGTGGGATCCGTATGCAACTGATGTGCAAAACAGATTTAGCTTCATCAAAATAGTCCACTAGAACACTTCAAACTAGTCTAACATGATACCCTAGAACCAACTAAGTCTTCCGCTAATAGTTGAAAACCTCACTCTCATCCATGGCTTATCTAGTATACATTTTCTAAATATCTCGCTTGGTTATCAACTAGTCATAACTCACCATAATTCCGCTCCAACACTCACACATTATCCATCACATTTGATAGCACTTAGTTTGGTATATCCTTCAATTTTAGCAAATTAATCTCAATCTTCTTTGACTCAAAATTAGATCCAAAAATAAGTTTTTTCTTTCTAGGACATCATCGACTTTTAGGACTTAGTATCATCATTTTATCACAACATATTGAAAGGAAACCTTGACAAATGAATAGTTAGATTACCCAAGGTAAGTGCTCTTAGTCTAACCATCATTATGCACCATTACTTGTTATGGTTGAGAATTTGAGATATCCAATGACTAAAAACTTTAAAGTTAAAGTCAAAACCTCGAAATCCATTAATGATAAACCTTACAAAGGCATGATGACTTCACCTAAAACTCGTTCGATAGCCGGATCCTCGGTCTATAACCAGCGGATCCTCATCGAGAGGATCCGCGGGATCCGTATGTGCGAGTAAAGAATAAGGATTAGCCTCCTTAATTCAAATTCAAGTTAACTTTTTCTAACCACCTTTAAGCATTCATTAATTACCCTCCTAGAGTGATCAAAATCTCAAGAGCATGCTTAATCCTCTAAGTGGTCAAGGATTTAATTTCCTATTTCAAATTTTCCTTTATAACCAAACAAACCTTAGGACTAAGTCACCACTCTTAATCACATCTCAAAAATCAGAAATTAGAAGCTCACATTAGCACCTTCATCACCATGACTAAAGCCCTTAGCAACAACTCCTCTAACATAGGATCATCCAAAAGAAAGGGCCAAATGATTCATGAAATTTCATCCACCAAAACATCTCCTATTAGAGATAATGACTCTAGAATCCAACCTCATCTAACCCATCCAACAAAAGCTAAGAGAACCGCAAGGATTAGCATCAAACCTTTCCAACTAGAAAAAGGATCATCTAGTTCCAAACCTAACATGGATAGTTCTAGCGAGCCATCAAAACCTTCATTCATTGAGAATGGACTACACTCATTGAATGAGCCTCTTCCGCATCCAAACATATATTCATTGTTTCATTCATCACCAAGAACCTCCCATTCACCAACATTTTCATTGAATCGGGAACCACCTACAACACCAACTAGCCCATCATGGGAGACAAAGAACAACCTTGATCATATGGAAGAAGTTCCATTACCACCCTAATTTTAGAACCTCTCCTACTTCTCAAAATGAAGACCCTCAAACACACATTGAGCCCCTCAAAACATCCTTTCTCCTTGGGGCCAAACCAAGACAATATTTGCCCAAATTGTCTAAAACTCAAGGACTTGTTCAAGAAGTACGAAATGAGATACATTTCATGTTCAATCATCTTCTTGCAAAGTTGGATCAATTCAACAAGTCCACCCATCCCTAGACTTAAGCACATTGTCACATTCTATATCCCGAAATGAGATTAGTATTAGTAGTACTTATATGGCTAAAGTTCATTCTCTTAGTTTTTAGAGATTTGGTTGTGTATCTCTTGTTTTATTGAATGAATACTTACATGCTATGATTATTATGTGTGTTGTGCTTGTTATATTGTATATTTCTCATTCCTTCAATAGCATCCCTTGATATTTCTTCACTTTCAAGAAAGCTGTAACAGATAGCCGGATCCCTTCCAGATAACTAGACGGATCCTCCTGAAGGGAACCGTGGGATCCGTGGTACAGGAGCACAAATTTCTACTAACTTGAGTCTCTTTTGCAGGAAATTTATGCACTATACTCTTGTTTTTCTAACCTTGTCTTGTAGTTATTCAAAATACACATGAAGATATTGACACCATAAAGCTAGGGGGAGCTTTGTGTCAAAACGACATTGCAAAATCACTTGCAAACTTAAATCCATCTTTTGGGTTACACTTCATGACACCCCATTGCAACTTTGCAATATTTAAGGGGGAGCACGTTATCGTCACTTAGACGAACCATTTGCAAACTTAATTGCAAACACAATTAGTTTATTTTACATTATGTCCTTGACGCCCTTTCAAAGGGATGGACTCGTCAAGGGGGAGTTAAGACGAGTACCATTCCCGTCACTTGCTCTCTTCACATTTTACATTTATTTTCTCTTTCTCTTATAAAAATTGTGTTAGTTTCTTTTAACACTTTTGTTTCGACAAAAGGGGAAGAAAGTAAAACTACAAATTCAAACTTTTACAATTTTAGATTTTCCTTAAAATAATTTTATGTTTTGTCATCAACAAAAGGGAGATGATACAAATAAGCCGTGAAAAGCGTTTATTTATATTTTACGATCTTCTAATGTTTTGTTGATAACAAATATAAAATCATTTAACGAAACAAATAGAGTACGTAAATAGTTTGAGTTAATAGTTTTCTAACACACTTACGCTTTCACATAAAACACTAAAACAAGTATAAGTGATTTTATGATTTAGATAAATATGTACAACAACTAGTGTTTGCATATTGGGTTAAACATATACTTAAACTAAGTATACTAAATGGGTAAAAACTATGTGTATGATAAATTGGGTAAATACAAGTATATACTAAATGGGTAAATACTAGCAAATGGTTTTGACCCATAACCCATGGTTTTACATATACCACTTAACCAAGTTCATTGTATCTAGAAAGAAAACCATGGATCAACCCATGACCCATGACCCTTAACCAAAAATACCCATGGGTAAAGAGGAGCGGACCACGGATCCCTAGCTTTGTGTTAGTCGGATCCTTGTGGTAGGGATCCGTGGGATCCGGGAAAGCAAGAGAATTTCCTCTATAAATAGAGAGCCATTTCTTCCTCTCTACTTGCACTTTTCAATAAATACTTCCCCAAAGTATTCTAACCCTCTAACCTCATATCTAAGTGATCTATGTAGTTTGTCCTTTGTTTTTGTGTGATCTTCTAGGTTCCTCTTAAAGGAAAGATCACCACTTCTTGAAGACGTGCAAGCTCAAGTCCATGAGTTGCCATGCTTCGTCATCATCAAGACAACGAAGGTTCTCTTGTTGATAGATCTACCTTTCTCCATAGACGTTGGGTTGAAGGCATTAGTGAAGAATGCCAAAAATGTAAAGATGCAAGCATTAGTGAAAGATGCTCATCATTCATGTCAAGGCATTAGTGAAGAATGCTAAAGGTGTCAAGACGAAGGCATTAGTGAAGGATGCCAAGCGTTGTGTCAAAGGCATTAGTGAAGGATGCCAAGCGTTGTGTCTAAGGTATTAGTGAAGGATGCCAAGCGTTGTGTCAAAGGCATTAGTGAAGGATGCTAAGCGTTGTGTCAAAGGCATTAGTGAAGGATGCCAAAGAATCAAATCAAGTAGCATTTGGGAAGAACGCTTAGGTCGTATAATCGATGAGGTGCATCGTTATACATATAAGTATTTGTTTATTTACAAGGATGGTGATATCCTTGATGGTGTTGTAACAAGGAGTAGATCTCATTGAGAATAGGTGTTGTGTCGTGAAGGTGTAGTTCACCTAAAGTGTGAAAGAACTAGGTACTTAGCCTAGTACCTAATAAAGGGTAGGCGACGTTGTGATAGGATTAGTTCTCCTAAGGTGTGAAAGAACTCGGTGGTTAGCCTAGCACCGTATAAAGGGTAGGCGACGTTGTGTTAGGTGTGGTTCGCCTTGGTGTGAAAGAACTCGGTATTTAGCTTTGTACCGGAAAAAGGTTAAGCGACGTTGTGAAGGATTCTCCGCCATAAGGAGATTGGTGTAGTGCTTACAAACTCTCGAGTAGGTGACTCGGGAGTGGAGTAGGCAAGGAAGGTGTCCTTGTTGCCGAACCACTATAAATAACTTGTGTCGTGGTGATGTGCTTCTTACTCTTTATCTTTCATTACATGTTTTATATATCTATCTATCAACGTCCAACATAAACAAACAAATAGATTGACATAAGTCGATCTAAATATTTAAAATAAGTTTTAAATCGGCAAAACTATTCAACCCCCTTCTAGTTTTCCACAACTTCTATAAATTGAGAGGTTTTACCATGATCATCCTCACACCTTGTTCATTCTTACCATTATCTAGCAAAGAAAAACCCAAGTCAAAAATGACAAAATCCTCTCCTAAACCTTGCAAGAAAACCGCTAGAATGAGTGTGAGGCCTTGTTGCTTCGTTAACCTTAGCTCCTCATCCGAGTCTTCTCCACTCACAATCTCATCTCCAATCCGAGATGATACAAACCTTACCTTGGATACACCTACTCAATCACACATTGTGATCACCACTCCACCACCTACAAAAACACCAACTTCACCTCCACCGGCACCCATCCAAACATCCAAGATACCCTCACCACCTTCACCACCAAGATCTCCAACTCTCATTCCTATGGAGTTATTTTCCACACCACCAACTTCACCAAATCCCTTCTTAGAGGACTTGGAAGACTTGCCTCCTAGGCCAAGTCATCCACCACCATTGCCATCATTTGGCACTATTGAGCGGATTGCTCATGAGTCACCTAGGTCATCTTTTGACCCAAACACCCCATTAGGGCCAAAACCTCTTCTCTTCCACCCCATTCACAAAGACATTCATGGTCCTTTGTATGGGGATCATCCACTCCCACCATCAATGTCCCCTCATCTTGAGGACATTGAGGAGTGCATGTGGGATGCCAATCCCACTAGAGAGGAGATTCAAGCGGAACTCCACAACCTCCACCAATTCAAAGGCATGGTGGATTCTCACTTAAGTGAGACTATGCAAATGAAAAATGCTTTGCTTGCCTCCATCATGACCACCCCAAACATCCCCAACAACACCAACACATCTACTATTCCACCACCACAACCTTCCCAAACATACTACCCTCCTAGGCATGGTTGCTCAAACTGTGAGCAAACGGCCCAAACCGTTGAAAGGACACGGGTTATGGTCCATGAATTTCAAGAGGAAATGAGGTTCATCCTCAATCACATCCTTGAGCGCCTCAACGCTCTTTCTCATCCACCATCTAATTAGGATGGTCATAGTTTAGCATTTCTAGTTCTTCTTGTCTTAGGACCATTTTTCTTTTTCTTGTACTAAAACACATCATTGTGTTCCCATTTCATGATCTTTATTCATGAAAATTTTAACTAATGAATGGTGTTTTTATTATATTGTTGGTGCTTTTACATAGTGTTTGGAAATGCTTGTAAATGATCATTATTACTAACATTTTTTTGTAGCTTTATTTTCACAATCCATGTATCTTCCCATTAAGCACCCAATTTAGGGAGCTTTGATCAAGGGAGATAATGGCTCGGGCTCATTACATTCGCATCGCCTCTTCTTTTGTTGAGACAAAAGGGGAGAAAATATAGAACTTGGTTATATTTGACTTTTCGAAGAAGTCAAGCTGCATACATTGACTTTCGAAAAGTCAAACATGGTACTTCATTGGTAATACTTGACTTTCTTAAAAGTCAATGCATACTTTGACTTTCCGAAAAAGTCAACATCATGCATCAACTAGTGAATACTTTGACTTTACGAAAAAGTCAAACATCATATACTTGCATTATCATTTTCTTTTCAAGTTTTAAAACTAATATTTTATAACTCTTGCACAACTTTGTATCTTTTATAAAAATAAAATTTATATTTTGTCCTCAACAAAAAGGGAGATTGTTAATACAAATATCATCATTAAACGTTATTTATATTTTGATCTTTACCAAGTTTTGTTAACGACAAAAGTAAATTTAATTTTATAAAAGCTTAAAGCTTGTCAAGTTTAATAGATATTAAAACAAGCTTTTTCAAACAATATATTCATCATTCAAGCATTTACATTTATGATTAGTGATATCTTGATATGACTCTAATCATTATGTATGATAGTAGTTTTTAGAATGTGTTAGGTTCTTAAAACCAAACACTACTTAAGTACTTGCATATTTCTAAAAATAGAAATACAACATATGACATCATGTGATGCATCATGGAAATCATTGGAAAATTTCATTTGATATTTTGTGTGGATTTGTACTCTTCATATCTTGCACAATCTCATTTAGATATGGTGGACTTTAGCTAAGATTTTGATGATCTTCTCCGTCGACCCTACGGTACCAAAATGGTACAGGCGGAACCCTTTGAGGGTTCCGTGGTCCGTGGATCGCCTCCATCCATTTGGCTATAAATAGCAAAGCCAAACCAAGTAGTTTTTCATCTCTTTCTATCATACTCTCATACATATCTTCTCTCTAACCTTTCTAACTCAGTTTCATATCATATTAGTGATCTCTTTTGTAGCAAAGAAGATCAAGTCACATTCAAGCTTCAAACGAGAAGTTGGAAGTCTTGTTTGTTTAGTGTTGTATGATCTTGTGTTGATTTATACTTCATTGTTGTATTAAACCATCATAATCTTGTGAGTGTGAGTGGTTAGTATTTTAGTCCTCAAAATACATTTGTGTGTGGGAGTGGTTGTACCCTTGGAAAGAACTCGACATCTAGCTTAGTGTCGGAAATAGTGTAAGCGAAGTGTAAAGGTTTTCTCCGCCGGTGAAAGGAGCTTGTTGACTAGTGAAGTTAAACTCTCGAGTGTGAGACTCGGGGAATGGAGTAAGGCAAGGAAAAAGAGTCCTTGTAGACCGAACCACTATAAACAACTTGTTGTGGTTTGATCATTTCTTTCCTTATTTACTCTTTACATATTGCTTGCATCTTTCATTAACATATCAAAGATCAACATCAATTGATCTTTCAATTAAGTTGAAAACAAAGTTTTTAATTGGTAAACTATTCAACCCCCCTTCTAGTTTTCTACAATTTTTTGGTATGTGAGTTGTGTGTGTAAGTTGTGTGTATGAGTTATGTGTGATAAACAACTGTGGTAGAGTTGTATATATAGGAAGATTTGATTTTGATTTTGAATTTGAATAAATTTCGCTCATATTTGAATTTAAAATTTTAAATTTGAATCTGGCTATCCTGATCAGACTACACCAGTTAAATTTAAATTTGAATAGGTTGAGGCGGTGTAAGTGAAGATTTATTTTAAATGGTTGAGGGGGTGAAATGTTTTTTTTTTCTTTTTTGTTTTCTTTTTTTTAATACAATGTTAACGCCACGTTAACGCAGCCCTTAACGCCACACACATTGTGGTTAACGGGCGTTAACATGGCTATATTAAGGCTTAACACAGCCTTCACCCGCACCTTATGCTTTAAGTGCTTGAAAAATATTGATGTGGAATGAGTAAGGTACAGTGATATTTTATATAAAATAATAAAATGATGATGTAGTACATGAAACCCTGTAAAGTTAGATGTAGTAAAGATGCTTCAGTAATTATGTATATGTTATGCCTTTCTAATTCATGTTTTTACAATGAAATGACATATATAAAGGTGAATTATTAAGAATAGGGGCTTTTGCATATATATCCTCCTGAAAATGCAAAATTGCATATATATCCAAAGCATGCATAAAAATCTTTGTATTATGTGCATAAAAAACTTGTACAAATGATATATATGCAATTATTCATTTTGGTAGGGATATGTATGCATTTTTGCCTTAAAAATATTGTGTATTATTATATCACGCTAACGTGAAATGGATTTACTAATGAAAAGTTCCAAAAGCCTTTGAAATATCCTAAACCATTTGTATTTAAAAAGAAACTTTATCTTATATCATGAAAAATAAATGAAATGTTAATCAAAAAATTGTTTGGTGCCATCAAGGAGCCTTATGACTCAAACATACTAGGCTCTATTCTGCCAGCACCAACATGCCTTTATCCTAAGTGACAAACTGACAATTACGTAAGACAAAATATCGATGTATTTTGTCTCTTTACAAAGACTATATTAAGTAAGAGACAAGGATGCTTTCCATAAGTCGGTGATGACAGGCACGATATTTTGCCATTCGTGGAAAGTTGACTTTGGTTGATAAGGACTTCGTCTTATATGATTCAAACTTATCCCGCCTTATCCCGCTCATTCTTGATCTTCATTGCCTTGATCTTCTACTTCAGTTTGTCTTGATGTAAGTAGGTGGTGAGGAGTTTAGGGATTGATGAAGTTATTGTCATCACCACCGAATCCACCATCTTCTTCTTGACTCGAGATTCACCCCTTAGGTCCCGCCTTAGTGAGTGGAGAGACTTCTTCTTCGCCTCATCGAGTATCTCGAAGACGGCTCACCGAGAGACTATGCACTCAAGTGACTGTTAGTGTTTAACGGTCTAAACACTTAGGGTATTTTCTATTCAAATCCTAAATTTAAAGGGTTTGGGTATTTATTGAACCCAACAGCTCTCCCTATTTGGATATACAAATAGCCTAAGTGTTTGATCAGTGTAAGTGAGCAAATGGCTTCTTCTTACACTGAATGTACTAATGAACATAATAAGGAACACTGAATATTTTAACAAAAACATACATCGTTTATTAATCAATTACATAGTTCCTATCATTAGTACAAAAGATAAAACAAATTATGTCATTCAAGGTGGATCCCCAGTGCTTCAAGCTTAACCTTCTTCTTGAGGAGTTCTTCTTTGTCAGGGTGCTCTCTTATCTTATCATTCAGGTCTTTGCAGAACCTTTCGTTTTCTGGAGTATTGATTTGAGAGGCCACTGGTAGATAGCTTGCCATTGTAGGCACTCCTGCAAGATCTATGTCACTCCACCTTTGGAATGTTGGGTTTCCATAGACATCAATGAAGAAAAGTCATCTTTTAGGCTTTTCAATGCCGCATGCTTTTACAAACTTTACACCTTGGTAGCTCCCTATTGCATTCGGGCGGGCACTTTGATCTCGTGCTCGAACTCAACCTCTTTCGTTTGCCTTGTGATGATTGAGGTTGAGTTCCTTGAGGTGCGATTAAGGTAGGTGAATCCCAAGTCAGATCGGTGCTTCCTCGATCTTTCATACCTTTTCGAGGTTTTCATCGGTTCCTTAACCACAACATTCGATTCTTTGCAATGATTGGACCAAGCTCATCGAGTTCAATGATCCCAAAGTCGGTGAATTTCATGGGATCATGAACCTCAAATGTCTTTATCATCCCCCAGACATTCATTGCGAGTGGTTTGGACTTGGGGATGATTTTGACATCTGTGATTTTCTCATGCGCCTTACGCTTGTCATTGACCGATTGTAGTGGTCAATTCTTTCTTACTGATGGGTGCACTCTTATGTTCTTTTCATCTAAATTCTTTCTCATTTCACCATTTGAGCGACTGAGCATCCTTGAACTTCGTCTCACTGACCCTTTTGAAGCTTCTTAGGATCAATTCCAATATTCTCGACTTCCTCAAAGAACAACTTGTACAAGTGCTTCTTTACTCTTTCATTCTTCCTCGCCTAGTTTCTTTCTTCCGTCTTCCTTTGCAAGGTAGGCACTTAGTTGTTGTGGGTGGCAGTCTTGAGTGTTGCCGATCATATAGGGAATCTTCTCGTGCTCGGTGTTTGCATTATGGCCTTTCTTTTGTCCTGGCCTGAAGAAGATGATGCTACCAAGGGTGTTGTTGTTGTCATGATTGTTGTTGTTGTTGTTGGTGGGACTGATGATAAGGGTGTTGCTGAAACTGGTCGGATTGATGATATTGGTGTTGCAGAGACTGGTTGAATTGGCTCCCCCTCGGTTTGAGAGGGAGTCTCTTCAATGGTCTTCTCCCCCTCAACTGTTGTTGCAACATCAGTGAGAGCAAGAGTTGCCTCGGACACTGGGAGTTGGTGTTGCTTGACCTTTGAAGGCTTGGTAGATCTCCGTAACCATAGCCTTAATGTCAGTTGTATCCTTTTGAAGACCAGTGACTTTTTCTGCCAGATTAGCTTGAGAAAGTTCTAAAGCAGTCATCCTAGGCCCAAGATTCCAAGTCATAGAGGACGATGCCTTAGCCAAAGTAGTCACTTGAGCATCCAACGAACCCAGTGTTATCTGAAGAGACTGAACAAAGACTGAATACCTTGAACATTTGCAGATTTGAGCATGTCAATCGATTCGGTGAGGCCGAGGAATTCTTCAAGTATGCCTCAAGTAGCCTCAAAGACTCTTGAGTTGAGTGTTGGGTCTTCTTTGTGAGTCCCCGATTTCATCAATCTTTGTCCCACAACACGAAGGTGCTTTAGAAATTTAACGATTTTCATTCGATCTGTGAAGATGTTGGTACATGAGATCTGTGTTCATCGGTGTTTGCATCAAAAGCATGTACCTCACCTTCAGATCGCATAGTGGCAAAGACTTGATGTGTTGATCCCATAAAGTTTGGTAACCCCGAGTATAGCTTCCTTGAAGCTTTAGTGATCCGCATAACTAGTTGCTCTCTGCCGGTGGAAGAGTGTTGTCAAACTTTCGAATTCTTTAGGACAAGATGAAGAAGAAGAGTCGAGTCATTATCTTCAGTGGAAAGGTGACTCTTTAGGCTCTTATGGATCGGCCGATGCTCTTGTTCGGTTTGAACATCGTCCACTTCTTCTCCTGCGATGGTATTTCATCTTCACCGTCGACTTGTTCTTCATCGAGAAAAGAATTTCATTTACCTCAAGAATCGTTAGTAAACCAATGGTGGTGATGGGTTCCATATCGGCGGTGGTATTAAGCCCTCCGAGTCTTTGTCCCTTGTTGCTCCTTCAAGCACCGGTGGGCGATTCAGTGCTATCCCTAGAAGCGATGGCGGTGAGATCCCTATCGATGGGTTGTGTGTTTCCTCCGAGTCTTTGGGATCATTCGGTTGGCCCTCGACAAAAGTTGTGATGTCGAGTGTCATCCTTGGGCATTGTGGAAGGCGCCCCTCATCGGGTTGGATGTTTCCTACGGATCTTGGGAGTAGTAGTTGGGACCAAGGGCACCGACCGTGATGTATCGTTGTCCTTCGTTGTCACCGAGGTGGATGTAGTTTGGTCTCCTTAGGTGGCTGCTCGATCTCAGGGCTTTCTTTGCCTTTTAGGTCGTGCTTCAAGCCTCAGGCCTGAGACTTGGGTTTGGTCTTAGTCCCGATCGAGACTTCCCTTTCTCTTTTTAGGAGCATGGTTTGGAGACATCGAGTCCCTTTGGTTGTTTACAGCAACCATATGGGCCTTCAATTCTATTTCAATGACTTGGGATGGGTCTTTTGAGCCACGGATTGTTATCCTTAGTAGCGACTTGCTTTACAATTTTGTAGCGAGTTGCAGTTTTTGGAGCTAGCGACTTAGGCCTAGCGACTTACTGTACAAGTAGTGGACTCTCCACTACGGGTAGCGACTTGGTCAGTAGCGAGTTGCTATTTAGCGACTTGAATCTTTAGCGACTTGATTAGCGAATAGCTGCCAAATTTTTGCTAGCGACTTGAGGCTTAGCGAGTTACTATTTAGCGACTTGCCTTTGTTTAGCGACTTGGTGGTATAGCGAATTAGGTGTTAGCGACTTGGTGCTTAGCGACTTGGTTCAAGGGTTATAGCGACTTGGTTGATTTTTACGAAGAAGAGGTTTGACCAAAGTTGACTTTTTACGTCAAAACTTCAAACGGCCATAACTTTTGATCCAGTAACTCCGTTTTGTTGAAATACCATCAAAATGACCGAATAAACTGAATATTGTGAGGTTTCATGACAATGTCGTGAAGCGAATTTTTCGAGTCCCAAATCCTCTCCGAAAGGAAGTTATTGAGCTTTTAAGTTTTAGACCTAAATTTCTCCATAAAATCGTGCAACAACCAACCCAAATCGCAACCAAACAACATCTACGCTTATCCCACAAACAATCATAAGACCTAACTCACAATTGTCTATCATTGTGTCAATCCATCACCATCTTAACACATTCCATTGGTCATTGCTTAACGATTTGGTCTTGATTTTAGTAAAATCCGAAGATTCTATTTCTCGGTTTAAATCATAGACTTGTAAAATCCCGTGCATTCTACCACATCATGTCTTACTCTATCGACCCGGTGATTTGAAGTGCTTAAATTGTATGATGTCGTGGATAATAATGATAATGGATGCTACTAATCGAACGATTAAAGATGTTTGAATTAAACAACGAGGATGTGAGATCTTCATGTTACGAGTACAATGAGAATGAATTGCACATTACGAATGCCATGCAAATGGAATGCGACATTGAGCCCTATCAACTACTTCATCCGCACCTCATACAGTTGTTATCCATAGTGGGATCGAACATGTAGTGCTCTTTTCCGCCAGACTTACCTACATTGACAAGAAGCTTGTTGTTGAACTTAGAGCATTTAAAGTCGCAACTTACCAATGAAGAAGTTCAAAAGGATGGTTCGGTCTGACTCTTCAAGTAATCTACAAACAATTTCACCATTCATCGCTGGGGAATATTCAGATTCGATCAACACTTGACCGGAATTTCCTTCAAAACACATCTTGGAATGGAAATTCGAGAATTCATTGAGACATTTATCCAACTCATGGATAATGTGAAAAAGTACATTGAGGAAACCGCACAAACGGATGAAAAAGTGAATGAGTGTCGGTGCGGTTGAGAGATTGTTGTGATAAGTCGGGTAATGTATCCGTGGAAGAATCGGTGTTCTTTGAATGCGAATGTTAGAAAACAAATAATGATGAGTCGGACAATGCTAAAATAGAATCTTCATGCTCATGTTCACAAGAGAGAGGTGCACGATCACAACCCGTGCAAGCTAATGCAAAGGAACGCCCATGGAAGCTTCGGATGTACCCAAGATAGAGATGCATCGGCCACAACCTCTCACGTTAATGCAGAGGAAAGTTGCATGAAAGTTTACGCAATACCTAGGTATGCATCTTCTTCTCAAAATGATGATTATGAATTGCATGAGTACCTCAGTATTTGTGCTGATGATTCCTTGACCATGAACTCAATACCTATAAGGATCAAGTTGCCATATCTACGAACAGTGCTAAGTTTGAACTTACCACTCGTGAGCGGGAGATGGATATCAAATGCGTACAATTATTAGAAAAAGTAATTTTAGAAGAAGTATTAAAACAAGAGTTAAACTCCTTACAAGAAAAGCTTTCCAAAAGCGCTAAGCAAAAATACGAACTTCAAGAAAATGTTAAAATGCTTAAGCAAGAATTCAAGGCTAAGGAATCAAAACTTTTGAATGATTTTTCCAATCTAAAAACTTTGAAAAACAAGCTTGAAAATAAGTTATGCGTACAAGGAATACCATTCAAAGCGCTCACATGATCACTAAGCATCGAGTCTTAAGCGATAAGCATAGCATTCCCTTGTTGAGGAACCAAATCCAGAGGTAATTAAAAGGCTAGAAATGCTCATAAGGTGCTTTATGATGGTAATGAAATCCTTAAGCCTAGGCGTAAACCTAGTTCATACCGAGTGCTTTGAGGAAGATAAGAAACGATGAAGTCACTAGGAGAAAATGAATAAGAAGTTAGAAGATCACGAGTGTAAAAGAATAACATAACGATCAAACCCCATAATTACACTAAAGAAAATTGGATCTCCTTGAGCAAGTTTAAGCCTCGGACTTATTAACCCCCGAACAAGTGTTCGGAAAAAGATTTAGATAAGCAAAAGCGAGAGAATCTTGTTGTAACGAACCCTCCCTTAGGAAAATGCCTAGAGCGATGTGTATCCTCCGAATACACCAATGCATCTTGTTCCTAGAACAATTGCCACTAAAAGCAAGACCTTAATTAGTCAATATGTTATCTTTCAACTATTTGTTGATTTTGAGAAAACTTGCAAGAAAAGGATCACACCCATCGGTATTATGAAGGAGAAAGGGTTTTGAGCAAACTAAAGAATGTTATTTAATGAAGTCATGCCTTTCTTTAAACAACTAAAAGATCATTTTGAGAGTCTTAAAAGGAATGAATTCGGACATTAAAGAAATGGAAAAGGAATTTGATGCAATGATTGTTGAGGTTAGTGATTATGAGAGAATTAAAATATAATGAGATTGAGAGGAAGAACTTGCATACATCGAATGAGAATCGATTTACGAATGTATTGCTCAAGATGTGTTTTTCACTGCTACAAATTGCTCCATTAATGCTTCTCAATTTCATGAATTATCTGTTGCTCTGAAAGTCTCCCATGATCGTGTCATTGAGCTTGAAATAACAAATTCAAAATTGCATGAGAAAATAGAACAGGATGATCATGATAACTTGGTCAAACATTATTCTAAATTAGAAGTTGAACATCTTGCTTTGCAATTAAAACATCAACATCTCAAAGAAAATGTTAAAACCTCAAATATCAAGACATCCTCGATGCTCCCGAGTTTGATGCGCTTTTGAAATTAGCAAACGTGATGAACAAATTTGATCTCATTGCACACGATCAAAAGATTGAAAGCTCAAATTTCACAACCGAAAGGTGAAAAGAAGGATGTGTTGGTTCCATATGCCTCCACCTTTAGATTCTCGAATTTCCAACTTCAAAACATAATTGATAACTTGCAAAAGGAAAATGATTGTTTTAAAGTGAAATTTCAAAGGTTAATGATCTAAACAAAGAGTTATGTGATTCATTTAAAGTTAATCATGATAAACAAATTGAAAAGATAACTTTACTTAACGATATTTAGAATCAAGCGTGAGGTGAAAGGAAAGTTGCCAATCCCCAATTGCAAATAACTCATTCCTAAGGTTTCGATTGTGATAAATATGCTATCGATATGTTATATATTCCTCCACCATTAGGAATAATGAACTTGCACATAAAGCATATCTCTCATACCTTAAGGAAAGTTTGAAGGGTCTCCGTGAGATTGTTGAAGATGAAAGATTAGAAAACCTTTTGATAGTACTATAGCCTATGCTCGCATGGATGCCAAACGATCTCGGGAACTCTTAGAGTATGTAATTGTCACAAGTCCGAAATCTAACAATAGGCTAGATAGAATAGTTGTGCCTTGTTCTATGCCTAAAGCCAAGCATGTGACCCTTGATATGCCTTGTTCCATGTCGAAATTCAAGCAAGCAACCTTTGATGTGCCTCCTAGAATTTCGGATCCCAAGACTTCTAGACCAGAATGCGAAAGTAATGAAGCCATGTAATGTTCTCATCGTTACTTCTACTGAGATGTTAAGATTGACACTAAATTTAGCGGTCAAACCTAGAAGCAATGCAAAGAAGGATAGGATTACGCAAACTAAAAGTGATCATGATAAGGAAGTAAAAGAACACCATAGGGACAAGAAGTTTGATTTGAACAAAAGAATCGTGTTAGTTCTAGTATTAGCTCTAAGCTTACTCGAAATTAATTCGAGGCCTTATCTTTGTCGCAAAACATGTAAAAATGTTTATTTTCCGTAATCATGATAAATGTGATGTGTTATTTCGAGATCTAAGAATCATACCCCGCTTAAGAAAGTTTGGAAAGCAAAACAGTTAAGCAATCACGAAACCTACGGGAAGGTTTTTACCAATGTAGGATTTCGGTGGAAGCCAACAGTCGAATGTTCACGAATGGCAACCTTGCTCTTTAACTAGATCCACTATGCCGAGAATAGTGCACATTAAGGTTTGGAAACCAACTGTAGAATAATCCCATTAAGCACAAAATGTCATTTGACTAAGTCCGATGCCTCTACTAGTTGACTCCTAGGGATAATGCCATTGCATCTAGGGTTTCTATTGATTCAAAGACTGCTTTGTGCTAACCAAAAGGAACCCATCAAGACGCGGGATCCAATGTTTCCATTCTCTGTCTTCGTCATTGTCCAAATCAGTCGCATAAATCGTCCCTTGGTATTTGGATTGGGCTCTAAACATATGGTGGGCTCTTAACAATGACGTCTGTTCAAATCGATTCAGCCTCGTACTTCATCATTATGGCGTCTGCAGATAACACTTCAGCCCTGTTCCTCAAAGAAAAGAAAGGTGTACGCTTCAAAGGCGCTTTATCTTCTTAAGAAGAGAAATCTTCATGTTTAGGACCATTCTCATCGACATTCTTCATCAACATGCTTCATGCTTTTCCATGCGCTTGATCATCAAGTGAACCGGACTATCGATAATTACTCTTATTCCTCTTGCTCAATATAATGAAGATGGCGACATCATGTGCTAATTTTGTGGGGAGAAGTGTGAATATAATACATTTGGATGATAATCACTTGGTTAATCAAGAATGGCATCTCGTATGCAATTCTTGAGGGGAGAAGAAGTGTGAATTTTTGCATGGTTGATGATATTTGAGAATATATGGTCAAACGGCTCTAACCCATGTAAGAACCGAGATTCTTCTTATCGGATCATCTTCACATGTAGTTTCTTCTAAGAGCCGTTGGTTGACATCTTCACACGGCCGATATGATTAAATGACAAAGTGCTTCTAGTTCTTGGTGATTTCTTTGATGAACATCTTTCGTTCTTGTTTGATTGGGAGGATTTTAATTAAGGGATTTGCTATTTACATGTTAACGGAATGCCTTTGGTGTGAAGAAGATGTTAACTGTCTATTTCCCCATTCGGATAATCTTGAAGAAGGTCGAGTCTGGCCTAATCTACATTTGAAAGCTACATGATTAGAAGACTAAAGGCAATTGCATTTGATGATCTAAAGACTTCTTAATCCGGTTTGAGAAGAACACTTGAAAATCTTAAATCGGTTTAGGGAGAGCACTAATTGGGGAAGATTGAAAAGCCAAAATTTAATCACGATGCGTCTTTGAGCAGTCAAGCTAAATCACACAAGCCCGCCACTTGTGAATGGCGGAGCGTAACCGACAAACCGCTAAGCACGAAATCAATGAAGATCTGAGGAGTATAGTGTTTCCCCGGGTCGTTATGTCCCAGCGAGCTATGCAATGGATTATCAAACGTATAGTGATCGCGAGATTTGAACGGGAAAAGGATTTTGTGAATTATTATAACTAAGGAGAAGGACATAAACTACAAGGGCTAAAATGCAAATTAAAAGGAAATTAAAAAGATAAAATCTATTAAATAAACGCTATCACTATTTTTACAAAATGATGTTTTTGTAATTTTATAACACAAAATGACTTAAATAAACTATTTTAATTAAAACGTAAACTTAAAATATCTAAAAACGTAACTTAAAATGAAAACGTACGTTATTTATAAAAATTACGCGAGTGCGCAAGATAAAACGTAAAATTTGTGAAATAAAAGTCCTACGAATGTAAAAACAATTTTCTCACGTACTACATGACAAAAGAAAATTTTAGGAAAAAGCGGAATATTTTTTGAGTTTTATTTTATTTATTACTTAATTAAAACGATTTAACACTAATTAAATTATTAAAATACTAAAACATTTTGGAAAAATCTGAAAATTTTATAATAAATACTTTGAATATTCTTGAATTAAAGAAAATAAAAAAAGCTGATCTATCACTGTTGAAATAAGTCATAAAGAGGAAATAAGCTAATAAGCTTAAAATAACAAAGTACTATTAAATATTAAGTGAAACAAATACTAAACAAAACACAAGTAGCACGAGATGGTAGTGGGTTGTCTTTACACAGTATTCTGTCTGCAGAGGGTCCGGGTTGAATCCCGTTCCTCACTAATTTTTTGGCACTTAACTTTTTCTTGATTTATTTCTTTGGATTATTACGTGCTTGTAACTCGAAAATGAGAACAAAATGACAATATCACACAAAAACTAAAACCACTAAGCGATATAATGGTTAGAAATACGGAAGGAAAACTATATAACATTTCTAAAGGGTGTTTGGTATATGAACTAGATAACATTTCTAAGGGGTGTTTGGCATACGGACTAATTGATAAATATCAAAATGAGATCTCACTCATGACTAAATCTGCAGACCCTGGTGCATTGGTTGCGATCCCAAACAGTTGCAATTTTTGAAAACTTTTTTTTCTTTTCTTTTCTGACTTATTTGTAAGTTCAAAGTAGAACTTTTGAGTGAAACCTTTTGATATTAGCTTAAGAATAAGCGGTTGCTACCGCTTTTTTTTTGTAACAGCCGCAACAAAAAAAAACAACCAAACACCCTTGAAAGCTACTGATAAGCACAATGAATAAGCAATTGTAAATAGAGACAAGCTAAAAATTATGAGACTCAGGCTGAAATAAGCTAATTAATAAGGAACTATACTAAATAACAAAGGGAAATAAGCAGTAGGCATTCAACTAGACAAATCCTTACAGCAACTAAACAAGCAAAACCAAAGCAGTTCCTAAAGGTGCTAAAACTACAATGAAACACTTAAATAAGCTAAAGGTCTACTACACTAACCTAAATATACTAACCACCACTAAATAAGCCTAATAAGCTACAAGGAAAAGACTAATAAGCTTGAATTGAGCCACCTGCAGTTGCATTCCTAAACAGCTACGTGGGTACCTTTAGAGCTTATTTTGGATAAGCTAGAGGAAAAAGAGCTTTTGAGCTTCGCCACTTGAGTCCACCGACTAATGTAGTTTGCCCCATATCTAGCTTTTGTGGGCTGCTCGGTGGAAATGAGCATGTGAAAAGGGTCCATAGCTCGCCGCTCTTGTATCATTAACTTAGACAAGATTACTTGAACACCCAACATGGGTCAAAATGGATTTTGACCCAAAACGATGCAAAACCAAGCGTGCCTTAATAACTTAAACAAGCTTAAAACAATTACTAACACATTTGAATGGTGACTGACTTTTGAGAACAGAATAATAGACTTAAGCAAACTGGCATTAAAAGTATGAAATAAAATTGCATTAAGTTTAAAAAGTTACAATAAATTTAAATAAAAAAAAAGAGCTAGAACAAAAAAAACTGATAACTAAAAACAAAAAAAAACTGATTAAAACTAACTACTACTAACTAACTACCCCTTTGGCTCGTGCTATGGCTCTCCATATATATGCCACCAAGGTACTCTCTCTCACTCTTCTTTCTTTCTTCTCTGCCTTCTCTCTCATCTGTCTTCTCTGTCTTCTCTCTCATCTATCTTCTCTGTCCCTTGTGTGAGATAAACAAACCAAAAGAAACACGCATGCCTCTCTCTCTGGCTCAATGCTACTTTTTCTCTCTTTCTTTTTTTTTTCTTCGCTGGAAAAGCTGGGTAACGTGTGTTGGTTGTCAGGGAACGTGGGTTTGTGGGAGTATTAAATTGGTTTTGCTCTGTTTTGGATTAGGCGGGAAAACGGGGAAGGAGAAAAGGGCGGGGTTAACAATTGACTGGGTAAATGGTTGGATTGACCGGGTTATAGGGTGGTTGGGCTTTAGGTATTTTGGGCTTGGGCGATTCTTGGACTTGGGTTTAGGAGTAGTTAACTTAGACTTAGGATGAGACATAAACCCATTTAATAGTTTAGGGACTATCGCCAACTCAATTTCGTGGACCTGCTCGTGTAACTTCAAAATGCGTTCAAGGATGGTTATGACAATATCTCGAAAATTCCAAGGACCATATTTGCGGTTGTGAAACTTGAGGGACTAAAATTGTAGTTTTCAAAAATTATTTTAAGGGCCATAAATGACAAACTTTATAAACCAAGGGCCATAAATAATATTTTTCCATTTTTTAAAATTCCCAGGGACTTGTTTTGCCATTTTGAAAGTTGAGGGGTGAACCGCCAATTCGCATATTTTGCTCGTTTTTCATCTGATTTTGATATTTTTGTATTTAAAACACATAAAACAACGATTTGTGATATTTTGATCATTTTGATGTGTTTCGAGGTGTTTTCGGATGGTTTTAGCAGTCTAAATGGTATAAAATGATGAGTATTTAGACACTCATCAATCCCCCACACTAAGATATTGCTAGTCCCTAGCAATGATTTGAGAAAACATAATGGATTTTAATCTCTTTACCAAAAGCCATTACTTCGGAGTAGCCAAATGTTTTAGTTCAAGTAAGAACCATGGTACATCGATAACCATGTGATTTTGAGCAAACCACCGACTTTCAACGGATTTGATTTTGTCTTTACCGAAGCGTTTGCTGGACTAGCCAACTCTTAGATAAATTATCAATATTATCTTTGGTGGTGATTACCAATTATGGTTTTTCCTCGCCTTTACCACAAGCCATAATCTTGCGGGCTAGCCAACTCTTCACTTTTAGGATATGGTGAGTTGAACACCATACAATTTTGGGCAAATTGCAAGCCATATAAGCGGTTTGAGAAATCTTTACCAAGAGCCGTTTGCTCTGGATTAGCCAATCCTTTTGTCTTACGAGACATGGCGGATGATAACCAAATGAGTAAGTGCAAACACTTACTCCAAAAAAAAATTTTGGCCAAAACGGGAAATTAGTATAATTATATGATAAAATTCGCGAGAATTCCCCCACACTTAGAAATGAATATTGCCCTCAATATTCAAAGTAAGCGGTTATGCGAAACCGAGAACGTAAAGGGAAATACTACGGCCATTATTTAGAAAGAAGATTTTTTTTTTAAAAAAAATGTGGGCATCACCCCACACTTAGGTGGTAGAAAGGGGTAAGAAGACGAAATATGGGTGAAAACCCATATGGTGTGTCTCTTGTTTTTGATTACCGAGTCGCTAGCTTGACTCGACCCAATTCATTGGTTCATGGGAAGCAAAGTGGAAGAAACAATCTCCATCGGACTTTCATTCAAGATGTTTGGACAAACATTTGAAGCACGTGAAAGTTCCACACCGATGAGATATACATAGAACCGGCTCAAAAATGATAAATGAAAATGCCGGGATCAAAGATAGTGTCTTCATTCCCGAAGGAGTGAAGATGAAGAGTAATCACAAGATATTTGAGGAAAGGAAGAAAGATTTTGATAACAACCAAAATCCATTCTTCATCCTCAAGTGTAGACGTATCGGGAGGAAGGGTGAGGGTAGTATCATCAATAAGCAAACTCATACGATAGAGTACACCTTCCTCCGAGCTAATATCATCCTCAAGATCAAAATAGAAATGATCATGTTCCGGAGGAGATATGTCATGAGAGAGTTCACCGGAGAACTCTTTATGAAGAGAATCATTCACATGAAGTGAAATTGTGAACTCTTGTTCCATTGTGGGCTCATCACTATCCTCAATCTGAGTATTAAAGAGTGGATTCTCGAGAAATTGAAGTGAATTCGAGTCGAATTCAAATAGAGGATTGGTGAAAGTAGCTTTGAATGTTTCGGGAACAAAGTGATCAACATTCTCAATTGGACCGTTAGGGTGAGAAGTGAGTGAGCGATCATTATCAATGAGACTTTCGGTCTCCCGGATCGGCTTCAAATCAAAGAGTGGATTGATGTGAGTGAGTTCACGGAGAACTCTCAAGAAGGGGATCGACATCGTTGTGGAAGTGATGCCTCAACGCACTCGATGTTTCCAAAGGAAGCACAATCGTCGCTAAAATCGGAGAAAGTTTCAAAATGATCTTTTGAACACTCAAGAGGGAAGAGAATCACACATCGATCGAAGTTCCTCGTGACTCTCTCGGGATTGGGACAAGGTTCTCAACACTAGACTTTATGAATTCGTCCGATTCCTTTTCGTGAACGGTGTCAAGATGCTCGTCCCCATGTTCGAGAGAGTGAGTGGGAGCTTGGTGTGATAGCGCTTGTTTGAGATGAAATCTCAATCTGCTGAATATCAACCGATGAACTTGATGAATATTTATAGAATTGGAGGATATCAAGTGTATCCTCATCATCACCGTCATCGAGAATGAAACGGAATCGAGAGCTAGATTTGGTCGCTTTTGTATTTTAATTAATTCCCTAATAGAGTTTTCACCGGCAACTGGGAATCTAATTTAGCGACTGTTCTTGACTAACAATTCTTCCATGGATTTTTGATTTGGATTATCTTGGGAGTGTTTACATTCCTTCAAATCTTTCACTAAATCCAAAAGATCAAGGAGAAGATTTTGAGGAAGTGGATCAGGCTGAGGTGGTTCCTGATTCATTTGGTATTGTAGAGGTTGGTCATGATACGAAGAGTCGTAATTGTTACAAGGAAATGGGTTCCCTGTTTGACAATCCGAGCTAGGGTGAGAACCTCTACAATACTCACAACAGTAAAACTGATGTGGTTGTGAGTGGTATGTGTTGTAGTCATAGTTGTTATCGGGAACCCGCTCATAGACAAGCGTGTTTCCGATTGACAATCGAAGCTGAGTGTGAACCACCACAATACTCACAACAAGAAATCACGAGTCTCAGTCTCACAGTGTAGGCGATGGAATAAATCGGTTGTGTTATGGTAGGAATAGGGATCCCGGTTATAGATGGACCCGCTTTCTGATTCCACCATGCTACAACCGGGGCAATTACCACCATTATAAGGACCACCACACCATTGACAACCAAGAGGGTGAGGATAAGACATAGAAAGAATCAAAGGTTTTCGGAGGGGTAGGGATGAAGAATCAAATATGTGAGAGGGTAAAGATGGATATTTTGGTATTTTTGAAAACATTTTGCAAAACAAAGAATAAAAATCTTTTTGGGTTTTGATTTTTAAAGAGAATATAAACACACTGAGATGGTATGAACAATGAGTGAATATCCAAATCACTAATCTGCTAAGCGGAAGATAATCCTGACTCCCGTGGCTAAAAATTTGATGCGTCTTTGAGCAGTCAAGCTAAATCACACAAGCCCGCCACTTGTGAATGGCGGGCGTAACTTGATTTTAAAACCGCTTAAGCACGAAATCAATGAAGATCGAGGAGTATAGTGTTTCCGGGTCGTTATGTCCCAAATGAGCTATGCAATGGATTATCAAGCGTATAGTGATCGCGAGATTTGAGCGGGAAAAGGATTTTGTGAATTATTATAACTAAGGAGAAGGACATAAACTACAAGGGCTAAAATGCAAATTAAAAGGAAATTAAAAGATAAAATCTATTAAATAAACGCTATCACTATTTTTACAAAATGATGTTTTGTAATTTTATAACACAAAATGACTTAAATAAACTATTTTAATTAAAACGTAAACTTAAAATATCTAAAAACGTAACTTAAAATGAAAACGACGTTATTTATAAAAATTACGCGAGTCAGCAAGATAAACGTAAAATTTGTGAAATAAAGTCCTACGAATGTAAAACAATTTTCTCACGTACTACATGACAAAAGAAAATTTTAGGAAAAGCGGAATATTTTTTGAGTTTTATTTTATTTATTACTAATTAAAAACGATTTAACACTAATTAAATTATTAAAATACTAAAACATTTTGGAAAAATCGAAAATTTTATAATAAATACTTTGAATATTCTTGAATTAAAGAAAAATAAAAAAAGCTGCTACTTTGTTGAAATAAGTTGTTAAAAGAGGAAATAAGCTAATAAGCTTAAAATAACAAAGTACTATTAAATATTAAGTGAAACAAATACTAAACAAAAACACAAGTAGCACAGATGGTAGTGGGTTCTTCTGCTGTATTCATGCGAGAGGGTCCCGGTTGAATCCAGTTCCTCACTAATTTTTTGGCACTTAACTTTTTCTTGATTTATTTCTTTGGATTATTACGTGCTTGTAACTCGAAAATGAGAACAAAATGACAATATCACACAAAACTAAAACCACTAAGCGATATAATGGTTAGAAATACGGGAAGGAAAACTATATAACATTTCTAAAGGGGTGTTTGGTATATGAACTAGATAACATTTCTAAGGGGTGTTTGGCATACGGACTAATTGATAAATATCAAAATGAGATCTCGACTCATGACTAAAGCTACTGCCAGACAGTGCGAGTTGGTTGCGATCCCAAACAGTTGCAATTTTTGAAAACTTTTTTTCTTTTTCTTTACTGACTTATTTGTAAGTTCAAAGTAGAACTTTTGAGTGAAACCTTTTTGATATTAGCTTAAGAATAGCGGTTACTACCGCTTTTTTTGTAACCAACAAAAAAAAAACAACCAAACACCCTTGAAAGCTACTGATAAGCACAATGAATAAGCAATTGTAAATAGAGACAAGCTAAAAATTATGAGACTCAGGCTGAAATAAGCTAATTAATAAGGAACTATACTAAATAACAAAGGGAAATAAGCAGTAGGCATTCAACTAGACAAATCCTTACAGCAACTAAACAAGCAAAACCAAACAGTTCCTAAAGCAGGCTAAAAACTACAATGAAACACTTAAATAAGCTAAAGGTCTACTACACTAACCTAAATATACTAACCACCACTAAATAAGCCTAATAAGCTACAAGGAAAAGACTAATAAGCACTGAATTGAGCCACTGCAGTTGCATTCCTAAACAGGCCACAGGGGTACCTTTAGAGCTTATTTTGGATAAGCTAGAGGGAAAAAGAGCTTTTGAGCTTCTGGCCACTTGGAGTCCACCCAGCTAGCTGTAGTTTGCCCCCATATCTAGCTTTTGTGGAGCTGCTTCCAGCTGGAAATGAGCATGTGAAAAGGGGTCCATACAACTGCTGCTCTTGTATCATTAACTTAGACAAGATTACTTCAAACACCCAACATGGGTCAAAATGGATTTTGACCCAAAAGCGATCAAAACCAAACGTACCTTAATAACTTAAACAAGCTTAAAACAATTACTAACACATTTGAATGGTGGTGACTTTTGAGAATGAATAATAGACTTAAGCAAGCGGCATTAAAAGTATGAAATAAAATTGCATTAAGTTTAAAAGTTACAATAAATTTAAATAAAAAAAAAGAGCTAGAACAAAAAAAACTGATAACTAAAAACAAAAAAAAACTGATTAAAACTAACTACTACTAACTAACTACCCCTTTGGCTCGTGCTATGGCTCTCCATATATATGCCACCAAGGTACTCTCTCTCACTCTTCTTTCTTTCTTCTCTGCCTTCTCTCTCATCTGTCTTCTCTGTCTTCTCTCTCATCTGTCTTCTCTGTCCCTTGTGTGAGATAAACAAACCAAAAGAAACACGCATGCCTCTCTCTCTGGCTCAATGCTACTTTTTCTCTCTTTCTTTTTTCTTATTGGAAAAATTTGGGTAACGTGTGTTGGTTGTCAGGGAACGTGGGTTTGTGGGAGTATTAAATTGGTTTTGCTCTGTTTTGGATTAGGCGGGAAAACGGGGAAGGAGAAAAGGGCGGGGTTAACAATTGACTGGGTAAATGGTTGGATTGACCGGGTTATAGGGTGGTTGGGCTTTAGGTATTTTGGGCTTGGGCAGTTACTGGACTTGGGTTTAGGAGTAGTTAACTTAGACTTAGGATGAGACATAAACCCATTTAATAGTTTAGGGACTAATACTGCCAACTCTGAATTTCCAGGGACTGTTCGTGTAACTTCTGAAAATGCAGTTCAAGGGATGGTTATGACAATATCTGAAAATTCCAAGGACCATATTTGCCAGTTGTGAAACTTGAGGGACTAAAATTGTAGTTTTCCAAAAATTATTTTAAGGGCCATAAATGACAAACTTTATAAACCAAGGGCCATAAATAATATTTTTCCATTTTTAAAATTCGGGGACTTGTTTTGCCATTTTTGAAAGTTGAGGACCTGAACCGCCAATTGCATATTTTGCTCGTTTTCATCGATTTTGATATTTTTGTATTTAAAACACATAAAACAACGATTTGTGATATTTTGATCATTTTGATGTGTTTCTGAGTGTTTTCAGATGGTTTTAGCAGTCTAAATGGTATAAAAATGATGAGTATTTAGACACTCATCAATCCCCAATTAGACTTGCTCAGATTCTTTAGCAATGATTCATTGCTTGATTTTTGATGACACTCCTCCAACGCCTAATGCTTCAATTACTAAGGATAATTGGGATTCATTGTTTGGGATTCATTGTTTTTCAAAGATATGTTTGATGAGTACTTCTAACCTCTAACGAATGTTGATCATCCAACTTCTGAAGCTCATGCTCCGGTTTCTCTTGACTCAACTAGTTCACCATCTAAGAAGTACTTCTCGAACTCTCAAGAAACCCAATCTCCGTTATTCCTCAGGCGTTGATAATGACTATCATAATATTGCGGTTGCACTCATGAATAATGATCCGCTCTTTGGTATTCCTTTACCAAATCTTCACGGATTATTGTTCATGAATAATAATCCGCTCTTTGGTATTCCTTTGCCAAATCTTCACGGATTATTATTCCTCTCATTGTGCACGCTATAAATCAACCACATGAACATTAAGGAAATTGACCACCTCATCCGCTCGAAGACATTATTGGTGAATCTTCCATATCAGTCTCTACATGTATACCTTTAGGAAGAATGCATTGATGATTGAGGAATCATTTGCTTGGTTCATTCGATGGGTCAATGTACATCCGGTTGTATGTTTATTCACGTGTTGGGCATCTGACTCAAGTTGATTACTTCAGATTTAATCATCTATCACTTATTTGAGATTGAAGTTGAATTTCTCTATGGCGTGTTCTTATTTGATAAACTTGCTCGGGCTTAAGAATTTTAGTTGAAGACTTGGTTTATCTAGTTACCAGCAGTCGGGATGTTTTGAAGACCTGGTTAACTATAACTTTAAGGAGTTACGTTGTTTTACTCAGTGTCACACGCAGATGTCATTGTGGATAATCGCAAGAGGTGTTAATGTCTCATACTTTGGTTGAGTATCGAGCACTTAGAGGTTTGCTTGGTGCATAAATTCTCAACACCGTTCTTCCATCATTAAGTGCAAGCTTGAGATACATGTGTGGGGAATTCGTCTTTTGTTTCAAGTTTGGTATATCAAGTTTTCTTCTTTAGTGGTTACTTCAAGTTGTCTTCGTTTGCGTTGATAAAGATAGTTAGAGAGAGTTTTTGTTGCAGTTGATTCTCACAGGATTCAGTTGAGCTAATTGTTTGTTCTTCTCTATTTCAAGAATATTGGGTATGTATAATGTGTTACTTGATGTTCGATTGGAAGAAATATGAGAAGAATATTTGGGCGTGAGATGATATTGCTTATCGACATCTTCGATATGGTTATGATAAAGATCTTACGGTTATTGCTTCATGTACACTATGGACGCACAACATGTTCACATGATTGAGCTTATTCAGTTATTCCAGAGTTGATATCCACAAAGATGATCAGTGATTCAACATGTTACTTGGATGTCATAGTCTTCACTCTTGTTGGGTACTTGTGTACATTATGGGCTGATTGGTTATATGGAAGATAACCGGAATGCATTTGGTGAAATGAAGGTGTTGATATATTGTTCTCCGTCTGAACATTGCACAAATCCGAGAATGATGTTTACATCGAGGATGCTAACAGTTCATGTGATCGGGCTTAATCATGTATCCGAGTTTGATAACCCCAGAAAGGATCATGGTTCAACTTGTTACTTGGTGTTTTCATGTTTCTTTGGGTTGTTGAGCTTCATTCAATGAGGCTGTTATCCTTCACATTCTACTTCTTGGGGAAATTGTCTTAATTCGAAGATTGTCGGTTATGGAAGCTACCAAAGATTCTCATTTAGAAGGCTCATATTGAGACGATTTTCTTAGAAGCCTCGAATGCTTTGGTGGCGAAAGTTTAAGAGATGTTGATTCCTTTCTTCTACAACGTCTTGAGCGATATCTTTATCTCGGTACTCATTTCATCATCCTCTTAAACTAATTTATCTCTTGTAAATATTTATTCGAAAAACAAAATACAAAAATATAAAACTTTCAAAAAAATCCATAAAAATTTGAAAAATTCGAAAAAAAACTTCAAAAAATATTGTCTATTTGTCATGTTTTTCTCGGTTCGATAATATCTACGGTTTTTGTGCTGTCATTCAAAGAATGACACGGGACTTTAGATATTGTTCGAATTCTTAAAAAAAAAATAAAAAAAAAATAATAATAATAATAATTTGGGAGAAAGAGAAACAATGGTTTATTGTCATTTCAGGCAATAACCCATTTTAAAAGAAAGAACAGAGCCATGTTTTATCATGCTTTCAAAATTCCATGCTCTGATTCTATAAACATTTATCTGCTGAAAACTAAATGCTTTGAAAAATAACTCGGACTCTATCTTTGATAATCATCTGGTCTTATTTGTCAAAACATCAATCTCTCAATCAACAACCTATGTCATTGATTGAGGGGGAGAATGATTTCAATTAAATTAAAAAGTTATTTGGCATTAAATCGTTTTCAAAAGATATACATGCATGTTCTATCAATGGAGTTTTAAAGTCTTAAAATCCGATCCTTATCGATTAAAACGCTTTCATAATCAAGTCAAAATTCCCTTAAAAGCTTTCAAAATCAATTTAAATCAATAAGAGATCACAAATCTCAAATGATTTGATAATTGTGATCGGGGAGAATGTGTGATTTAAATCGGTTTAAAGCGATAATTGACAAATGGTTTTATAAGGATGTACATGCTATCCTTCCACATGTGACAAACGATTTCAAATTTTCCATGCACATGTTGAGGGGAGCATCTATCTTAAACCTATGATTTGAAACGTGATCAACTTATCTCAATGTGCGGGTTCCTCTAGTATGTGCAAAACTTTTTCTAATCACGAGGCACATATTGAGGGAGAAAACTTATGAAAACCTCATCCTTCCCGGAAATGCTTTATCTTCTTGATATGATCGGGGAAGTGATGTTGATATCTTTAGAAAATGGTAATCAAAGTAAATTCTTCCTCTTGCCTCCGTGTGCAAAACGATTTCAAACATTTGATGCACATGTTGAGGGGAGCACTTGTTCTAAAAATATCAAAATCACTTGGTACAAAATGATTTGATAATATATCACAAGTATCGGATTGATTTTCAAATGGTTTTCAATTGGTCCCAATGGCATATGAACAATACCAAATTGACCGACCAACTTTACTTTATGTACGGTGATATAAGGATGATAAGGTTAGGTATGTGTTCCCATGATCCGCCGAACGGAGGGATCTACCGAGGACAATCCACTAGTTAGTGTAGAAGTCCTTAGGTATGATGATAAAAGGAGAAAAATGAGATATGGGAAGAGTGCGGACTAAGACCGAGCTAGTCTTGGAATAAACCCAACAAGGTTCTAGCTATGAAGTCTCGGTAAGCTTGAAGGGTTGAAGAATTAAAATGAATTGAATGAGGAAAGGGTGAAAACAAATAGCCTCCATTTATTCAACCTTAGAGGCGAAACGGGTTCAATTCATATGTTCGATGGTAACATCGGTATTGAAGACAAGACGTCATGGACCCGGTGGCGACTACACTTCAACTTTCAAACCACTCAAGTTCCTCTTAAAGGACTTGTTACATTCTCACGGGAATCGACATTATCTATCGACTTTCTCTTAGAGATGGTTGATATTGAAGAAGGAGACCCTCTCCTAGTCTCGATGCAGGATCCAAATATGCACAAATTGAGTCTAGAGCCACGAGATCATCAATAAATCTCATTAGGACACTTTCAATGAAGACTCTCTTTCACACAATGTGGAAAGAGATTATATCTTGAGTCCTCGCATTATCCTTGTGGTATTGCGAACATCACGAGTGATGTGTATACATATTCACAATGAAGATGGAAAGCCTTCGGAGCCAACATCAAACAAGCTCTGGTAGGTGGCATGTGAGATCTATTATATGGATCAACCATGTGACAAGCGAGAATGAAACAATGGGCGATTCAATCTCTTGAAATCAATTCTGGTTCAGGTTATGGATTGACGAATACCTTTGAAAAACCGGTCTTTATGCTTAAGAGTCTTACATGGCTTGGAACAAGATTACAAATGGTGAAGTAATGATTCCCAAAGTATTGGGGTAGACTCCTTGGGGTTTTGGCCTCCAAATGTGGAACTTCTGGTACTCCAAACTTTCCTGGACTTCTAAGGACGAATTTGAGAGCTTAAGAGCTTTGTTTGATGTGTAGAGAGAGTTTTATTGAAGTGTGTGTCTCATATGCTCACACGAGGTCTCTATTATACTAGTTCCAAGGCCTAGGGTATTAATTCTTGAACTTGGCCTCGAGGAGTTAGGAAGGGACTAGAATACACCAAGGGAAGGACCTAGAATCGTTTGGATACAAAGGGGAAACTTAATGATGAAGATTTGGCAGAAACAGGCACTCCAACCGGATCGGTCATATGACCAACCGATTCGGTTGGTCTTCTACAAGGGCTCCAACCGTATCGGTTGCGGGCGGCAACCGAACGGTTGGGTTGGCGTCTTGGGCACTTTTTGGTCATCATCCAACCGATCCGGTTGCATTTGCAACCAATCCGGTTGGTCTTCCTGAGTGACGGAAAATCAAATTTTACTTCATTAGAACTTGTATAACTTGGTTCTTCAATCATCTTGGTCTTCTATGGTACTAGAAATACTGATTTGTGCTTGACATGCTTCACTGAAACGGGAATCTTCCAATTGTTGAACATTCCTTTACTTTTCCTTTCGTTTCCCTACACTTGGTTATAAACACTAGACAAACATCTTTTGATGTGATTAAGCACTGAAGAATCAATGACTACGAGCTTAGGAGCAAAGGACTACATCAAGAATGCAAGATCAATTGTTAATGTATTATCTAGTTGTATTCAATGTAATTTTGGTACATGATTGAGGTGACCTCCTTAGGGAGATTGTTAGGAATTAGAAATTCCGGTATTAAAGAGTCGGTCACCTCAAGTATATGTAATCGTTAGAAAGCTCGTAGTCGTAGTTCTTTTAAGTTATGTAGTATTTAGTTAAGTAACACCGTGGAGGACGAGACGGTCTTTACCCACTGTATGCACGATCCACGACCCGATGTGTGGCGATTCATGTAAGACTATAAATACTCTCTACCTCCCAAGGTAGAGAGTTGGAGCTATAATAATATCTTTCACTTTCTCTCTAAGTTCCTAAACCTCTAACTTTCTCTCTAGAATTCCACTTATCGCCCCCTTTGTGTTATGGTTTGATGTGTATGTGAAAACTAATATCCCACTGATAACACTTGTAAAGCACATGAGACAAACCTAGGATACTGAAACGTATTTCGTCCTAGTTTTGCTCGATAGCAATTACGAGATCACTTGTAAATGATCTCCACAATGTCGAAAATGACCCCATTCATCAAGTAGTATGCCACCATCAACTTAATAGATTTAACTTGTTCGGTGGATGAGTGGTTCCATGAGAACTGAATCACAAATGTGAACAGGATCTTCCAAGCCTTGAGAAATGAGTTCTTGGTGATGGGGTTACATCCAAAAGTTTGGATCAAAAACAATTTGTTTTAACCCATCCTTAAGCGTGGAGGGTTTAGGATGGGCAACATGAACTCGAATTATAGTCCAACCACGATGAAGTACAAAATGTTTTATAATCCGGGGTGGTGACTATTCCCATTAAAAAGGCGAACTTGATGAGATACTCCTGAGTGGTCGTAGGTCGAGTCTCATCGATGAGAGGTGTCGGGTCATAGGCCCTTCTTTGTAGCCCAAAACTCCCGAGGAGGTTTTGGTACAAAATTGAAGGGGACCGAGTAAAGGCCGTTTCGGTGGGCGTTTAATAAAACTTCATGATGCCCTTATAGGCTGGGACATCAGGGGGTATTCAAAATTTCCTATAACATTGTTTGTTTTAAATTCAACATTGTTGAGATCTCTTACCCACTGTGGTGCAAAATGAAGAGACTGTGTTCTTGCCATTTCCATTGAAAGGTTTTTAGGGTTTTGAAAGATATTCTTGAAAAGAACAATCAATGTGTTTTGAGTCTCTATTGTGATGAAAAACCTTTTGTAAATTTGTTACAGAGAAGATTTTCTTGTTAAAACAGGTTGATGATTTGAAGAACACACAAATTTTCTAGGTTTGAGAAAGGATTTTGACATAATTTAGTTTCAGAAAATTATTTGTGTGTGTTTATGAGGTTTGAAGGGGGTATTTATAGAGTGGTGAGAGGGGTAAATCTTGTATAAATGAGGATTTGTAAAGTCAGTTTTTGAAAATGTTTTGAATCTCCTCATTTAATGCCACCACTCCACTACCCGCAGTAAAATCTCGTTTTTCAAGGAACACTTGCAGTGCACAGTAAAAGTGCATTCTATAGTAATAAAATATCCAAAAGATATTTCATGTGAGAGGAAGCAATTAATGCCAAGTGGGATTAGGTAAGTTTTGAGAGACCCTTGACTTGGATGACAGTAAGATAAAGAGACATATATTCCTTTATTAAATTGGTGTGTTTACCAACCTAGGACATTTAAGTGGCGATACTTGGTGCATTTAGTTACTCATTCAATGCTCAATATCTAAAGTCGGGGTCCCCTGAATGAGTCTTGCTCATTCGGTGAGAAGGTTGTTTTGGGGTTTTGTTGGGAGAATGAACCATTTAGGAGAAAATTCTTGAGATTGGGATTGGTTTTCAGTTCTTGACTTTCAATGTCTAGCATTCCCAATTGACTTCGGTCTCCAAGTAGGTTGATGTGTCCGGTGTATACAAGTTTTAAATTTATAAAGGCAATTACCAATTTTACCAATAACACATACGAGCAAGTGCACTCGTCCGTTATAGCAAGATTATAAAGGTAAGTCGGGATCGTTCGAGGATTTGAGTGAATCGATTAACAAGTTTGAATCAACTAGGACAATCCAAAACATATAACAAGCATAAATAGATATAATGAAATTCAGATGATTAAAAACTACACTTGCTTAAACTAGTTTCTTATCCTTGATTAGTGTGATTGTGCTAACCTCTTGACATGTTGGTTGTGATAATTAGTTGGTGTACTAATCTATCGTTCTTACAAGTTAAACCTTCGTCAAGATTTTAGTTTATAAAACAAGCATTAAGTTTAACCAATCAATTCAAGATCAATTCAAGTTTCATAAGTTTATTTTCACAAACTTAAACACAAAACATCCATTTGTTTTATCAAATTGCTTAAGAAATGGTCAATACAAAAGGTAACCGATTATAGACAAAGGGTACAATTGATTGTCAACAACTAATCTTACGACCTTTTAGATGTCTCCAATCAATCCAACTTGATAATCAAAAACGTTCTTATTACAACCACACTTAGTTCCTTTGTTTAATCAAGAATAATGGGTAAAAACAATCATCCATAGACAAAATGATTATAACTAGTTGAACAACAATAAGTTCTTTCGACCTCTACGATTATTATCAACTAGTCAAACTTGATTTAACAAATGTCACTATGAAACTTTAGCACAATTGGATCTTAAAATCAACTTGAAATTGAATTAAAACATGTTAACACAATCACTAACTAATCACATGATAATCAACATCATTTAAGCAAGTGTATAAAGAAACTAGCCACTCATAGCAAACATAAACATAAACTCGAACTTTGAACATTAGAAAACATGATTAAGAGTCTTACATGGCTTGGAACAAGATTACAAATGGTGAAGTAATGATTCCCAAAGTATTGGGGTAGACTCCTTGGGTTTTGGCCTCCAAATGTGGAACTACGGTACTCAAACTTTCACGGACTTCTAAGGACGAATTTGAGAGCTTAAGAGCTTTGTTTGATGAGTAGAGAGAGTTTTATTGAAGTGTGTGTCTCATATGCTCACAAGAGGTCTCTATTTATACTAGTTCCAAGGCCTAGGGTATTAATTGCTGAACTTGGCCTCCAAGGAGTTAGGAAGGGACTAGAATACACCAAGGGAAGGACCTAGAATCGTTTGGATACAAAGGGGAAACTTAATGATGAAGATTTAGCAGAAACAGGCACTCCAACCGGATCGGTCATATGACCAACCGATTCGGTTGGTCTTCTACAAGGGCTCCAACCGTATCGGTTGCGGGCGGCAACCGAACGGTTGGGTTGGCGTCTTGGGCACTTTTGGTCATCATCAACCGATCCGGTTGCATTTGCAACAATCCGGTTGGTCTTCTGAGTGACGGAAAATCAAATTTTACTTCATTAGAACTTGTATAACTTGGTTCTTCAATCATCTTGGTCTTCTATGGTACTAGAAATACTGATTTGTGCTTGACATGCTTCACTGAAACGGGAATCTTCCAATTGTTGAACATTCCTTTACTTTTCCTTCCGTTTCCCTACACTTGGTTATAAACACTAGACAAACATCTTTTGATGTGATTAAGCACTGAAGAATCAATGACTACGAGCTTAGAGGCAAAGGACTACATCAAGAATGCAAGATCAATTGTTAATGTATTATCTAGTTGTATTCAATGTAATTTTGGTACATGATTGAGGTGACCTCCCTTAGGGAGATTGTTAGGAATTAGAAATTCCGGTATTAAAAGTCGGTCACCTCAGTATATGTAATCGTTAAGCTCGTAGTCGTAGTTCTTTTAAGTTATGTAGTATTTAGTTAAGTAACACCGTGGAGGGCAGACGGGTCTTTACCAGCTGTATGCACGATCCACGACCCGATGTGTGGCGATTCATGTAAGACTATAAATACTCTCTACCTCCCAAGGTAGAGAGTTGGAGCTTATAATAATATCTTTCACTTTCTCTCTCTAAGTTCCCTAAACCTCTAACTTTCTCTCTCTAGAATTCCACTTATACGCCCCCTTTGTGTTATGGTTTGATGTGTATGTGAAAACTAATATCCTACAGTAACACTTGTAAAGCACATGAGACAAACCTAGGATACGAAACGTATTTCGTCCTAGTTTTGCTCAGTAGCTTGGTTACGAGATCACTGTAAATGATCTCCACAATGTCGAAAATGACCCCATTCATCAAGTAGTATGCCACCATCAACTTAATAGATTTAACTTGTTCGATTGGATGAGTTGTTCCCGCCGAGAACACGAATCACAAATGTGAGCAGGATCTTCAAGCCCGAGAAATGAGTTCTTGGTATTTGGGTTACGTCCAAAACTTTGGATCAAAAACAATTTGTTTTAACCCATCATAAGCGTGGAGGGTTTAGGATGGGCAACATAGAACTCGAATTATAGTCCAACCACGATGAAGTACAAAATGTTTTATAATCCGGGTGGTGACTATTCCCCATTAAAAAGGCGAACTTGATGAGATACTCCACGAGTGGTGGAGGTCGATCTCATCGATAAAGGTGTCGGGTCATAGGCCTTCTTTGAGCCCAAACTCCACGAGGAGGTTTTGGTACAAAATTGAAGGGACCGAGTAAAGGCCGTTTTAATTAGGCGGTTTAATAAAAACTTCATGATGCCCTTATAATTTGGGACATCGGGGTATTCAAAATTTCCTATAACATTGTTTGTTTTAAATTCAACATTGTTGAGATCTCTTACCTTTGTGGTGCAAAATGAAGAGCGTGTTCTTGCCATTTCCATTGAAAGGTTTTAGGGTTTGAAAGATATTCTTGACAAGAACAATCAATGTGTTTTGAGTCTCTATTGTGATGAAAAACCTTTTGTAAATTTGTTACAGAGAAGATTTTCTTGTTAAAACAGGTTGATGATTTGAAGAACACACAAATTTTCTAGGTTTGAGAAAGGATTTTGACATAATTTAGTTTCAGAAAATTATTTGTGTGTGTTTATGAGGTTTGAAGGGGGTATTTATAGAGTGGTGAGAGGGGTAAATCTTGTATAAATGAGGATTTGTAAAGTCAGTTTTTGAAAACGTTTTGAATCTCCTCATTTAATGCCACCACTCCACTACCCATGATAAAATCTTGTTTTCAAGGAACACTTGCGATTACGGTAAAGTGCATTCTCTGATAATAAAATATCCAAAAGATATTTCATGTGAGAGGAAGCAATTAATGCCAAGTGGGATTAGGTAAGTTTTGAGAGACCCTTGACTTGGATGACAGTAAGATAAAGAGACATATATTCCTTTATTAAATTGGTGTGTTTACCAACCTAGGACATTTAAGTAACTGATACTTGGTGCATTTAGTTACTCATTCAATGCTCAATATCTAAAGTCAGGTTCCCTGAATGAGTCTTGCTCATTCAGTGAGAAGGTTGTTTTGGGGTTTCGTTCGGGAGAATGAACCATTTCGAGAGAAAAATTCGAGATTGGGATTGGTTTCGAGTTCTTGACTTTCAATGTCTAGCATTCCCAATTCAGCTTTCAGTCTCCCGAAGTAGGTTGATGTGTCCGGTGTATACAAGTTTTAAATTTATAAAAGACGAATTACCAATTTTACCAATAACACATACGAGCAAGTGCACTCGTCCGTTATAGCAAGATTATAAAGGTAAGTCGGGATCGTTCGCAGGGATTTGAGTGAATCTGATTAACAAGTTTGAATCAACTAGGACAATCCAAAACATATAACAACGCAAATAGATATAATGAAATTCAGATGATTAAAAACTACACTTGCTTAAACTAGTTTCTTATCCTTGATTAGTGTGATTGTGCTAACCTCTTGACATGTTGGTTGTGATAATTAGTTGGTGTACTAATCTATCGTTCTTACAAGTTAAACCTTCGTCAAGATTTTAGTTTATAAAAACAAGCATTAAGTTTAACCAATCAATTCAAGATCAATTCAAGTTTCATAAGTTTATTTTCACAAACTTAAACACAAAAACATCCATTTGTTTTATCAAATTGCTTAAGAAATGGTCAATACAAAAGGTAGCCGATTATAGACAAAAGGGTACAATTGATTGTCAACAACTAATCTTACGACCTTTTAGATGTTTCCAATCAATCCAACTTGATAATCAAAAAACGTTCTTATTACAACCACACCTTAGTTCCTTTGTTTAATCAAGAATAATGGGTAAAAACAATCATCCATAGACAAAATGATTATAACTAGTTGAACAACAATAAGTTCTTTCGACCTCTACGATTATTATCAACTAGTCAAACTTGATTTAACAAATGTCACTATGAAACTTTAGCACAATTGGATCTTAAAATCAACTTGAAATTGAATTAAAACATGTTAACACAATCACTAACTAATCACATGATAATCAACATCATTTAAGCAAGTGTATAAAGAAACTAGCCACTCATAGCAAACATAAACATAAACTCAGAACTTTGAACATTAGAAAACATGATTAAGAGTCTTACATGGCTTGGAACAAGATTACAAATGGTGAAGTAATGATTCCCAAAGTATTGGGGTAGACTCCTTGGGGTTTTGGCCTCCAAATGTGGAACTTCTGGTACTCCAAACTTTCCTGGACTTCTAAGGACGAATTTGAGAGCTTAAGAGCTTTGTTTGATGAGTAGAGAGAGTTTTATTGAAGTGTGTGTCTCATATGCTCACAAGAGGTCTCTATTTATACTAGTTCCAAGGCCTAGGGTATTAATTCTTGAACTTGGCCTCAAGGAGTTAGGAAGGACTAGAATACACCAAGGAAGGACCTAGAATCGTTTGGATACAAAGGGAAACTTAATGATGAAGATTTGGCGAAGCAGGCACTCAACGGATCGGTCATATGACCAACCGATTCGGTTGGTCTTCTAAGGGCTCCAACCGTATCGGTTGCGGGCGCAACCGAACAGTTGGGTTGGCGTCTTGGGCACTTTTGGTCATCATCCAACCGATCCGGTTGCATTTGCAACAATCCGGTTGGTCTTCTGAGTGACGGAAAATCAAATTTTACTTCATTAGAACTTGTATAACTTGGTTCTTCAATCATCTTGGTCTTCTATGGTACTAGAAATACTGATTTGTGCTTGACATGCTTCACTGAAACGGGAATCTTCCAATTGTTGAACATTCCTTTACTTTTCCTTTCGTTTCCCTACACTTGGTTATAAACACTAGACAAACATCTTTTGATGTGATTAAGCACTGAAATCATACAAATATAACCAAATAACATATACAAAAGCACACATAACGCTACTAAAACCATGTACAATCTGAGCGTTGTCAAATTCCCCCTCACTTAAACTTTGCTTGCCCTCAAACAAATCTAGGAAAAACATCCATTGGTACAAGATCATGATTACGAAAAATGTGATGCCAATCTACCAAGTACAAGTACAAGAGAAGATTCATCAATTATGCTTTTTAAGAGCGAAACTTTCAAGATGTTTGACAATATCCAATGATTTTCTTGCATGATTAACATTTCAAAACACCTCACGAAAAAGGAACGAAATATAATTCACTCAATCACTCAATTTTTAGTGGAGTAACAAGATAAATCACACTCATTGCTCAGTCATGATTAGATTATTACCATAAGCTTGTACAAGAAACAAAACTCCACCGACGTGGCGTGAGCACCAAGCAAAAACATCTAAAGAGGACTTTTATTCGGGTTATAATGTTATGGCTTAGGGTTAAGGGTATGGATAAGGCATGAGAATGTTAATGAAATTGGTGTTAAAATAAAAATAAAGTCCAGTCTAATACCCGTGTTGCTAGCTACCAAACAATCCGCAAACCAATGAATGATTATAGCTTCATTTTCTTTTCTTCGGATTTCCACAACTCTTCGCTTTGCTTTGCCATGATAATTTTTCTTCGAACATAGCACATTGGCTAATACATTCATACTTTCAACAACATTTTTTTTTAAACATAAACTCATCCATGAAATGGCTCAATCAACTAACAATATGCGGTACTCATAATCATTTGAACAATCTTCACTTTCCGGGTGACTAGCAACCAACCGTTTAGACATTGACAAGGGTTAGGCTAAGGTTTAAAGTGTAAAATCTTTTGTATTTTTGGATTTATCAAAAGCGAAAAGGATGGCTCAGAGGGTGTAACTAGGGGTATCTAGCGCTAAAGATGAGCGCTACAAATGGGTCCATATAGGTGGTTAACTAACCGATGTGGCTAGCTAATATAGCATGATATGAAAAATGGAAGGCCATTTGGGTTAAATCCTAAGGTGCCTCTTTATCACACGAATTTACTTATATCACACGAATGCGATCTCACTGCGTTCTGGTAATGATTTACAAGTACAAGTTCTAGAATAAATAAAATCACCGGCACACTCAAAAGATTTAAGCATAAAATATGTATGCTTTATATAGAATAGGCTCAAATCCTCACAATTTTAGTGGAAAGGGCTATAATTTGTGCTAGCAAATGTTTATCGATCCCAAAATGGATTGCAATATTAATCGGAACACATCTCAAAGTTTCAAATATTACCAGTTTTACCAGTGGTTTGATCCAGTTATTCTAATATATTATCCTAAAAGTGTGAAAAGTAACTAGATCACAAGGGCAAACAAAATTTTAATTTTAAGCTTGAAAACTCTAATTTTCCTATTCACCCCCCACTTAAGTTAAACATTGTCCCCAATGTGAAAAACGAACTTCAAAGTATAGAAATAGGGAAAATAGAGATGAAACCAGATATGCCAATGAGTTTGTCAGCTTAATTTCCTACATCCAAGAGTCTACTAGAGTAATCATTACCTGAATAAAATCTTATATACAAACAAAAGATTTTTATTAAGTTGTGGCACCCACACACTTAAGTTCAACCAAAGGTTTAAACTTTGGGGCGTGACCACAGAAAATCAAATTGGGAAACACACGGGTTGCCTCCCGAGAAGCGCTTGTTTTATTACCGAGTCATCAGCCTGACTCGATTCTTCCCGAATTTACTTGGCCACAGATGTAGCCTTGAACATTGTGAAAAGTTCGGGGATATACATGAATTCTTCACCAGTAGCATCAATATTGTTCCAGATGAACTCAGCAGATGGTTTCCAAGGAACACTTTGTGGGATTCTTCCTTGAAAAGGTGCTACAAAGGTGATGGTTTCGAATTCATTTTCGGGGGAAACTGTCTCAACTAATATTTCATTCATTTGCTCCTTATCATAGTATAACTTGATTCGGTGCCCATTAACTATGAAACTTCCACCCTGTTTGTCATAGAGTTCGACATAACCGGAGGGGTATCCATGTTTAACGATATATGGTCCAAACCATCTTGGTTGTAATTTAGGAGCTTTGAATCTGGATTTCAGGTTGAAAAGCAGAACTTTATCTCCAGCTTTTAATTCTTTTTGAACTCTTAGCTTTTTGTCGTGATAAGCTTTTGTTCTGGCCTTATACATTTAGAATTTTTGTAAGCTCGAGTCTTAATTCGTCGAGTTCGTGCAATTGCAAGAATCTCTTTTCTCCGACTATTTTGAGATCGGTGTTACAGTTTACGAGAGCCCGGTAAGCACGATGTTCTACTTGAGCGACAAATGACAAGTTTTTCCATACGAGTCTGTAAGGAGTTGTCTGATAGGAGTTTTATAAGCCGTACTAAATGCCCACACAACATCGTCAAGTTTCTTGACCACTTTGAAGGATTATCCTTTACTATTTTTCGAGTATTCTTTTAAGAGCTCTATTGGTGTTTTCAACTTGGCCACTGGTTTGTGGATGATAAGCAGTCGCGAATCGATGATGAACTCCATATATTTTCATGGTTTTCTCTATTTTTTGGTTACAGAAATGGGTTCCTCGATCGCTTATCAAGGCTTTGGGTATTCCATAACGAGCAAAAAGCTTTTTGAGAAATATAACGACGACGCGAGCATCGTTCGTTGGTAAAGCTTCAGCTTCTGCCCATTTGGACACATAATATATAGCAACGAGAATGTATTCGTATTTGTGGGATTTAGAAAATGGTCCCATGAAATCTATTCCCCAAATATCGAATATTTCACACACTTGAATGCTTGTCAACGACATTTCGTCTCTTCGCGAAAGGTTGGTTGTTCTTTGGCAAGCATCACAGTTCTGAACAAGTGTATGTGCTTCTTTGAATATTGTTGGCCAATAGAATCCAGCATCAAAAACTTTTTTAGCTGTGGTAGAAGGACCATAATGTCCCCGAGTTGGGCCATGATGACATTCGTCAAGAATCTTGCGGGTTTGGAACGAAACACATCTTGGATCATTCCGTCGGGACACATTTGAAAAGATATGGTTCTTCCCAAAAATAGTATTTAAGTTCGAAAAGAATTTGCTCCTTTGAGCGTGAGTTAAACCTTTTCTTAGAATACCTCCAGCAAGATAGTTCGCAAAGTCAGCAAACCAAGGATCGTCATTTCCATCGACGGTCATGAGGGTTTCATCGGGGAAGTAATCATCGATATCTTCTTCCTTTAACTCCTCAAGATCGGAGTTTTCAAGACGTGATAAATGATCAGCGGCTAGATTCTCTGCTCCTTTCTTATCTTTGATTTCGATGTCAAATTCTTGGAGTAGTAGAATCCATCGGATGAGACGCGGTTTAGCATCTTGCTTGGTGAACAGATATTTTAGTGCCGAGTGATCGGTGAACACGACTGTTTTTGAGAGCACAAGGTAGGATCGAAATTTGTCGAACGCGAAAACTACGGCCAGTAATTCCTTTTCTGTGATAGTATAATTTTGCTGAGCACTATTCAGTGTCTTGCTAGCAAAATTTATGGGCCTAAAGTGTTTTCCTTCTCGTTGGCCTAAGACAGCTCTAACTGCAAAATCGCTGGCATCGCACATAAGCTCGAAGGGTAGTGACCAATTAGGTGAAACCATGATCGGAGCACTAGTTAGTTGAGATTTCAACGTTTCGAATGCTTTTATGCAATCAGCATTGAAGTCAAAGATAGATTCCTTTTCAAGAAGTTTTGTTATCGGACGGGATATTTTCGAAAAATCTTTGATAAAGCGGCGGTAGAAATCGGCATGTCTAAAAACTCCTAAGCTGCTTTAACGTTAGTTGGTGGTGGTAGTTTCGTGATAATGTCGATTTTGCTTTATCTACTTCCATGCATGCCTTGGAGATCTTGTGGCCAAGCACAATTCCTTGGTCACCATGAGTGACATTTTTCGATTAAGGACAAGGTGTGCGACCGCATCTTTCGAGCATTTTATCAAGATTGGAAAGACAAGCTTCAAATGAGTTTCGAAGGCGAAAAGTCATCCATGAAAACTTCCATGGAGGTTTCGAGCATGTCTTGGAATATGGCTATCATACACCTTTGAAAAGTCGCGGTGCATTACAAAGACCAAAAGGCATCGCCGATATCGTAGGTTCCAAAGGACAAGTGAAAGTGGTCTTTTCTTGGTCATTAGGATTGATTGGAATTTGAAAATATCACGAAAATCCATCGAGGAAACAAAAGAATTTATTTCTGCTAGTCTTTCAAGCATTTGATCCATGAACGGGAGTGGAAAGTGATCTTTTCTGGTGGCTTTGTTTAATTTCCTATAGTCAATACAAATGCGCCAACCAGTGACAGTTCTAGTGGGGACTAGTTCATTCCATTCATTAGTTACAACCGTCATCCCTCCTTTCTTGGGAACACAGTGAACGGGACTCGCCCAAGGACTATCCTCGATTGGGTAAATTATACCAGCATCGAGAGGTTTTATGATTTCCTTTTTGACAACTTCTTTCATGTTGGTATTGAGTCCAAGGTTGAGTTCTTTTCTTTTCACTTTGATGATTGCATCAGCGGTATTTAGGAAAGGTCTTCCTAAGATGAGTGGGACTTTACTATCTTCTTCCATTTCTAAGATTACAAAGTCCACGGGAAAAATGAATTTACCGACTTGAACAAGCATATTCTCGGCAATACCCACAGGATATTGATAAGAATGATTTGCTAATCGAATGCTCATTTTTGTTGGTTTAAGGTTGTTGTTGCATAACTTGGAATACATCGAATAAGGCATCAAATTGATACTTGCGCCAAGGTCGGCTAAAGCATCGCATTGAATATTATTCCCAAAAGTGCATGGAATAAGAAAGCTCCTAGGATCTCCGAGCTTTGGTGGGATTTTGTTTTTGACAATGGCTGAGCATTCTTCGTTAAGGAAAGTAGGCGATATTTGCTCTAGCTTGCTTTTGTTATTAAGTTCTTTCAAGAATTTCCGTAATTGGGCATTAAGCTAAGACATCAACGAGAGGAACATTGAGTCTAACCTCTTTGATTATTTCAATGAACTTATAACGCTCTTCCATTTTTCTTTCTTAAGGTGTTGAGGATAAGGAATTTTTGGTGTATCGCCTTGACGGATGGGGTAGTTTTCTTTTGGTGGTCGAGTTGTGTTGGTTTCCTCGACTTCATCCTCGCTATCTTGGGTGATAGGAGCATTTTCATTAGGATTTTGAGGTGGATCGTCGATAGACCACTTCAGTGAAAACGACATTGATATGCTCATTTCTCGTTTGTGGTGGATGATGCGTTTTATCATTTGATGGTTTTGGGTTGGATTGGGTGTTACTTGGTAACGAACGGATGGTCGAGAGGAATGTTGGTCAAAAGTCCATAAATTTGTTTTCAAGATCTTGGATAGATGCTTGATGATTTTTACATCCTGCTCAACTTTGGCTTTGAGATTGAAAAATTGGTTTTGATGAAATCATTTCTGATTTTTGAGCGACCGAATTCTCTCATGGTTTTTGAATTGATTCTTCCATCTTTTGTTGGAGTTTTGTGGTGGTGGATTGTCGGTTCGTGGTTGAGAATCACGGTTGTCATCCCTTGTCGGCGATCTTGCCAATTTCCAGAATTTTGACCGTAATAATAACTACGATATCCTCCTCCACGATATCCTCCTTGGATATAATTCGCTTCTCCTTCGTTGGGTCCACCCATAGGCTTATCGTCGCACTCAGACGAGGGGTGATTTCCTCCACAATTGTTGCATCCGTCTCGCATTTCCTTCATTTCTTCTTTGATATCTTTGTATTGCGAGTCGATTTTTGAGGTTAAGGCTTCCATTTTCTCCATGAGTTTTGAGGTATCGGTGTTTTCGACAAAAGCAACGGTTTTGAAGAGGTTTGGTTTGGAATCTTTAGACCAATCGAGTTTGAGAAGTACTCGATCTTTGAGTAATTGGTGTGCATCGTTAGGAGTCTTATAGAGAAAAATTCCTCCGGCATCAAGGATGCCTGAGAGATTTCATCTAGTCCATGGTAAAGATTTGGATAATGGTTCCTTTGGATAATCCATGTCCATGACAACTACGAACAAATCTTTCATCGAAGCCAAGCTTGACAAGTGATTCGTTGGGATTTTGTGTGAAAGCGAATTTCTCCCATTGTCGATCAAACATGGCGGTGGAAAGAATCGACACAAAGGCTTGCCTCATCTCCTCCCAGTGTTGATAATTCACAGGGTTAATTCATTGTACCATACTTTAGCATCTCCGCGGTGATGATGGAAAAAGTTTGAGTTTGATGGCATTGACATCGGTGTCGCCATAATGGAACATGCCGCAAATTTGATGAATTGACAATGTGCTTATCTTGGATCGGCCAGCACGCGACCATCGAATTACGGTCTTTGATCATGGAAAGATGATGACCCTTCACGGTGAAGTTGTCACCAAGGTTGACGACAACAATAGCACTCGGGGTTGGTGCTACGGCCGGTTGGTTCCCATGGGTTGATCGTCCGCCATGGGAAAAAGGTAAATTGGTGAAAGGGTTGTAAGCGACTTTAGTTTCTCGAGGTTAAAAATGGTGGGTTTGGTATTCTTGGTACGCGATCGGCTAAGGGTATGAAAGGTGTTCTTCTTCTTGAATCAAGCGTTCGGGGTTGGTAAGAGGTGAAATCGGTTCTATTCAGCTGCGAGTGTTCATACAATGACCTAGAGAATCCGGGCAATATCTAAACACACGGACAAACAACAACAGTTTTCTAGGCAGAAAAGGGTAACGGATTGGTTGCGAGGAGGCGACCGATCGGTTAGATCAATTGGTTGGGTTAAAGGTGTAACGGTTCGGTTGTGAGGCAACGGATCGGTTGAAGTTTCGAGAAAAATTTTGGAATAAATCGACTGATGTGGATTCAAAACTTGCTGAAACACAATCAAATCCCTGGCGGCGGTGTCAAACACTTGATGTGTCCGGTGTGTACAAGTTTTAAATTTATAAAAGACGAATTACCAATTTTACCAATAACACATACGAGCAAGTGCACTCGTCCGTTATAGCAAGATTATAAAGGTAAGTCTAGATCGTTCGCGAGGATTTGAGTGAATCGATTAACAAGTTTGAATCAACTAGGACAATCCAAAACATATAACAACGCAAATAGATATAATGAAATTCGGATGATTAAAAACTACACTTGCTTAAACTAGTTTCTTATCCTTGATTAGTGTGATTTTGCTAACCTCTTAACATGTTGGTTGTGATAATTAGTTGGTGTACTAATCTATCGTTCTTACAAGTTAAACCTTCGTCAAGATTTTAGTTTATAAAAACAAGCATTAAATTTAACCAATCAATTCAAGTTTCATAAGTTTATTTTCACAAACTTAAACACAAAAACATCCATTTGTTTTATCAAATTGCTTAAGAAATGGTCAATACAAAAGGTAACCGATTATAGACAAAAGGGTACAATTGATTGTCAACAACTAATCTTACGACCTTTTAGATGTTTCCAATCAATCCAACTTGATAATCAAAAAGCGTTCTTATTACAACCACACCTTAGTTCCTTTGTTTAATCAAGAATAATGGGTAAAAACAATCATCCATAAACAAAATGATTATAACTAGGTGAACAACAATAAGTTCTTTCGACCACTACGATTATTATCAACTAGTCAAACTTGATTTAACAAATGTCACTATGAAACTTTAGCACAATTGGATCTTAGAATCAACTTGAAATTGATTTAAAACATGTTAACACAATCACTAACTAATCACATGATAATCAACATCATTTAAGCAAGTGTATAAAAAAACTAGCCACTCATAGCAAACATAAACATAAACTCAGAACTTTGAACATTAGAAAACATGATTAAGAGTCTTACATGGCTTAGAACAAGATTACAAATGGTGAAGTAATGATTCCCAAAGTATTGGGGTAGACTCCTTGGGGTTTTGGCCTCCAAATGTGGAACTTCTGGTACTCCAAACTTTCCTGGACTTTTAAGGACGAATTTGAGAGCTTAAGAGCTTTGTTTGATGAGTAGAGAGTTGTATTGAGTATGTGTCTCATATGCTCGAGAGGTCTCTATTTATACTAGTTCGAGGCCTAGGGTATTAATTCTGAACTTGGCCTCAAGGAGTTAGGAAGGACTAGAATACACCAAGGGAAGGACCTAGAATCGTTTGGATACAAAGGGAAACTTAATGATGAAGATTTGTGAACAGGCACTCCAACGGATCGGTCATATGACCAACCGATCTGGTTGGTCTTCTACAAGGGCTCCAACCGTATCGGTTGCGGGCGGCAACCGAACGGTTGGTTTGGCGTCTTGGGCACTTTTTGGTCATCATCCAACCGATCTGGTTGCGTTTGAAACCGATCCGGTTGGTCTTCCTGAGTGACAGAAAATCAACTTTTACTTCATTAGAACTTGTAGAACTTGGTTCTTCAATCATCTTGGTCTTCTATGGTACTAGAAATACTGATTTGTGCTTGACACGCTTCACTGAAACGGGAATCTTCCAATTGTTGAACATTCCTTTACTTTTCCTTCCGTTTCCCTGCACTTTGTTATAAACACTAGACAAACATCTTTTGATGTGATTAAGCACTGAAATCATACAAATATAACCAAATAACATATACAAAAGCACACATAACGCTACTAAAAACATGTACAATCTGAGCGTTATCATAGGTTCATCTAAGGGTTTTGTGAAGATATCAGCAAGTTGATATTCAGTAGGGATGAAATGAAGCTCGATGTCTTCTTTCATTATATGGTCCCCGATGAAATGATATCGATATCAATGTGTTTGGTTCTTTGGTGAAGACGGGGTTTTGGATATTGCAATAGCTTTGGTGTTATCACGAAGATGGGTACCATCTTGTAATGGATGTCATAGTCACCGAGTTGACTTTTCGAGACATTGGCATAGCACCGCACTGACCACATACTCGGCTTCATCGAAGACATAGCCAGCTGATTGTTTCTTTTAGCACTCCAACAAACCATTTTCCTCCAAGAAATTGAGCGGGACCACAGGTACTTTTACATCCATGTTGACACCGATAATCGAGTCAGAATATCCTTTGAGATCAAACTCGAGCACTTTGGATAGTAGAGTCCAAGGCTTGGAGTTACCTTTGTATCTGAGTATTCTTTTGGCTGCGGTGAGATGAGATTCTTTGGGATTGGGACCGATATCTTGCTATTAGACAGACTAAGAATTGTATATACAGTGCAGAAGCGATAAGATACATCGGTGAGCCAACAATCCCACGAAATGGGTTTGATTGGTGATTTACCGGTGAGATCGGGTCCAAGGTTGTTAGGAGGGACCATTGGTGTCTTCAACGAGGCATGATCGATATCTCATATTTCTTCAAGAGATTTCGGTGTACTTCTCTTGGTGATGGAGATTCCTTTATCGGTTTGCACGATTTGTAGTCAAGGAAGTATGTGAGTTCACCCATCATGCTCATTTCAAAACATGTCATCAGTTTTCAAACTGTTTGCAAAAGTGTAGTTTGTTGAGCCAAAGATGATGTCATCAACATATACTTGGACGAGATCACATCTTGTTTTGTCCTGTAGATAAACAATGTGTTGTCTATCTTTCCTCGACAAACTTGTTTTGAATCGGGAAGGGAGAGAGTTTCATACCATGCCACAGGAGCTTGTTTTAGTCCATAAAGGGCTTTGTCAAGCTTACGAGACATAGTCGGAATTCACTACTCTCAAAGCCGGAGGTTGATGAACATACACATTTTCCTAGAGTTCGCCATTCGGAATGCACTTTTACATCCATTTGGTAAACTTTGAAGTTCATGTGGTAGCAAATGAAGGAAGATCTGATGGCTTCCATTCTTGCAACAGAGCAAATGTCTCATCATAGTCAATGCCTTCTTGTTGGTGTATCCTTTGGCTACAAGTCGGCTTTGTTTTTAATAGCGGTGCGTTTTCATCGGTTTGTTTCGAAAACCCACTTCATTCCTATGACAATGACATCCCGAGGACATTTGATCATGGTCATGACCTTGTTTTATCAAGCTGTTGAAGTTCTTCTTGCATGGCTGAACCCGGCTTGGGTGTTTTAGAGCCTCGGTGACACTTTTGGGTTCTATTTACGATAGGAAATCGGCATATAGACATTCATTTGTTGATCTTTGCGATTAGTTTAGCGACCATGCTTCTTGTAAGCATGCCCTCGGTGGGTTCACCAATGATGTTTACAAGCTCAATGTCACGAGATTTTGTCCACTTACTTTGTGGTCTAGGATCGAGCTTGAAGATGTCATTGGAGACTCGGGAGTGAGTTCGGTCGAAGCCACGAATCATTAAGATCATCTGTTGAGATGTCTTGTTCGAGTTGAGGTTCTTGAATCACGGGTTCACGAACATTTGGTTCGATATTACCTATCCGGCGGGGGACCGATTGATAATCAATGAATTCAGCGATAGTTGGTTGGAGAAGGTTGTGAGGTAAGACATAATATGAGATGTCGATGTCGACTTGGTATGAGGAATTAATTTGATGTTATACTCATCGGAGGATATCTTGATGAGTTATCAATTCTATTTCCTCCATTGAGGTGTTGGTGAACTTGATGCTCTCGAACTCTCATCAAAGGTGACATGAAAGGTTTCCTCAACTTGTTGTCTCCTTGTGTTAAATACCACGAAGGCTTTGGAGATCGGTGGTAACCTAGAAAGTATCCATCATCGACTTTAGCATCAAACTTGCCTAGATGATCCTTGTGGTTATGAATAAACACGGGACATCCAAACACATGAAAGTAGGTGATATCGAAGTCTACCTTTGAATATCTCATAAGGGGTTTTGTTATGTCTTTTGACAATGATTGACTGTTTTGAGTGTAACATTTGTTTTTTGCCTTGATCCGAAATGTTTTGATAGGGTGAGCCATTTAACATAGTTCTAGACCTCAATGAGAGTTACATTTTTCCTTCGGCTACCCCATTTTGTTCGGGGTGTAAGGAGATGAAAAGTTTTGGGAGATTCCCTTTTCATCACGAAATTCTCAAGCTCTTCATTTACGAACTCGGTACCATTGTCGATTCGATTTGTTTAACGATATTGTCATTACGGTTTTCAATGTTCACGATGAATGACATTATTGTATCGATTACTGAATCTTTTGGAAAGAAAGTATACCCAAGTGTATCTTGAAAACTCATCAACAATGACAAGTGTATACTTCTCATCTTTGGATTGATTTTGGGTGCGGTCCAAAGAGATCCATATCACGAGAGGTGAAGGTAACTTTGATGGAGAAATTTTTTGGTTTTGAATGATGCTCTGTGGTGTTTGACTTTTCACAAGCGAGCATGGTTTATCTTTTGCAAAACCGGTGATGGTAAGCCACGGACTTTATTTTGCTTTGCCAAGTTGTTGATGTTTTGAAGTTTAAGTGAGAGAGTCTCTTGTGCCACGACCGGTTGGCAGTTTCGGTGGCTTTGGCAAAGAGACAAGTTCCATCTTGAGAGAGTGTTGACATGCTAAGACATAAACATCATCTCTTCTAGGAGCTATCAAAACAACTTCTTTGTTGCATTGAAAATGGTTCCTTGTTTGTCATTGAATTGCACAATGTACTTAGCATCACATAGTTGTGACAGCGATGAGATTGTATTTTAGACCATTGACATAAGCTATTCTAGAAAACTATTCCATTGCGATATCTTGAACCATAACCTTGATGGGACATGATGAGTTATCACCAAATACTACCTTGGGTCTGGTTCCTTTACATACTTGTGCGAGATACTCTTTAACGAGTCATGCTTCTTGAGTATCCACTATCTAGATGCCAAATAGGCTCCTGGCGTGTCTGCACAAATAGTAAAGCTGGATTAGTTTCTTGATGACCACATACTAGTGGGCTTAGGTCTAAAGGTCTGTTTAAATTTGGCAATTGACTCATGGTCGGTGGTTGAGTGCATTGTGCTACCACAGGTTTTGCATTTGGGCGAGGATGACTCGGTGATTCGGGTTGCTTGGAACTTCTCCTTGCTTGGATGACATTGTCATCTTTGGGATGTCTCATGAGTGGATTTCGTAAATATCACATCATGTGTTCGTGAGACAATCATCGGGATGATGATCATTAAAGCCACGGTGTGGACAAGGAGGAAAGGGTTTTGCTCTATACTTTTGAGCGATTTGGAGGTTGAAGCATCTTGATGACCAACTTTGGTATAGTTTGCTTCTTGGTGAACTTACATATTGTAAGTGATCGAAGTTCTGTGATCATCCTTTTGCGGATCATACAAAAGGATTCTATAGCGATTGTCGGTGGTATGGTGGTATAGTGGCACAAATCACACTTCGCTTGGGTTTGGTGTTTGACTTTGACTTTGAGGAACTAGAGGAGGTGACTTTGTTTCCTTGATTGATTCGGGAACTTTTTCGATGGATTCCATCTTATCATTAGCTTCCTCACAAGTTCGATCGATTCTTGAATTTGGTAAGCTTCGGTGGGGACTAAGGATGTAGAAGTCTCGGTGGGGTAGACTCATGTTGGATTGGTTTAATTGGTCTTTTCGGGATGGTTCTACCAAGTCCGGACCTTTCTTTTGGTGAGTGAGGATTGAATTGTAGTGGAGTAAGCTCGAGCTTGAGTGCGGCACCCGAAGAGGTTTCGGGGTGGAAGCGTTGCATTAGATTACGCCCGGACTCGGTGATGTGTTCGGTACTCACGGGCACATCGGAGTCAAGCATGCTCTTTAGAGCTTGGCTTTCGAGCTTTAGTATCCTTCCGAATCGAAATTTGGAAGCTTACTCTCGGGATTAACCCGTTCAATCCAATCGTTGGGCTTGGGAATAGTCAACATATTGGTAATCATGCCACGGACACAAATGGTTTGGGAGGCGGTCTTTGTTGTGAGAGCGAGGAGATGGTCTTCACCTATGACTCTCTTTTTGCTCACTGGGGCACCCGACATCAAAGACCATTGGATTGATCCAACTTTCAATGATATCTTTTCCTTTTAAGTTCATCTTGAAGAGCACGATTTCTTTTAACTAGTTCGGTGTTTTGAATTTGCAAAGTGATAGCCTCAAGCTTATTTTGTTTTAAAAGCGGTTCATCCCTACACTTGTTCGGTTCAAAACTTAGCTTGTTATATTTTGAAAAATATTTATTCGTTGCTCTTCTACAAACTTAAGGTCAACATTGATATAGTTCATATAAGGCGCCAATCGAGTCATCATCCATAGAAAGCAAAATATTTACCTTCTTCATTGTGGTGTTGACCCACTCTCCATTCTGGCATGATTCTTCCCACTAGCTTGTCCTCTTCCGAGAGGGCCATCGATCTGTGACATGCACCATTTCATCATCAGATGAGACTGGCTCTGATACCACTTGTTGTTCCCTATTCACTATCGTATAAAAACAGTTAAGTACTTAAAACAAGTTAATAGTGAATCAATGACTGAAAAACAATGTAAGTAAAACACACTGATAAATTTTCAACATAATATTCTTTATTAGAAATCAATCAAAAAGAATACATTACCCAAGTACTTGCGGAATAGTACTTGGGATTGAAATGACAAAGGGTTGTAACTCCTCACGAAGCTCGGGCTAAGTCGAGCACAACTACTATGGAACCACCGAGCTATCTCGGGGGATGAGTTGTGTTGGAGGAGTGAAAGATGGCTTGTGTGTGTGTTTTTACAATTCAAGCTTGAATCTTTCACTCAATCTCTTATGCTATTTATACAAGTATGAGTTTTAACTTTATCCTAAGTGACAAGCGACAATTCTGAAAGACAAAATCTTGATGTATTTTATGCGTATTCTAAAGACTATATTAAGTAAGAGACAATTTGTTTTCCATAAGTCGGTGATGACATGAGCACGATAGATTTCCATTCGGGAAAGTTGACTTTGGTTGATAAGGACTTCGTCTTATCGATTCAAACTTATCCCGCCTTATCCCGCTCATTATTAGGTCTTCATTGCCTTGGTCTTCTACTTGGTTTGTCATCACTCTTGAATCCACCATCTTCTTCTTGACTCGATCTTCACCCCTTAGGTTCCGCCTCTCGAGTGGAGACATTCCTTCTTCGCCTCTTCGAGTATCCGAAGATGGCTCGACGAGACTATGCACTCGGTGACTGTTAGTGTTTAACGGTGTAAACACTTAGGGTATTTTATATTCAAATCCTAGATTTAAGGGGTTTGGGTATTTACTGAACCCAACAGTCTCCCCCTATTTGGATATACAACCCAACCATCTAAACCCAACAGTCTCCCCCAATTTGGATATACAACCCAACCATCTGAACCCAACAGTCTCCCCCTACTGAATAAACCATTTGTATTTAAAAAGAAACTTTATCTTATATCATGAAAAATAAATGAAATGTTAATCAAAAAATTGTTTGGTGGCATCAAGGAGCCGTATGGCTCACTGAGAGACTATGCACTCAGTGACCTGTTAGTGTTTAACGATCTAAACACTAAGGGTATTTTCTATTCAAATCCTAGATTTAAGGGGTTTGGGTATTTACTGAACCCAACAGTCTCCTCCTATTTGGATATACAACCTAACCATCTGACCCAACAATTTCCCCTATTTGGATATACAACCCAACCATCTGAACCCAACAGTCTCCCCCTACTGAATAAACCATTTGTATTTAAAAAGAAACTTTATCTTATATCATGAAAAATAAATGAAATGTTAATCAAAAAATTATTTGGTGGCATCAAGGAGCCTTATGGCTCACTGAGAGACTATGCACCCAGTGACCTGTTAATGTTAACGGTCTAAACACTTAGGGTATTTTCTATTCAAATCCTAGATTTAAGGGGTTTAGGTATTTACTGAACCCAACAGTCTCCCCCTATTTTGGATATACAACCCAACCATCTGAACCAAACAGCCTCTCCTACTGAATAAACCATTTGTATTTAAAAAGAAACTTTATCTTATATCATGAAAAATAAATGAAATGTTAATCAAAAAATTGTTTGGTGGCATCAAGGAGCCTTATGACTCAAACATACTAGGCTCTATTCTGCCAGCACCAACATGTCTAAACACTTAGGGTATTTTCTATTCAAATCCTAGATTTAAGGGGTTTAGGTATTTACTGAACCCAACAGTCTCCCTTATTTGGATATACAACCCAACCATCTGAACCCAACAGTCTCCCCCTACTGAATAAACCATTTGTATTTAAAAAGAAACTTTATCTTATATCATGAAAAATAAATGAAATGTTAATCAAAAAATTGTTTGGTGGCATCAAGGAGCCTTATGACTCAAACATACTAGGCTCTATTCTGCCAGCACCAACCATCTGAACCCAACAGTCTCCCCCTACTGAATAAACCATTTGTATTTAAAAAGAAACTTTATCTTATATCATGAAAAATAAATGAAATGTTAATCAAAAAATTGTTTTGTGGCATCAAGGAGCCTTATGACTCAAACATACTAGGCTCTATTCTGCCTGCACCAACATGCCTTGTATGTAATCATAAGCTTATATCTAGGCAATTGTTTAGTTGTTTCTCCAATGTGGGATTGTAGAATCTTAGGTCGCCCCGGTGAGGATTCAACCCCTTACTTTTCAACGACACGTCGCCTTTCTCTTTCCAAGTGACCTTGATGATTAGGTGCCCGATAAGGCGACCAAGTTCATTTTTATTTTTATTTAAAAAAAAAAACATTTTTAACACAAAGTAAAATTTCATTAATAATTAAAATGTTACAATACTAAATAAAAACAATAATATATTAAATATAAAATGATACGAAATACATAAATCATAAATCTAATCTGAATGCTCCCGCATGCGAGTCATACTGAGAGTGCGATAACGGCAAATCCTCGATCTGAGCCAAATCTTCCTCGTCTAGCAGAGGTTCCCAGTAGCTTCGAAGTTGGTAGTCGAAGTTGATGCACCTACACCATCTTTTCGTTCTCCGGTAGCTCTAATTGATTTTGGTCGGCGTTGTCCGATACCTTTTGAACACACCGCCACAACTTGTCAACAATCTCGCGATCTTTGCGGGCTTGATCTTTCAAAAAATTCGATCACGACTTTTCGTTCGGGCGTAATGTCGTTGCAACTCTTGTAGTTTTCTCTCATCTGTTCCTTCTCCGCCCGCTGGTCAAACAATTCGATGGCGTTTATAATAGCGTTTTTTCGAGCCTCGTCGTCGTTATTGCATTGATTTTGAACGTACACTTGCATATCTTCAACGGAATGGGGGAGACGGCAAGCCATATTAAATCTTGTGTTGAGAAGTATTTTGAGTTTGAATTGTGTGAAATAGATTTGTGGATTGAAGTGTGTTTGTATTGTGTATTTATAAAGGTTAATTTTTTATTTTTTTAAACCGTTGCAATAACGGTAATTTTTTGGACATTAAAACCTTTATACTCGATCGTCCAGACGATCTATTTGGTTGGGTTTGGTTGGCGATCGAAATAACCACATCAAGACGATCGATACAAATCGATCGCCTATACACTCGATCGAGGGTGTCGAACACCTCTATTGGAGGCAGCCTTATAAACATGGCCTGTTTGATTGTTTTACCTATTACCATTTTTTTTCTTTTATGATATTTTTATAGCCTTTACTAGTTTCTGTAGCATACTATGGAGAGATAAGTAATAGGTCTTGACTAAACAAATTGTTTTAGTTCAAAAGGAAACTATCAAATGGAAGAATCTTAAGTTCGAAAAACAAAATCTTTAACTTCAGAGTTCAGACGCTGACTTCATAGCAGTCGCAAATTGTTTCACACGGTGGTCAAATAATTATGGAAATCTAGAAACGAAATCAACCTAACTTCGGGTGGCAACGAGTTCAACCTATTAGATATGTTGTTTTGATTTGAACAATTTCTAAGTTTTTTATATTTTGGGTGGCAACGAGTTCAAGCTATTAGATAAGTTGTTTCTTTCTTACTAATTTTTAAAACCATTGTAAAGCATGAACGAGTTCAACCTGTTACAATGAAGTCCTCCCTTTTTCCATATAATGTAGATTAAATAATACGCATGTATAATGAACTTTCGTCGATTTTAGTTGTGTTGGTGCAAAGTCTGTCCTTGAAAAAAAAAATTAACAAAATGCTAATTGCCATAGAATGGAAATTTGAAGTTCAAATGTAGCTCTACGGCTCTATTTGTTTATCATTTAAGAGATTTTGGAGTGGCCATAAACTTACATGCATGAAATTAGTAAATACCTTGTCTAACTTAACTATTATTCCCTTTTAGCCTTTGATAGAGTTTATGCAAACATTTTATGGAGAAAAAGGTCGCGGAAGAAACAATAAATCTAGAACACGTAACCAAAACAAAATCTAGACTAACACGGTTGCGTCTGATACTTATGAAGAAACCAAGTATAAATCAACTTGCAACAACCTCAACATATTCAACAGGTTGTTTTGACCCTAATAGGGCGAGTACCACTAAGAAGATATATCATCTTATTTACGAGTGTAGCATATTAGGCTAAACATTCAATTCATCCTTGAACTAAAGAAGTATGCCAAACAAAATAATAACTTCGTGAACATGTACATTCACATTACTGGATATAACTTAGATAATTAGCCCTGTTAATAAATATTCAAACACGTTAAATGTTACTCGTAGTTTTGAGGATGAAAGAAACTTTGATCTTGTGGAAATTTAGATTAATTATTCTATCAATGTTATTAGAACAAGTATACTTATGTAGCGACAATATTTTGCAATTTTATCGACAATATTCCGTTGTCGTTAAAAGCACTGAATGGTGTAGTGTTTGCTTATTATAATTTATAAAAGCTTAGAAAATAAGAACTTTTTTACCTAGTCAACTTAAGAAAAAATTGAACACAAACATGGTGTACTCAAGCTGAAATATTTGTTAGTTGTTACACAAACATTAGTGTAAAGTCATGTTTAATTGAACTACTGAAGCCTTAATTATACTTCAGTTGCTAAATGTGCATTACATATTTACATGTACTCACTAGCATTAGGAGATCGTACAGTTTTTTTTTTTTTTTTATCACACTTCGTGATTTTGTAACGGTAAGATAATAAATTACTTTTATATATATTTATCGAGATACCATCATAGATGAATATATGATGCTTGTTTTGTTTAATTGCTTCTTCAACCAACTTTATGTTGGGGACAAAACCTATTTTCGTGATGTATTTTCAAAGTACGTAGTTGCTTTATTATTAGTCCCACATTGGTCAATGAAAGGAAAATTTGATACTTTATATATTATTGTGTATTGATTGTGGTTGTTAGGACTTGTGTTGGTATTTTAAACTTTGTTGGAAAAGATTTTAGAAATAGTGTATCTTAAACTCTTTTCCAACAGTGCTCAAAACTAACATGAATTCCATTTTTGTTAAAAATTGAAAACTTTGTTCAAAAAGTAACATGAATGCCATTTTTGTTAAAAATTGAAAACTCGTATAACTTCTTTGATTTGGTGCTAGATCATCTCTAAATTTATATCCGCATAAATAGGCTTACGTGGTCTTTCAATTTTTAACTAGGACCCGTGTATCACACGGGCTTTTAAATACATTTTTTTAGCATGTTCAATGTTTCTAAGTTATACTGAATATAGTTTGTGGTGAAATCTATAGAACTCTTCTGTTACGAAGTATTCCTCTTTTTCGATTAAAGGTGATGAAAAGGACCATGAATTAAAGACGCATAGATAATTGAACAACATATAAGGTCGACAGTAAAATTATCAATTCGGACTTCAGAGTAGTTGATTGTACTACATGAAGCTTAAAAGAGTTGAGCCATTGAGATGTTGTAAATGTTGTTTACAATAGAAGCCACTTAATAGTAGTACCACCACATACTCATTTTAGTAGTTATTTTTCTTGAATTATTTTTGAGGAAAAAGGGAAGTAATAAAAATGGCTTGTAACGCGGTAAATCTTCCACTTGATAGGTTCAATTTTATGATTGTGCAAAAAAAAAGAGTTGTACTCTTCATGATGTCAATATGGCAACTAAGCTTTGAAACAAAAGAACACTAGCATATTAAGTAACAAAAAGACCAGTAACAAAGCTATAGAAATATACAAAAAGCCCCCTTCACATATATGGGACCAAAAATGCATTCATATGATTGCTTACATATTGTTGCAACCAGAGACAAAAGATCTATATATTCATACTTTACTCATCCATGCCCAATATATTTCCTTAGATGTAACCATAATTAATTTCATTGGCTATAAAGTATTTGAGTATGAAACATCGACGGAACTTGGGTGAACTTGTTAGGAGGCCGAATGCTATATCAGTTAATTTGAGAGAGCAAATATAAATAAAACCTCAAAGTTTTGGGAAGGACGTGGCCCTTCCCGTCTCTACTAAAGTCCGTCTATGGCATGAAACACATATGCTTAGCATTAAGTGTTCTTCTCATATAAAAATGAATATTAACTTAATTGTCTTGCAAGCCAAAGCATAGTTTCTGTATACTTATATCTTACCAACACAATATCAACATCAACAAACATTAGTACTGCAACAATTTCTTATTATAATAACCAAAACTTGACCAATATAGTCTCATCTTTCATAATTGAGGATTGAAATAACCTGAAAATTTTCGACATAACATTCTTTGTTTGTGCTGTAAGTATTTACATTTAATTGATAAGGATTTTGAACCTGTTTGTCCTTAGACCAAAAATACCATACCGGCATGCCACTTATCTGCAAAAGATTTCCATATTTTGTTTATCATGCCAATTGAAAACACCATACCGTTTTTCTGCAACAAATAACAAATCATTTCAGAAGAAGATAAACCATTAGATATATAGGGATAAAAGAACCCAGCATAGTAGCTCATTCATCGCTACAAGGCTCTGTCCTTTCAACCCAATTTATGAGTTGCAAATAATCGTAAGGTTATATAAAGGAAATTGTTTAGGTCTTTTTCCTGTGGGATTGAAGAATCTAATAAACATGGCTTATATAAAGGAAATTGTTTAGGTCTTTTCCAATTGGGTTTGTTTTTTTTTTTTTAATGATATTCTAAATAGCCTTCGATATTTGTGTAGCATACTATGGGGAGATAAGTTATAGGTCTTGACTAGAAAAATTGCTTTAGCTCTAACAAGAGAAGAAGAGAGAAGAATACAATCAAGGGGCGGAACTAAGAGGTATCGTTATGTTAGGGTCCGTCTCTGCGCACAAGGCCTCATAGTTTTAGAGGCCTCAAAATATATACCTCTTTATATAGTTGTGGCTTCATATTTCATCTCCAACATCAAAATGTTGACAATATGTGAAATCTTGTTCTAAATATTTCTTAAACTTTACTTCAAGTGGGCGAGAGTGATGAGAACCTCATAAAAATTAAAGCTAGACCATTACAATATATATAAATCGTCATGTTTGGTTATCATATAAGCAGTTTTGCACAGGGTCTCCGCTAGACAAGCTACGACACTATTGTATAGTATGCTTGTATATAGTGAGGTATTTTTGTGTGTTTAATTTAGTGGTTATCATCACACTTATTTGATAATAGGTTTGATGGTGTGCTGAATGGTGATGTGATGTTGACCTGAAAATGACGTGTTTGGTGACCATTACACCTGGCCTATGATTTTTCTTCACTATTGTTATTCTCTTTGTAATAATTTTGAGCTTTTGATATAGTTTTGGTAGCATATTATGGGGAAATGGGTTTTATATTTCTTGACTAAACAAAATGTTTTAGCTTTGACAAGAGGAAAATACAGTCCTTCAGATGGGAAGGATCATAATTTCAGAATCTAAAACTGTTGACGCAGACTTCAGATCAATTGCAAACTATCATGCACAATAAGCACAATGGTCTAATACTTATGGAAAACCAAAAATCATGTCAACTTAAAATCAGATGGCAACGAATTCTACCTGTTAGAAACGTTGCAATATAATTTCAATGAAAAAAAATAAAGTTCTTGATATTGTTTCAAAAGATGAGGGAGATAATGATGGTTTCTTCTTCTTGCTGGTGCAATCTGGTTTACTGACCCGTTTGAAAGTCTTAAAAGGAAAAAAATTGTGTCATGTTTTGCTCAGACAAGAACTACGAAAGAATTAACAAGTTACTGTCAATGTTCAGCCTTAAAAACTAAAAACTTGTGCCTAAAAACAGATTAACTAACAGGAGCACTGAGACACACGGCAAGATGAAGAGCGGAGATGATGAAAGATAAAATGAATAAAACACATAGAATAAATTGAGCAGCAGCAGATATATATAATTTCTTAAGGAAGCTCAGACAACACCTAAGGCAAAATCTTAAGGATTGTATTTCAAGTCTTCAAAAGAACTAGCACCATTTCGAAAGCAATAAAACAAGTTCAAGAGTTCATTAACATTCCTCAATTCATCTAAAAATAAAAACATAAGATACTTTAGTCTCATCGACCTAAACAGAACCAAAAAGCATAAGATGACTCGTTCTTCACTCGTCATCTTCGTCTGAATCATCATCATTGGCTCCAGCAGCAGCATTAAGAGCATTCAACCTCTCAATAAGCCTTTGCTTCCTCTGGTCATAAGTCAGCTTCTTGAGGTTGTATCTGTAACATTACACAATACAAAACAATAAGGTTAAAAAGATAGCTTTTTAATCAAAAAAAATATATTTACTGCTGTTATATTGACCCAGCATCGTAATGGGTGCCTTTTCACAAAAAACAGAGCATAAAACAATGTTACGTACATAGAACTAGAAAAAAAAATCTTAAAATTGATACCTCTTGTGCTCTGCAGGTGGCTGCTTTGCCTTCTTGGTGGGGTTAGGGTTAGCACGAATGGCAGCGTGAACCTTCTTGTAAAGCTCTTCAATGTTGTCTGCTTCAACCCCAGCCTTGATGTATTCAGAAAAGTGGGTCTGGTACTTCTCTGGCTCATCTTCAATCAAAGCCTGTTTTACATTCGTGAACATTATTAGAAAATGTTGATAGAACATACCCTGCAGAATACTACTCACCGACTACAAGCATAAATAATATTCGCAGATTGTTCTCACCTTCATGTAAGCAGCGACGTGCCCTCCATAGATGTACTTGCGATGGACATCAGCATCAAGGCTCTTACTGTCCTTGCTGAAACCAGCAAACCTTTTTTCACTGTGGGGGATGTCAAGTCCACCATCCAAAGCTCCCTGTATTATTTAAAACATAAAGCCGTTAAATTATATGATCTTAATACGCATGAAGATCGTTAAATGTACAACAGAATGTACCTTAAGGGCACCAAACACACGGTTTCCAGTGGTGGTCCTGAGAAGACCAACATCAAGAAGAGCACGAAATGGCCTTCTGCTCTCTGCGGGTTCAACTGAGAAATCTTCGCCAGTTGCCTGCAATAACAATCATTTGATAAAAATTACCAATTGTATAATACAGCTAAGTAAACAATCACATGCTCACTAAGTCAGATGATACCTCAATGTTTCCCTGGTACTCCTCATCCATTTCAAGCTTCTTCAAAACTCGACGAGCCAAAAGAAGACCAGTACAGTAAGCTGAAATCAAATTACAAATGTTATGTGACAAAACACTTTTACAACAAAATGTGCTTATACGATGATATTTTGAAGAACTATAAACAAAATAGTACCTGCAGAATAGTTGGTGAGTCCAACTTTGAGGCCATACTGAGGCAACTCATGAGCATAAGCTGATGCGAGAACAAAATCACCAGCAATGGTTGCAGAGATGACTTGTGCAACTATGTCCTTGTTGGTCTATCAATATTGTTAAAGAAACTGTTGAATGATGATAAGCTAATATAGTTTCTAAATAATATATACTAATGTTCAGTCACGTATTTTAAGCGACCACTAAAACTCTCAATCTGATTATATATTTAGGCAAGTTATATATATGAAAAAACAAATAAAAGCAAAGAGATCAGAAGGATACAAATCGGACAACATATCGGTACTTGGGGGTGTTGTACTTGTTCTTGTCCTGGTTAATCAACCTGACTCTAGCACGGTAATCAGTCTTACCCTCTGCAATAGAAATGAAAAACAATATACATTAGTATTAAATAAAAACAAGACTATAAAAAACCTAACAATCATAATTTAACAAAAAGCAAACAACCAATAAAGATTAATCCCCACCTCTCCTTCTCTTAAACTTCACTTGAAACCTCTTAAAGTAAGACCTTGACTTCTGGGACTTGACAAACACCTACAATAATAGAAACAATAATTAAAAGATAGAACAAATTAGTAGAAATCAAACCGCATAGCAAAGTTCTATCAGTCTTATAACAAATTGCATGAGCTATTGACATTTACAATACAGTTAAATAGAACTATATATTGGTCTGCAAATGCACCATATCAAAACACAATCCAAAAACATTAAAGCCATTTAAAAGCAAACGTAACAAAAAACACAAAATATGAATGAAAAGTTCATTCCATTTAAAATCAAGCTATTAAGTAGAAGCCAAATAAACAACTAAAAAACTTAACACATAGTTTGTTACAATAACTTTAACAAAACAATGACACACCAAGTCCAAAAACTTCAATATTATACTACTACTATATCAACCTTGATCATTCAAATGGCTTGAAAAACATAAAACATAAACAAATACGAACTTAACACAGCCCTTTAAGAAGATTTCTCATCAACAGAGACTACGCTGCTCGATTGAAAAAACACTCAACTTCTCATATATAATCGACAATCTAGACCAAATTCTAAAAAACAAACGCCACAATAATTACATAAAACTAAACAACAAGCTGAAACACAAAACAAAAAAACAAAAAAAACATTTCCCATTTACAAATATTCGAAAAAACACACTAAACAAACATATTCAAAATAAAACATCTGAAAATAGTTTGTTCCAACAACATTTTTTACATGACTCAAAACAGCTCCAACACCCTCTTTATTCAAAGACTAATATACTCAGCTAAATAATTCAATCAACCCTAAACCTAACAATTTCAAAAATAAATAACATCAACAAAAACATTTCCAGTCAAAACATTATCCTTAAACGACATAATGCAACCAGCAATCAAAACTACATTCTAAACTCCAAAATTATTACATAAAAACAAAACTACAAATGAAACCATATCTACAAAACACATAAATTCAACTGAATCTAGGTTAAAAGCAACAGTAACATAGCAAACACATATTTTATCATTAACGTATAGTAATGAATAAGCTAAGAACAGTGAATCAAAAACGAAAATGGTATTTAAGAATGATACCATCTTGAATCCTCAAAGAGCTGGCTGCTGCTGAGAAAGAAGTGAGGGTTACGGAGGCTGTTAACAATGAATGATATGCATATTCATATAGCATAAAACCCTAGGGTTGCTGGGCTTTTTATTGGGCTTTTACTGTTTTTTCATTTTGGCCCATTGGTTTCTGTTTTAGAAAATGTGACTGGTTTGGGTTCTTAGTAGGGGTGTTCATGGGTTGGGTAATATCCGAATAAACCGAAAACCGAAACCGAACCGAACTGAAAATAACCGAACCGAACTCGTAACCGAACCGAAATTGCCAAAACCGAACCGAATCGAAATAAAAGTTCGGTTTACGGTTCGGTTATGGTTTTAGCCATCCCCGTAAAACCGAAATTAAATAAATATATATATATTTTTATATATTTATATTAAAAAAATATTAAAACTCTTTTATAATATATATATATAATATTTTTAAGCTTGAAAATTATAATTTTTTCAAAAATACATATAAATAAATGAAAAATTATTAAAAAATAAAAATAAAAATTCGGTTATTCGGTTCGGTTTTCGGTTATTGGGGTTCGGTTTTGGTTTCGGTTCATTGAGGGTTTGGTTTCGGTTTTCGGTTCGGTTTCGGTTATACCAAAAAAAAATAACCGAACAAACCGAGCCAAAACAAACCGATAACCGAACCGATGAACACCCTAGTTCTTAGTGATACTTTTTTCTTTTGTTGTTGCACACTTGCACGTAACGACGACCCTCGGTAATGCTTTTTACCTTTTACTACTATAATACTCGTGTAAAGCAATGGGGTTTGGAGTCAGATGTTATTTAATGATTTGTTTTTTTTACGAATATTGTTTAGCAATTTTCTATAATAGATGATAGTTTAGTGATTGTGTGTTTGCACTTAAAGATTGCGAAAAATTAATATGCCATATTATTATATAGTAAGGATCAGATGAGAAATAAAATTAAAATGAGAAGGGTAAGAAGAAACCACAATTGCACATTTTAGATGCATCTGCAAACATAGATGCATCCCCTTTTAAATTTCCCACCCTCATTTGAAATATGTGGCTCTAACTATTTCTCATTCTTCTCATTTCAAATTTTATTCTCATAGATCTCTTCCTATTATTATATGCAAACTTAAATAGCTTTTAATTTCAACTATAGGCATATTAAACTCATTATATTAGGGCCTGTTTGGTTTGCAAAAGGATTCAGAATCGAATTTAAATTCGGTTTAGAATGAAAGAAAATAAGATAAGAGAAGAAATTAATATTTTATTAAAAACTTTATTATTATAGTTGATAAATAATTTATTAAAGAAAAAATGAGGTAGTTTTATTTTTTAATAATTAATTTATGTATAGATTGTGAGTAAATATATAAATGTGGGATTCATTATATTTTTTGATTTGCAAAAGACACCATATTTGGTAGGAATCAATCTATCAATCTTGGGCCCACAACTATTCTCAAAAACCTGAACCAAACAAATAAACTTTGGAATGAAACAATTCCTTGATTTTAAAAAGTATAAACCAAACGTGCCCTTAGTTCTATTTTGTTATTGTAACATCTAATTTAATGTCATAATATAATGTGCAATTAGTGTATTTTTAAATTTATTTTAATAATTATTAATAATAGAATGTATATTAACTTATTTTTTTAAAATTTCTAAAGATAAAATGTCCATAATACATAATAAGGAGTAGAGATAAAGCATTTAAGTCATTTCATTAAAAGAAACTTTACAAGAACAACAATACCCAATTCTTCTAGAGTGAGATATGGGGAGGTAGAATATAATAAGATCATACCCTTACCTCAGAAAAACCCGAAAGTATGGAGACTGCTTTCAAGAAACCTCCGTCTAGTGTATGTGTGAGGGTGAGAGTGCTCACATATATATGGAAGTGAAAGTGTGTGAAATCACACCGATAGAGAAAACTATGTAAACATACGACAAATGCCTTTATAAAATTTTAGACTAACAGCATATAAGCAAACACGAATGCGAGCATGCAATACGTAGAGATATAACACTATGTTCCCGAGTATAAAAAGGAAAGTTAGAGATGGAGAGGGAAAAAAATAAAGAAGTAAAGAGGACAGGAATAAGAAATTATTTTTATCTTGTGTTCCCAAGTTTGAAAGAAAATATGAGGATGTAAGCAAAAAAAAGCCTTTAAATCAACTTCACTGCATTTCATCTCAATTTGGGAAGAAGATTAGGAGAGTAATTTTTGTGTAAGTTACTATCCTTAACTTTCTTATCCTCTTTTAAAAAATCTCAGGAACACAATTTTTTTTAACTACAATCCCAAACATTTTCCTTTCACTCCAAAAAATAAACTCAGAAACAGAGTGTAAGAGTCATTGCACGTAGTACTTACGATATGATCAGATATATAACTTAAATAAAATAGAAAAACACATACATAAACATAAATGCATGCGAGCATAATAAACATATAAGCATAAGCGCATAATAAACATAAAACATAAAAATACATACATAAGCATAAACGCATAAGTTATGGTGCTCAATACCTACAAGCAGAGGCAACTATTTAAATACTAGTGAGATCTCCTTAAAAGCATAGAGGAAAAACGAAACAATCTATGACTCTCAATTCCTAAAACGCAAAGGTAAAAAGTTCTAGAAAGCTAAAACATAATGGCAGATAAGTACCACGACTATTAGAAATAACCTAGGAAGCATAACAACCTATACCTCTAGCCACCTATTCTAACTCTAACTCTCCACTCGTTCATATCAGAGGTCATGTCCTCGGACAAAATAAACTCTTTCAAGTCTTGCTTAAGTCTATCCTCCCACCTAAGTTTTAGTCTAACCCTTCTCCTCAAGCCATCAACTATCAAAGTTTCCACTCTCCTAACTGGCACTGATTGTGGTCTCTTCCTAACCCTTCTCCACCTGACATGTCCGAACCATTTCAACCGTTCTTCTCTCATTTTGTTGATGTTAGTTTTGACTAATATTATTATTTAATGCAATTAATTGAATTTACTAATGATAACTAACATCGTATTGTTATTAATACAATCTATAGTTGTGTAATTGAATTTAAGCTGCTACTATGACTTCTAAAAGTTATACGTGTTTGTTATTCATACTGCATATATAATTGCATATATATCCCTCCAAAAGTTAGTTTAAGTTGGATATATATGTAAGAGAAGGGATCCGGTGAGAAGAAAAACTAAAAGAGAAGAATAAGAAAAATTTCTAGCCACACATTTAAAATTATAGTGAGATTTTTTAGGGGAGATGCACCTAAACTGAAATGCATGGTTGTGGTTTCTTCTTATCATTCTCATTTTAATTTTTCTTCGTATTTGATCCCAACTCATATATGTAATTAGTAGTTTAAGTTGGATATATATGCATTTTTTTAGATTTTGAAAGGATATATATATGCAATTATAATTTATAAGGATTACGGAGTACATTGTTTATACTTCAAATCTTAGCATGTATGTTTAATAAGCATTTGATTTTGGAACTATGATTTTTTAAGTTCTTTCTTGTATTCTTTTTCAATTTATTGGTTTTTATTTTGAAAAAATTCCTCTCTAACCAGTTACTCACTACTAGCTTTATATTACTGTAATATCGCACGAGTAAATTATATAAACTATATCGCCATTGTTTAATGTTATTAACCAATAGTTTTAGTCATATGTAAGGTTATTGTTACGAAAAAAATTATAATTAAATACATTGGTCGCTAAATGTTTAACTAATGGGTACCGTCGCTGTAACACGCGGATACCCTACCATAATGATTAAAAAAAATAATGTGTGATATAATTGGTGGTTATATTAAATCCTCATTTGGATCCATTTAAAATATAGAATGAGAACCAACAAAACTCATCACTTTATAAATATTACGCAAATTAACCTATAAATAATTAATGGGTCTAAAATTGACATATCTACAAACCAAGGACTACTTATGCAAAAAAACAAAACTATGGATTAAACTTATGATAGTACAACTCTCAAGGTCTTAATAATAAAATTTATTTAAAAAATAAATAAAAGGTGTAAAATACACACTTCGTCTTTGAACTTGTACAAAACCATCATGTTGAGTCTGGAAATATTTTTTTTTTTTCACCAAAGGTCCTTTTTCATGTTTTTTAATCACCCAAGGTCTATTTGAAAGTGATCTCACAGTCAACATCCTAACGCCCATTTATAGGTGAGGGCATAATGGTCTTTTTACTATGACAAAATTTTATCTTTCTTAATGTACTCTGTTTCATACGTCCCATCCATTTTTCCGCCATGATCTCTAATATAGCAAACCCTTGTACTCATTACTCATCCCCAAACTTGTCTTGGAAGTTTACCCAAAAAAACCCTAATGCATTGTTAGTCCTAAAATCAAATTTTCTAAGTGACGAATTAACAAGCCCCAACCTTAGTTTTAAATTATGGCAAGTTAGAGAACATGTTTTTATTGATGACCCTATGAAAGAACAAAACTCTGCATTGAAGAGATATGATAAGTTTTTTTTGCTTATAACCATTTTCAATGATGAGTTTGTACGATTGTTTAAGGTATTTGCCATTTAGGTTACATAATCTTAACAATATTTTGTTCTTGGTTTCAACAGTTAGTCGATTAGGTCAGTTTAGCATAAGGGTTCATTACAATGGTGTCTTCCGAAATTGGCCAGGTAGATTATGTTGATATTAATGAGGTGTCCGTTGATGAGATGGATGCTCTTATGGTCCAACTTGGTTATGTGGAAGGACAAACCAATTACTACTACTTTGTTAAGCCTGGTAGTACACTGGATGATGGTTTGTATAGCTTATGTGAGCATGAAACAATAGATGTTGATGTTGAAATAGGTAAGACAAAATTAGAGTTGAAAGAAATGTCTCATCAATCAATTAAGACAATTTTTAGGGAGATGGATGAAAAAGGTAGAAAGGTAGCTAGTGTTGTTATCCAATCATGTTGTAGATGATTAGTTCTTTCAAATTCATTAAATTTCATTTACCGATTCTTGAATACCCATTATGGTAGAATATTCGTGTGATATTTTCTCAAATTTTGCACGTGTGATACATGTTCCTTCGATTTCTCCAAGCAAAGCTTTTCGCATCGCAATGCCTATTTTAGACGACACTGATAGTGAGCATGTAGTAAAGCCTTTTCTGCAACTAACACAACTATCTTTGGACGTCAATATTATTGGGGAATATAGTAAGTTTCCAGAGTTTGAACGTGTGTTTTCAAGCCTTGATATGTCCTTTGCTAGCCAACCTGTTGACCATATGAAAAAGATAAACTTGTTGAGGTCTTTCAAAATGCTAAAGATTTGAATGTTGGACTTGATAACAAAGTTGATGTTAGTGACAACAATGATCCTGCATTAGTAATGATTGATGAGGATAATACTTTTGAGGAGCTTGATGTTGAGGTTAATCTGTTCTAAGTGAGTCAAAGTAAGCAGTTAGGCAAAGTAGGAAGATCACTGATTGATGTGAATAACACTTTTGAGGAGCCTGATGTTGTTGTTAATGTGTTCCAAGTGAGTCATAGTAGTAAGTTAGGCAATGTAGGAACATCATGCCAGCTAGATAATGACTCAATTCTGGCAAATGAAGAGAATACTTGTAAAGAGAATGATTTACAACTTGCTTTATTTCAAGGGAGTAAGATTACACAGTTAGGAAATGCATGAACATCTAGCCATATACCTAATAACATGAATTTGGAAAATGAGTTAGGTGTCATAAATACTAATGTCTTTGAAACTGCTTGTGGTTCCAAGTCAGATGTAGGTTATTCTAGTATGACAAGGGTTAGACCATATGAGGATGATGTTATTTATAAAGCATTCTTCTACTTTGGTCTAGGGCTGAGCAAAACCGGCCGACACCCGAAAATCGATCAAAAACCGACCGGACCCGACCTTCCTGATACCGAACCGAATGTAATCGGGTCGGGAGTCGGTTTGCATTTTCCTGGTAGTCGGTTTCGGGACATGTCGGTTTCGGGTCGGGATGGGCCGAAAACCGAGAAAACGCAGCCAAAATCAAGAAAACTGACCGAACCCGACTTGTCGGGACTGTCCCGATACCGAACCGACTGTATTCGGGTCGGGAGTCGGTTTAGGTTTTACAGAAAATCGGGAGTCGGGTTGTGTCGGTTTCGGGTCGGGACCGGCCCGATGCTCACCCCTACTTTGGTCAAACCTTTAGTTCTACAAAAGAAATCGAAGAGAATGTAAGAGAGCATTCAATAGAAACTAGAAGGGTATTGACTTTTATAAAGACCACAAAAAATATGGGCGGATGTATGGGTATTGTTCCAATTTCGGGCCCATGTCAAAGTCTTGACTGGTATAGTCCCAAACAATGCAAGTAATGGTCCAATAACCAGATGTATAACAAGGAAGGAATTAATGGCAGCCAAAATTGATTCTTCACCAACATAATGCCCATGGATGTTGTATGTCGCAGAGAGTGTGGCACAAAAACTTGGACTGTCAGAAGTTATAAGATGAACACACTTGTTTGCAGTCAAGGGAGATCCGAGCTTTTGACTCTAACTTTCTCTCAAAACAAATAATAGGACAAGTTCAAGTCAGTCCACGGATTCTAGTCAAGGTTGTTCATAATCAACTTCTAGTCAAGGTTGTTCATAAGGTTTTAAGGGAAATAAAATATATTATGTTGTTGAGTTGTAGAAGAGAAACCCTAATACAACAGTTATAATGAATGTGGAACCTCCTGCATGTCATACTTTTCCAACAAGATTATTAAAGTGAATTTATGTTTGTTTAGGTGCATTGAAGACAAGATTTAAAGCTTGTTAGAGAGAGTTGTTAGGCTTAGATTCTTTTTGTATTGATGGTCCTTTGAATGATCAACTTCTTACAACTGTGGGAATTGATAGCAACAATGATGTATACCAATTAGCTTATGATTTTGAAAAATCATAAAATATATTATCATGGACTTGGTTTCTTCAATGTTTATTTAATGATCTTGAACAATGACCAAACTCAAATTTCACTTTTATTAGTGACATAAAAAAAGTTACACCTTTAAATTGGTACTGAATTCATGTTCATATGTTTTTAAACAAATACTGAAAATTTGTGATTTTGTGCAGGGTATCATTTGAGCTTTAATAGAAGTTTTTCCAAATGCAAAGCACATATTTTGTCTTAGAAGCATTAATGAGAATGTGAAACTTTAATGGAAAGGTGGGGCCTTCAAAGACTATTTGTGGAGATGTGCAACAACCTAAAGTGTTATACACTTTGAGAAAGCTATAATTGATTTTAAGAGATTTAGTGAACATGTCCATGCTTGGTTAAGTAAGATCCACAAATCCATTGGTCAAAAGCACATTTTTCAGGTAAATTGTTTATATGTATAACTTAAGTGGTATATGTTAATGCATTATGAAATTTATAATTAATACAACTTTTTTTTTATTGTTTATGGAGAGCTCATTCTGATGTATTACTTAATAACGTGTGTCAAAGTGTTTCATGGGAAAATGGTTGGAGTTATGAACAAACCAATCATTACATCATTAGAATACATCAGAGAATACTGTATGAAGAGAATAGTAAATGTTTTGAATGTGATTGAGAAGAGTAATGGGCCACTAACACCAACTACATAGCACATGTTAGATGTGATTCAAAAAGAGGTTGTTAAGTAAAATGTTTTATGGAATGGGGGAGACAAGTTTCAGTTTAGTAGACCATGGGGAGACCAATGTATAGTGAATGTTGTAAGTAAGACTTTTACTTTCAGAAGATGCGAGATACAGTAACATGTTTATTATGTAAACATGATGTTGCTACCAATTGAAATATGGCTTTAAATTGACAAAAAGTATGATATGTGGAAATATGGGCTCATCCTTGTTACTATCTTAACACTTGGCAAGAAACTTACAAACACACTATCCAACCAATAAATGGCAATGAGCATTGAGAAAAATCTATCGTGACACATCCATTGTTCCATCAAAACATCAAACAACTGGTGGGTGGCTAAAAAAAATAATGACAACTTCAAGCGAAGATATTGTTAAAAATGGTAAGTTGTCTAAGGCTTGGAATAGTGTAAAGTGTGGTGTTTGTGGCATTCTTTGGGCACAATGAGAAAAACATGTCTTGGGCAAGGTGGTGTATGTGAAACTCAAAGTAGTCAAAGTGAGCCTAAAAAAAAGTTCATGTGCTAAGGGAAAAGGTAAGAAAGTGTCTAAAAACGTTGCAGCAAAGAAGACACAACCTAAAGGTAATAAAGTTGCAACAGAGAAACAAACTGAAGGTCCGAGTGTTGTTCAAAGTCAAGATGTTGCAGTTCAAGGAAGTTGTGTTAAATCTGAAAGTCAAGTTCAAGCTACTGATGTTCAATCCCAATATGAATCCCAGGTCCATTCAAGTGGTGTACAAGCAGTTTCTGATTCATCTCAACATACTCCACCAAGAAGGACTAGGCAGCAGACTGCATTGAAAAGAATGATGGCCTCACAATAGGTAAATTGTGTTATGCTTTTAAACTAGACATTCTAGACAATGTTTCATCTATTATGTCTTCCATGGACAAGGTATGTACTTAAAAACAAATGTGTGTGTCTAACCCTTATTCTTATGTTGAAAAGCATGAATTTTTTTTTGAAATTATATTCATTTGCATTATCTATAGAACCATGTTATGTTTGTGTATTTTCATAGATATTTTTTGTTAATTGGTTTTGTACATTTGTTGTGTTGTTGTACTGCTTCAAAGGTAGCAAATGCCTAAACATGTTTAACTTAGAAATGCATTTGGTCAAAATTTTTGATGTTATCCTAAAGCCAACATTTGATGCCCACAGTTGTAAATGATTAAAATGATTAATTGTTACCCGGTTGAAGACTCAAATCAACAAGTACCAAATGACCAAATTTTCACACTAAAGGTAACAATGTTTATAACCATGCGCATAAAGTCAACACTAACCAAAGCCAGTACTAATAAAATTCATAACAATGTTGACAATTAAAAGTCTATACTAACCAAATTCATAACCAACTGCATAAAGATAAACGTAAACTAAGTTGTTATATAAACAACATTCATAACCAAATAGGAGACTCATTTACTACCATTTTCAATATAGAAAAGCATGAAATATTCCATTAAATATAATGGAAAGTTAGTACATACTACATTATTGTTTGATCAAGGTTGTTACACTATGATGGTGTCCTAACAAGTATTTAAATTTCCAAAAAACATAAATGCCACCTTCATACATAAAAGCTAAAACGTTAACCAAGTGCATAAACAATGAAAACAAGATCTAACTGAGCACCAAGTAAACCTTCCACTTCCACACTTCGGCTTGAGAAGCGTGTAATCTTGCCTCAAGCTCATTTCTCCACCTCAAAAGGCCTGATATGATCATTGTTGAACGAGCACACATTTTTGGATCATACCATCTTATGAACCAAGAAGAAGACCCCTAATCATGAAAATGGTAACAACCACCATTGTTATTGTGTACTTCGCTAATAACGCAAAAACATAAAGAATCTTAACATGCACTTACTTGATCAGGACACGAATAAAATCGACGCCCTAGGTTTATCGCTCTCATGTATGTGCGAACGATTATCTGCCTACCACACTAACAACGAACCATTTTGACAGGTTTAAGATTTTGGAGAAGAAAGGTTTTGGGGAAAGTTTAGGTATAATGAGTGAGGATGAAAATTATGGTAGAAGAGTAATATAGAAAAATGGAAACAATGTACAACGACTTTAAGTAGTACGTCACAGTAAAAGACCATTATGCCCTTACCTATAAACGGGCATTAGGAGGTTGACCAAGGTATAACGGTCAAATGCATATTAGGTGATAAAAAACATGGAAAAGGGACATCTGGTGATAAAAAAAACGTTTTTCATGCTCAGGATGACGTTTTGTATAAGTTTAGGGACGAACGATGTATTTTACTTAAAATAAATAACTGCCATATAAGAATAAGTAAATCCAACTTTTTACATTTATACATAAAAACATCTATGAAAATAGAAATTTTATGAAAAATAAAAGGTTTTTCTTTTACAATTTATAATAAAATAACATATACTTACCCAATATTATTTCTCCTCTATCTTGTTCAACTTTCAACCTCATACACACACACAAATCGCACACCGTAACTTTTTTCTTTAATATCAACAAATTGTTTTGTTTTAAAAAAAAGATGCTTAAATAAGTTTGTGCTCTTCATTCGGTGAACCCGAAATACCACCACCACGTGTCGTGGTGGTTTATTAACGCGCGGTAAGTAGGAGGTTCACACGTGATAGAAGACTCTGAATTTGCTATATGTTTTTCATAGTAGTATTATTCGTTTGCCATGAATTAAACAATTAAGAATTGTAAATGGTTTGTATTTAAAACATAAGTATAATGTTCTTATGAACGAGACGATCTTTTATCTTTGGACTTGCTTAACTTGTAGAGGTGTTTCATTTTAACAGTTTTAAATTCTTATATTATTTTAGAGTATGTTAACTATAAAAGAAGTTTAAGGAGGTTTTCAATGATGGCTACAAAAATAACAAATACACAATATTTAGAGTTACGGATTAAAGATAGGACGAGTCATTAAGAAGAAAACTCGTACTTGTAATTCACAAAACAAGTATATGTTAAATTAAGACGCATTGAACACATTTAAACATTTTGTCTTTTGGCTATTGAAAAATTCTTGTTTGATCAGTATGTAATGAGGTTTAATATAGTTGCATAAGAAAATTGTTTGGGATGTCTAACATGTCTAGAGATATGCTTAACATAAGAGCGCCCGTCAGAGGCGTTTTCTTATTCAGGTCGCGGGCATGCCTTTTTGTCATCGAACTGCATTCACTCCATCGTGCCCCGTCCCCATCATAGTGAAGCTTCATGCATTAGCGTTCTCATGTCATGTGGTGGATGTTACAACCTTAGGTCAAGGCTTATGAATAGTTGGACTACTGCTAGTCCTTTGAACATATATAACATGAAGAGCATGCGGGCTACAATTTATTTTCTCTCTTTCTTTTCACAAAACTTATTCTCATGGCAATTCTCTTATTTTATCTCTCTCATTTGAAACCCCGACTACGCCTTTTTTCAAGTTTCATCATTGTTTTCTGATATAAAAAATGCACATACACACAAAAAGGCTTTGCGGTGAGTTGGGAGAAACTCCACGCGCAAGGAAGAAATCTTATGGAGGGGCATCCCAGTGGGGTTCTCGAATGGAAAGAGGCGTACATGGTGGTTCGTGCAAGGTTCCCTGAAAGGTACTCCATGTGGCCTGATATACTGGTGCTAAACAAAGGAGCCATTTATGCATGTTACCAAATATGTTTAAAATGTCAATCATTTATCTCTGTATACCTATAACAAAAAACATGTCAGACGCTTTTATGTTTTGACATGTTAATCATTTATTTTTATAATGTATGCCTTAATATTTGTTGTTAAACAAAGAGTTTTATTGTTATTAGTGGATACGTCAGATCTAGATACAAATAGTAACATGACGAGTTGATTAGTGGTTATGATTTACCCTAGTCAATTACTATCGGTTGCTGTCGCGTTCATGGAAACACGACATATAATATATGTCTGATTAAATGATTGACTGACGTGTTTTTGCTATTGTGATAAAAAAAACCGTTCTAACACATGCATATCTTGCTTTAATGGCAATACTGACAACTAACAAAACTGTTGGTTACAAACGTCCTTGAACAAAGTTCGTTTTGTTACATTTCATGATGTTATCAGGTTTACTTCATGTCACAAGAGAAAGGTTTTACTGCCTTCAACCTTCACAATTATTATTTGAAACAATTTAGCATATTTATGTGTCGTTTAAATTCAACTTAAGTGTTTGTTTGTTACAAACATAATTCGAAGGATGACTTGACATGAAAATTTAGGCAAGGGCGCTTTTTCAATCATGTCACTCAAAATTTTCTAATTATCGAGATTCAAACACTTATCCAACATACAAAACAAAAACATTTGTTTTATTTACAAACATTCATCATACATCTACACAAACATCGCGGTTAGACACAATTAATAAAAATCTAAACACGCAAGCCCTTAGTCAAACTATTGATAAAATGAAACATAATTTAATCGGTTGATAAAAAATTAATATATAAATATCATGCATCTGTTAAATATAATTTTTTTGAACAAGATGTACTTCGTCTCCTAGGTAGTATTATATTAACCTTAACAATATATACATTTATGGAAAATTTATGAATATTAACAATTTGCCTATTAGCTGATTTTTCTTATATATATGGTGTACATTAATCAAGTTAAGTATGGGATAATGTTTTGAGAAGTGGTTACTAAGAATTCAAATGGTAGGTCAAGGGTTCAATGCTTCTTCTTGCATATTTTATCACTTTTCTTTTGCTTTTCAAAAGTTTATTTATTTATCTGTTTTTATTACTAGAGGGAATTGCATATATATCCTTTCAAAGTTTCATAATTGCATATATATTCATCTAAAACTCATAATTGCATATATATATCATTCCAAAGCCTTTAAATTTGTCATATATATCCAAATAATTTTTTTAAATATATATTTAATAGAAAAAATTTGTCTAATAATTATTATTGATATTCAAAATGACTATTATACTCTTATTCTTATTAAAAAAGAAATTACAAATACAAAATGTCTTTTATTTATTTGAATTTTATTATGTCATTTGATCTATATATATAGGAGTTTACGTTTAGATAGAGCGATGGATAGTCGAGTTGATATCTTATTCAAGATTCGTTGATACTGAACACGGTTGAGTCGCCGAACATGGTTGCTCTTTTTTCTTAAAAAATAGTTAAAGGGTATTTTGTAGTAATAATAATAAGAGTAAATTACATAAATGGTCCCTGTGGTTTGACAAATGTTTCACCTACCGTCCCTCAAACTTAAAAGTTGCATGAATGGTCCCTCTCGAGGCAAAAGAATAACATGAATGGTCCTTTTGTTAACGGGTGTTAAGTTTATTCCGTTATAATTTACACTTTAGCCTCTATTGGTTAACGGTTGTTGCATCGTTTATCCTTTATTGTAACATCCGTTTATAATTTAGAGTTTTCAACTTTGCTTCGCTTTTTTTTTTACCGTGTTCGTCCGTTTTATCGTTTTCATCCAATTTTATACGTTTTATCCGTTTCGTCGCTTTTTTTTATATCGTTTTTTCCGTTAAATCTGCTTTTGTATATTTTCTTACGTTTTCACCCGCTTTTATACAATTTCATCCGTTTTACCCAATTTCATCCGTTTTTATATGTTTTCTTAAGTGTTTACCCATTTTATATGTTTTCGTCTGTTTTCTTACGTTTTTGTCCGTTTTTATACGTTTACTTCCGTATTTATACGCTTTTTTTCTTACGTTTCATAGGTTTTATCCGTTTCATATGTTTTGACCGTTTCTATCGTTTCATCCGTTTTATCGTTTTCTTACATTTCATCCCTTATTATATTTTTAAATCGGTTTTACGTTTGATATGTTTTACCGTTTTCGTCCGTTTTATCGTTTTCATCCGTTTTTACGTTTTCTATCATTGTCCATTTTATATACTTTCGTCCTTTTTACGTTTGACATGTTTTCATCCGTTTTATATGTTTTCTTAGGTTTCATACATTTTATCCGTTTTATATGTTTTTCATTTTCTTCGTTTTTCTATTTATTACGTTTTCGTCCATTTTTATACGCTTTTTCTACGTTTTCATAGGGTTTTATCCATTTTCATATGTTTTTGACCGTTTTCATTCATTTCTATACGTTTTTATACATTCTCTTACGTCTTTTTTCCATTTTCATTAATTTTTATTTGTTTTCGTCCATTTTTTTATGTATAAAATGAATGAAAACGTATAAAAAACATATCAAACATAAGAAAATTGACGGAAACATATAAAAACGGATGAAAATGGATAAAAACGTAAGAGAACATATAAAAACGGATGAAAACATATATAAACGAACGAAAACGGTTAAAAACATATGAAAATGAATAAAAACCTAAGAAACCGTAAAAAAAGCATACAAAAACGGACAAAAACGTATTAAAACAGAAGAAAAAAACGTAATAAAAATAGATGAAAACATATAAAACGGATAAACACGTAAGAAAACGTATAAAACGGATGAAAACATATAAAAACGGATAAAATATATCAAAAGATAAAAAAAATAGTGACAAAAATATATAAGAATGGATGAAAATAGATAAAAACGTAAGAAAACATATAAAAGCGGATGATAGCGTATAAAAACATAAGAAAAGTGTATAAAAACGGACGGAAAAGTATAAAAACGGACGAAAACGTATAAAAACGGACGAAAACAAATAAAACGTGAAAGCGTTTAAAACGGATGAAACGATAAAAAGGACGAAACGGATAAAACAGATGAAAACGGATAAAAGCATTTAAAACGGACAAAACGTAAGAAAATGTATAAAGCAGATGAAATCGGATAAAAGCGGATGAAAACCAAGAAAATGTATAAAAGCGGACAAAAAGCAGATAAAAGCGGATGAAAACGTATAAAAGGACGAAACGGATAAAAAGCGAAAGCTAAAGTGGAAAACTTTAAATTATAAACGGCCGTTACAATAAAGGATCGACGATGCAACAACCGTTAACCAACAAGGGCTAAAGTGTAAATTATAACGGAATAAACTTAACACCCGTTAACAAAAGGACCATTCATGTTATTCTTTTGCCTTAAGAGGGACCATTCATGCAACTTTTAAGTTTGAGGGATGGTAGGTGAAACTTTTGACAAACCACAGGGGTCATTTATGTAATTTACTCTAATAATAATAATAATAATAATTAATAAGAATAAAAGTATAATCGTCATTTTATATATCATATATAGTTTTTTGACATTTTTTTCTTTTAAGTATATTTAAAATAATCATTTGGATATATTTGACAATTTTAAAGCTTTGAAAGAAATATATACAATTATGAGTTTTGGTTGGATATATATATATATATATATATATATATATATATATATATATATATATGTAATTATGAGATTTTGATGGGATATATATGTAATTTCCTTTATTATTATTATTATTATTATTATTATTATTATTATAGTGTAAAAATTAGTATGATTGCGTGGTTGTCATTTGACATAATAAAGAGAAAGATGGGCATGAAATTTTTATTTGAGAGATCACAAGTTTAATACTTTACTTTTGCATCAACCTTTTCTACTTTTGCGAAATAAGTTTAGTTTTTATATTTTATAAATTGTAAATGAAGTAAAATTTGTTACTAAGAACTAATAATATTAAACCAATAACACAAAAAGGAAAAGAAAGTTGTTATGACCAAACTTGAATTACAATATTACATGACACAATTCTTAACCGAAGCATTTATATTTTCACACTGAATCAAATTACACATTGATAAATAAAATTCACACCTTTCGAAACGATGTATGATTATATTTCTCGCGAAAACGCCTGAGATTGAATATTACTCGTACATGCCCTGTTTTAAGCCGGGTTTGGACGAAGGCAGTAGCATGAGAAACCGAACAATACAATCTTTTAAGCTGGGTTTGGGTGAAGGTTGGCTAACAATTATCTATGCCTGCAAATTAGACATCACTTTTATTTAGTATATACACAAATGTGTTACGGAGTAATGTTTTTAAAAAAAAATTGAATTACAAGCCTCAAATGACCAAATTTTATAATATATATTTTTATTATGAGGATTGTTAGTCTAACAAAAAAACTTTCACAAAACACATCCACAATGAGTTTATATCATTTGATTGGATAAGGATCCTCTAATGTTTATTTGAACATTAGAGGTGATTTTGTGTTTTAAGTGATTGTACATAGTAATTATTGCAAAACATTTGTTTTATTTTAATTCAAATTTACAATCACTTAAAACACAACATTACCTCTAATGTTCAAATGAACATTAAAGGATCCTTATCCTGATTGATTATAGTTTCTCTCTTTTCTTTTTTATTAAGCCAATCAAATAATGACAGTTCATTTTATGAAGTGTTTTGTTAAAGTTTTGTTGTGAGTATAGCAATTCTCTTTTATTTTTTTAGTTAAAGTTTATAATAACTTTGGGTTGAATGGTTTAAAGTGTAATTGCATGATCTTTTTAATTGTTATTAAAATATTAGTTAACCCACGTTTGTTTGTTTATTTTGTGTTTTTATTACCATATTTTTTTCATTTTATTTTCTCAATATTTCTTTTAAAATGTCATGTATATCACTAAAAAAAAATAATAGTATATTGGTTTTCTGAAATAACTTTGTTTCATACAATGCTTAATTTAATATTCAGGATTAACGATTTCTTATTTAAAGTGTTTTATCATGCGTAAAAGGGAGTTTAAAGTGTTATATAAAAATCCAATAAATGTTAACAAACCTAACTATGGAAAAACGTGAGTAAACATTAACAACATGAACTCGCAAATCAAAGTTGAACACACTTAAATGTTAAGTACCTAATATATGCTTGCTTTTCTAAAAGAAAAATAAAAAAATTTAAATACCAAAATGATATTATATTAGTCATGTTATACAAATACATATCACAAATCATCAAACATAATAATTTCACGAAGATTTCTAGTTGGTCGTGGAATCAATCCGTGTTTCCCAAAAATCAAATTTCGCAATGAAGCACATTATACGACACTCGTAATAAACAGTTGTCAAATAAATATTGTAATCATACGCTACTATTATGCAGTAAAAAATAAGACCCATGAGAATTGTATTGAGCTAAGGCTTTATTATCTATACGTGGTCACGCTTGTGCCTGATTATATCATATTATTAAGAAAATGTTACAATGAGGGATTAAAATACAAGTTGTGCATAAACGATGAAAATTTAAACTATTCACACATCTATGCCGATTTTTAAAAAAAAAAAAAATGATATTCACACACCTATGTAAAACTAACTGATCACATATGTTTTAACCATAAGTTGAGTTCACAACATTTTTGTTGATAGGTTACTTATACTAGAAAATGTAATCCGGATTGTTTAATTCACAAGACATTAATCAAACAATCTATATGAAAATCACAAATATCAATAAATGATTTTTTCTAAAAAAATAAAAAATAAAGCAACAAAGTTTCACTTAATATGCAAATTTTAGCTAATAAATGAAAACAACAATGATTCACTCGATACACAAATTTATTAGTTAGATATTTATAATTTTAACAAGAATCACATAAACAAAAATTGTGGGAAGCAATACTAATGTACTAACTTTTGTATCTACTTTGATGCTACCCCAAAAAAAAAAAAAAAAAAAACTGAAAACTTAGCAACTTTAAGGATCACGATTTGAGTCATCACTCATGTGACGAAACAAAACAACTGGAAATTGTTTAAAAATTGCCCTAGGTAAATTTAGTTTCTTCCATCGTAGCCAACTATAACAAGTAAACCTCAAAATAGTACACAATAATTAAAAGGCAAATGACTAACTATATACATTTAATTTTGTCACAACAATTTTATTGTTCCTTGTATGATGTATGTAGAACATATAAAGTTTGACTTTTCTGCTAGATTTAAGGGTTGTAAAGAGATACTGATCAAATATATATGCCAATAAAAGTTTCATGTCTTGCACATTTGTTGTAATGGATTTTAAAATGATTAGCAAGAGTAAAATGATACACAACATGTATAGGAATAATATACACCAAGCTGGTTGCAAAATATCGCGTTAAAAACTCGAATCTAGCCTTTACAATCTGGAGTTGCAACCCGGCTGCTACATGTTTTAGGCTAGCTATTTGGGCTTGAGCTCATTACCGAGGCCAAGCTTGACTCGATCAAACAAATCAAACGTGATTTTGTAGCTCAATTACCTCGATAAAATTCGAATCAAATTTTACTTATTTTACGAATTAAGTGAATTTCTTTGACACATTACAAACATCATGCCTCTATCTTTGGCCATTTTTTTAATCTTACAAAGAAATGAGCAAATCCTTCATACAAAGTTACAACACACACTTAGAGATAGTCACACACCATTACGTAATACTCTAAAAATCACAACTTTTTCGACGAAATTCAGCAAGAATTGAAGATCATTTTAAACAAGTAAAGTCGAGTCGTCAGCAGGAGCATTATTAGGTTGTTCCTATACTAGTCTTTTCACACCCTTTCATTCTGTACACTTGTCAACAACAATTAATAATCGCTACGAACCCCTACTATATTTATCAAGGATCAGCAATCACGAGGATCAACAACATTGTGGTTTCGGTCATTCAAGGATGTCTCAAGCTCATGTTTCGTACAGGTGACAAAATTTATTTTAAATTTTGTGCACAACTTTAAATGAATATTGTTGTTTGTGTTTGCTGATTTTTTAAATGTATTTGATTGTTCATTTTGTAAATAGAACTGAAACATGTGAAGGTTCTATCTTTTGTTTTCAGTAAACGTGATAAAATCGTATATAATTTCTTCATTTAATTTGGATATAACCGCTTATTTGATGGCATGTTCATTCGTTTCCTAACAGTTGTGGCGCATGTGGGTACCAATTGAACCTATCATCGTTGAACAGGATGTCTCAAACAAGCTCCACATCAGTTCAAAAAAAATCACTCACCTTCCAATCCATTGACCTAAGCCGATTCACTGAAATTCATGAGATGCCTTGCTTTCCAATTCCTTTTGGTCGCAATAGTTCAAAGACCAAACTCATGTGTCGCCATTGTGGTGTTCATATTGGATATGGATATAAAGATGGACGTAGTGCTCAATGTGGATTTGATTCAAGGATTGGACCAGACAGGTCTTATAAAAAGATCGTTGCAAAGATTGGAGCTTTACAGCCGTTAGATGTTGTGAATGAAGGCCGAAATGGAAATGGCCGCAATGGAAGTGGCCATTAGAGACGTTATGTCTTCTTTCTTGCAGAGTGCTTAGTATAATGTATTTTTGTTTCTAGACATATGGAAGTATTAGTTATGTTTCTAGGGAGTATGTTGGCATATTACTTAAGATCTTTTGTTTGTAGCTTTGGTTTTAAAGCATAATTACTTTCAGTCTACATGTTGGCACGTTAGTATGATTTTTTTTGTTGCTTGATGCCGGTTTATGTGTTAGAGCATCTCCAATGAAGGTTTATAGACCTTGTCCATAGTGACATTGAGCTTATGTGAAGTTTATACCTATAAATCTTCATTGGAGCACAAAGTTAATGAAAAAGAGATGAACAAGTTCATGCGTATATCATGTAGATAGAAATAAATAGGGACCCACTCATACTAGTTCATGTGAATTAGAAGATAATATAATGATAATAAAATGTTAGTGTGGATTTATAAAGGTTATTTAGTGATGGTTGATATTTAGTCATTACTCAAAATAGGCCAAAAGAAGGTAGAGGTGGAGTTGGTAGGTCTTGGTGGTAAGTCTTCTAATGAGTTCACAAACAGTTGAGGTGAGGTAGGAGGTGTGTCAAAGTAAAGTTTATGAGGAACCCTTTAGTTTAGTTTCTCGAAGATATCTGGATTTTTTTATTTTATTTTTATTAAAAAATGAACCAACGTTGGTTGTGTTGAGGTAAGATTGGGTTCATTGGATGATGAAAGATTAGGAGCTTGTGGAGCAAGAGATGACGATGATTTACTAGGAGAAAGTAGTGGTATTAGAGCGGAAGTATTCCTAATCGGCAATGTCTCGGTTGAAGAAATGTCGTATGTGATACAAGCGCTTTTCTTAGGCGGACTTCTAGTTGATGAGCATGCACTAGAGGTTTTTCTGCTGGTCCAAAGAATTGAGTAAATCTTGGTATATTAAAGAACAAATTCATTAATAATGAAGAACAATTAATACAAGATTTCTTAATACCAACTAGACTACATGATAACATCCTTAACTTTTTCACGGGGATAATTTCGGTATATTACCCCCATTGAATGACAAATAAACTCTCATTGATCCAAGCTATGCTTGTGTTTCAATGAGAGGATGATCCTATCAACTAATACTAAGTATTGTGTGTTTGTTTAGGATACATACCTATCTCTATTACAATACAGACATATATATAGGAACTAATAATACAAAGACATGTGATGATGGTGACATGTGGTCCCTCATGTGGTCCATCTTCATCTTCCTCTTTTGGAAAAGCACCAACCATCCTTTTGAACGTGTCATCACAATATTCCCACTTCTTTGGTAATGTCTTGTATTTGTTTGACTTCTTCTCTTGGAAGTTCCCACCCATATTTTTCGATCGTATGTAGAGATAGTGTCTTGGGATCACCGAGACATTTGTCAAATCTCGGTCACCGGTGTTGTTTGTAGCTCATATATTTTACTCACTGACACCGTATCAGTAAGTAAAGAGCACTAAACAACACTCATTGATTTCTTTATCAGTGAATCACTCACTATTTATTTAGTGAAAGGCTATTTTATTTTCAAATCTTGTTCAGGGTGATTGGGTCAATTTTTGGACCCAACATTTTCTCATGGTGAAAGATGGTTAGAGCAACCGAGGAAGGTGGTGAAGAGTTATAAGATGAAGGTAAAAACACAAGGAACTACATAGTGAGGGCTTGTGTAAAGAGGTTTAATGCTACTACCACTAAAATTCTTAGAAATCTAAGCATATGCATGCAAGAGGGTCAACTAATGGAGTTACAAGCTCTTAGGAGGATCATTAAAGAAAGTGTTGAGTGTTTAAGTGGATAAGGTGGGTTTTAAATGCATAAAATAGCTTTTCACAGGTTTGCCCGGATCCGCCAGATCCTTCTCATAAGGGATCTGGCTAGCATAGCCAAGGGATCCGGCTATCTGAGCTAGAAAATTAGAGAAATGGTTAAGCATTTAAGAGCTCAAGCCTATATGAGTTGATGTTATGATTGAAAGGAAGTGTCTTTAATGGTGGAAAGCCTAAGACCTTAAGACTATTGATGAAAAATTACAAATGATGGGATTTATAGAGAAATGAGAACTAAAGAGGGCTAATCAATGATCAAGGATAAGTCTAGATGACTTAAATATTTACTATTAGTTATGTAAATCAAGAAATAGCCAGAAGGAATAAATATAGAAAATCTAAAAAATTATAAGAATTAAAAAGTTAGTTTTAGAGTACTTTGAGGGTAAAAATGGGTAACGAACATTTAAAATGAATAAAACTAATATGCGACCAAGTGGAGTAAGGTAGGGGAAAGAAGATGTAAGCATTGGAGCGGAAAGATAATGAGTATATGAGAAATGATAAATCAAAAACATCTTTGAAGGATCCTAAGTTATCCATAAGAGAATATGGAATCTATTGAGGCTAAGGATAGCTCAATTATGACTAAAATGGTATAAGCAACTAATCTAATAAAATCTAGAGGATGAAAAAAATGGTAAAAAGGTATAAAGAGCATTTCTGTTTAGTCGGTTCCTCCTGATCCGTTACAAAAGGGATTTGGCTAGTTAAAATGAAGGGATCCAGCGTCTGAGACCAAATTTAGACAGTGGGCTTGCCAAAATCTTGCCTACTTATCGAATTTCAAAACTTATGTTTCTAACAGTAAATATAGATGAAATCTAGTCTAGGATAGCAAGGAAAGCAAGTAAAAATGAACAAATGGGCAATCAAACTAGATAAGGACCAACTTTTGATATATCAAAAGTGGTAAAATTTCCCACTTACATATTTTTACTGCTACAAGTGTTCATTGTTCTACCCATCATACCATCAATTAATACTTCTATATAATTAGGACAATATATCACAGACATAACAAGTTTAAAGAACAAAGTATCATAATTTTCTAAAACATCATCCAAAGATAATCATCCTACAATATTCATTACCACGTTCTTCACTTCTTTTTATTCCCCATGAGAAAGTGAGCAAGGCACTTGAACATTCCATTGGTTTTTTGAATTCCTATGAGGGACTTGGGATGTTAGGAAGTTGATCAATGTAGGAGATGGGATCAAGTTAATAGTTTTGAATTGGGTCGTTTGGATCAACCTCAAATTCATCAGAGGAGTCAATGGGAGGATTTGGCCTTTTACCTTCAACCATGAATCTCTTTGCACGTCTCTCGGTGAGAGGTACCATGACGTGATGAGCAAGGAAATGGTCATCGTTCATGGGAGAAGGTTACATTCCACGAACATGTCTAGCAAAGCGAATGAGTAGCATTGCATAGGGAAGTAACATTTTGTTGATTTTGAAGACATTAAGCATTCTCTTTGTGATATAGTATGCAAGGTTAAAAGGTCTTCGGTGGATGAGACAATAGATCATGTAGACTAGACAAGCATTAAGGTGATCTTTGTTCCATACTAGAAAATTCACATTTTCTCTAAGAATTTCTTCTCAATTTTTGTAAAGTGGAAACATCTTAGAGAACTCATTTGGAATGGATCTCGATGAATAAGTGTCATATTTGGGTGACACAAGTTGGTGCGGTTCTTTCCATAAAGACTTTGTTTCTGACCACAACTGGACCATCAAGAGGAGTGTGATAGATAGGGTTGAATCATTCGTGAGGTTAAGCTTAGCGAGATACCAATCACCAGAATACATATAGATGCCTTGCCATGGAATACAAAGGATTTCGGCAAAGACGGTGAGAGGTAAGACAGTGGTTTGATTAATGATGATGAAGGAGAGAGAGAGATGGTTCCATTATCATTACGAATGATTCAAACACTTTTGTAGAATTCTAGAACGAAGGCAGGACATATTTTTTCATTGATTTCAAGGAGACAATCAAAGTTGATTGCTGAGAAGACTTCGAGAATGTTGGTATCATCAAGAAAAGATTGCTCAACAATACGTCCTTCATGGAAGAGACGTTTTTGAAGCATTTTGAATATTGTTTGGTCTTTGGGAGAGAGGCCATCTTTTCGATGATGCCTAGGAATATAGTAAGCGGTGTCATGGGATCTTGTTGAGTTGACTTAGGCATGTTTGAACCTAGAGCAACATACAATAACCACGAAGTGATAAATGTGATAATGGATCGTATGTTTGAATGAGTTTTATATAGAAACTTTCTTTATTTAGAAATACTTTCAAAATTTCAATCAAATGGGTCGTGAGGATTATCACAATTTGGTTGGAAGTTTTACATTTTGGCTACATTGAGACTTAGTATTCTGAATTTTAACATGCCCTTTTTACTTTTATTAACAATGCTAAACATATTTCTTAACCCTTCATGAATCAAATTTAGAAAATCATTTTGTTGTGGTTTTGAGAAAATCCTTTGAGAAGAATGTAATTCATAACTAGGATGGTTATCATAGGTGACCAATATACACAAGGTGATATCAATATAAGTGTAATTTTTGATAAACTGATTTGGATCAAAATTAAGAGTTGAAACCCTAGAATTGAAAGGAGTGTAATGGGATAAAATTATTACTTATGAGGATGATGAGGACACATAGATGAATGATGATTTAGCTCCAGGAAGGATGAGAGTGAGTTGTAGGTCAAATTTGAGAGAGATAGAGTAAAGTATGAAGTGCACAGTGATCATCAAACAGATAAGCTGTTTTCTGATATGCCAGATCCACTTGATCATTTGAAAAATGGGTTCGACACCTTATAGCCAAGGGATCCGTTAGTTTCTTTGGTTTTTGACGTAAGATTTGATTCTAATTATTTCAAGTTTAATCTTTATTAGTATATATTATGATGAGATATTTTTGATCCTAAGTCTATGATGTGATTTGAGAGAAGCGAGGATTTACGAGTATTAATTTTCCAGAGTCCCGAAAACGAGAAAGAAAAATAAACATGAGATAAAGTAAACGATGCAAAGATCATATTCCATTCATTTAAATACACAATGCAATACAAAGGATTGGAAAAATGATAAAAACATAAATGCCTTGAAGAAAGTACAATGCTCTACGCGTGGACTTGATCATTGGGTAGCCGAGTGCGACGGGAGAAATGACGATGATCATAAGGACGACACTAAATATTTTTGCGGATATTATCTTCTTCTTTTGAAAGAGTTTTTATGAGATGAGTGTTAATTTGAATTTTAAATTGTGAATGAAGTTTAAATGAGGGGGATTGTGAATGAAGTTTAAATGAGAGGGATTAGATAAATAATATTTGAAAAGATAGATTATTGTAGCTAGATATTCGAGTGGTGTGGAAATTTGTCAAGAGGGATTTTTGAATGTTGTGGTTTGATACTTACACATATTTCACATTGGGGTTAGATAACAAAGATTTTTGAAACACCGAACCATTTGAAACAAACATGAATCTAGAAAATATATGTACTAAAAGAAACATATGTAGATAATTTAAAAAAATTAGCATGGATACTTATAAATAGATTAACACATATAAGAGAGAAAAATCTAGCTAAGTGCAAGAAAACGCATGTTATGAGAGAGGTTATTTAAAGAAGTAACATATATATATTTTTTTCTTTGAAAGTTTCTTGAGATTGTTTTCAAGAGATACTTCATAGACTTTTAAACACACATGGAGTCTTTTTGACAGAGGATTTTGATAGATCCTTTAAGTGTGTCAACTTCGATATTTCCTTAGATTGAAAATAATATTCAAAGTTTCCTATCAAGAAGGTACTTAAAAAAATAATATTAAAGTTAAATATCTAATAAGTTAGTAGAAATGAATATTGAAAGTAATATTATCTAAACAATCAATATCTTAATTAAGATAGATTTAATGATAGATATAAAGATTTTACTTCTTTGTAGTTTTCAAACATTCACTAGATCATTTTCAAGTTTTTAAAGTACAATATACTCTAAGAAACTTGGTAACGTAACTCTGATGCCAATTGTAGAAGACTAGAAGGGGGATGTTGAATAGTATTACTGATTAAAACTTCATTTTAAAATATTTAGATTGGCTTATGTCGATCCTTTTTGGTGTATGGATATTGATAATTAGATGTGGAGAAACTATAATACGAATAAGAGTAAAGAAAGATAAAACCATTGACACAAGTATTTATATGTGGTTCGGCTACAAGGTCGCATTTTTGCCCTACTCCACTCCTTGAGTACCCAATTCCAGAGTTGGTAAACACTATACCACAATCTCCTTATCTTGGCGGAGAAGCCTTCACAACGTTGCTTATACCTTATCCGGTACAAAGCTAAATATCGAGTCCTTCCACAAGGTAGAAGCAAACCTGCGTCGCCTACAGTTTATCTAGTACACGCCTAGATACCGGGTTCTTTCACAAGGCGAACCAAACTTACGTCACTTACACTTTTTCCGGTATAAAGCTAAATACCGGGTTCCTTTATATTGGAGGAACCACAACCCAAATACACCAACTATCACAACACACCTATGACATACTTTAGATGAATCAACAACATGAAACACTTATGTAATCTTATGATGATGACGAAGCCTAACAACCCATGTCTTCGAGCTTGCAAGTAATCTATGCAAAACGTCGTGATCTCGCCTCTAGAGACTCACTAAAAGAAAAACTACATAGATGATCCTTAGATTTGAGGTTAGAGAGGTAAAAATATAGAGAGAAGATATGTTTAAAAAGGTAAGAATAAATGAAGGAATCACTTACTATTTATAGGTAAATAGTGCTCTGATCAGCCCGATCCACAGATCCCTTCCCAGAGGGATCCGACCAGTATAATCCGAGGGATCCGGCACATGGGTAATTCCAGTCTGGATTTTGGGTTACAATTCCGGGTTTTGGGTTATGAGTCATGGACTATGGTTCATGGGTACCTAACATGATGTCATGCATGATGCAAATCATACTTTGGGTTATGGGTTTAGACTTTGGGTCATGGGTCATGGGTCATGGACTTTACCTAACTTGATGCCATGCATGATGTAATACATGGGTCATGGGTCATGGGTTATGGGTCATAGGTAATGGGTTTTGGGTTATGGATAATCCAAACTATTTACTTACATGTTTATTTAGATTTTAACTATGTATTTTTATAAAAGTATAAGTAACAAATGTTACTTATTAATGTTTTATAAAAATGGTTTTGGCTTAGTATAAATTATTTAACTAGACATGTTTGATGGTTTATTTGTTTAGTGAAGGGAGTTAGAAAAACTATTGGCTCTAAAACTTACCTATTTTATTTATTTCGTTAAAATTATTTTACAATTGTTATCAACAAAACATCAGAAGATCGTAAGATATAAATAAACATTTTTATGGTTTATTTGTATTAACAAAATCTACTAAAGTTTTTTTCTTGGTTAACCTAGCCTCATAACACTTGAAGAAATTTGTAAGGTCTATATATAATGATCTGATCCACTCATGAAGTTGCATTTTATAGATATGTCGTTGAACACACAAAAACTACCCCTAAATGTCATATCCATGTTGTTCAATCTATATTATATTCTAGGTGAGGTTTTTCATTAATCATGTGACACATAAGATAAGTGTACAATAAAAATTATAAGCTAGAGTGATAACAAATGCCTTTGCAGTAACCATTGAGGTTTATGTTGTAATTAGGGTTTACGTCATTTTTTCATACAAACGGTTATTTGAAGCATGATGAGTAGTGACGCTTTAACCTTTCCTTTTATGATGGGTCATTGTCACGTGCATAAATACCATATACTAATACATCAGCTTAAATTATTAGTTACTCCATAGAATATAATCTCGCTAATCATGTCTACGTTGATGTGACAATGTAGAGTTCAGCACTACACCATCAGTTAACCATCACCAAAGTGGTCTCACGGTGAGATACCCCGATGTCTTTTATAAAATGTATAAGGTCCAAACTTTACCATATCTGAAGGGTGGTCAAAGAAAGGAAAACGTTCAAAGAATACTCTAGTTAAGCCACGCACATCTGAGTTAAAGACTTGTCCATCCTGAATGACCTAAATAGAAAAAACCTCATTTGCTTATTTAACTCTTGTCAGTTTTTGTAAACTACAATGAATGAGGATTGTGATACTTCTAGTTGTTGGTGAACTCTAATAAGTGAGACATTTTTGGGTCTATTGTCCGGTGTTGTTCCTTGTTGCTTTTTAAACGCGTTATCGATTTTGGTAATGACATTGTCTCCATCTTCAGGCTCGTCATCAAATATACTAAAGTTTTTTTCCCAGTTAACCTAGCCTCATAACACTTGAATAAAATTTTAAGGTCTATATATAATGATTCGGTCCACTCATGAAGTTGCATTTTATAGATAGGTCGTTGAACACACAAAAACTCTCCCTAAATGTCATATCCATGTTGTTTAATCTATATTATATTCCATGTGAGGTTTGTCATTAATCATGTAACAAATAAGATAAGTGTACAATAAAAATTGTAAGCTAGAGTGAGACAAATGCCTTTGCAGTAACCATTAAGGTTTATGTCATTTATTCACACAAACGGTTATTTGAAGCATTAATGAGTGGTGACGCTTTAACATTTCCTTTTATGATGGGTCGTTGTCACGTGCATATATACCATATACTAATACGTCAACTTAAATTATCAGTTACTCCATAGAATATAATGGCGCTACTCATGTCCAGTTACGTGATTCATTTGAATATAATCTCGCTACTTACCTGGAGTGACGTGGTTTTGTAAATATAACAAGACAAGTTATTTAACACGTGCATTTCTTACTTTAATGTCCATATTGATGACATTTAATAAACTATCAAATCTTTGTGTAACTAATCTCTATGAAGAGAGTTCTTCTTATGCATTTCATGTTGATATCTCAATATTCAGGATAACATTGGTAATTGTATGTGTTTTCTGTGTGTGTGTGTGTGTGTGTGAGAGAGAGAGAGAGAGAGAGAGAGAGAGAGAGATAGAGAGAGCGCTTTGAAGACCAGAATGCATCATATTTTATCATTCGTTAACTTTTTCAAAATGTTTATGTAACTTAACACTTGGGACCTCTTGTTTGTAACTCTGATATTTTATATTAATCGAATGATAATTTCTTTCAAAACGTCTCATTTAGTGTTTGTTTTCTATAACTTGTAATTTGTGCTATGAAGACCGAAGTGACAGAAGATAGCTAGTAAGATGGACGGACGGTGACGGGTTCTGATATCATATAACACAATATTGTGTAAAGTTTTGAATTTTTTTTGGAGACCATTGTATTACTCACAAAGTCTGAGAAGTAAATGAGACTATTATGTAACCCACAATGCCTGAGGAGTAAAAGAGATCGTTTAAAATGAATAAACATATATGAGTGTCACTGGGGTGTTACTTCATAGCACAAAGTACACGTTATAAAAAATGAATTCTAAATGAGACGTTTTAAAAGAAATTATCATTCGATTAATATAAAACATCAGAGTTACATATCATTTATATAATTATAAGTAGACTAAATATTAGTCTTAGTGTGTTATAAAATATTTAAATGTGGTTCTTATTATGTGTGGGATAACCTTAGGTTAAACGTAAAAAAGTTTACGCAATTTGGATAAAACATTCAAGAATAATGGTAAAAGTTCGGTATTTGGGTTTCATGTCATTTTTAATAGTCCATATGTTCTAAATTGTCAAATCTAAGTTTATTTAGTGTATAGAAATGTAAACGAGTCCATTTTTCTGATAGTGAGTCCTAGTCCCCCTACCACTTCGGTTTTCATAGAAAAGTGGTCGTCTGATACTAATTGTCAAGTTTTAGTTGTCATTTATACAATTATCCCGACTTTGATAATTTATTACTCCTAAAACGTGAAGTGTTATGATTCGGTCTTTACGTCCTCGGAAAGGCTTTTGAGTGAACTACATAGATTAGTGGTCCCACTGTCTCAAAAATTACATAACCTAAGTGAAATTACCAATTTACCCTTAAGTACCCAAGCTGATTCCAAACATCATCACAACAGTCCCATGAAAATGACGATATCTTGAGTTCTACAACTCCATTTTATTCCATTCAAAAAGCCACATTTAAGTTAAAGTGTTATCTACAACTTTCAGTTTTATGTCAACAGAGGGTTCTATGCACTAATCAGTAGACAAGTTTTAACGCTAGGGTTCTATGTGTAAAACACTAGTTATTTGAAAACAATGTATTGAAATGAAGATGATCATTTAAATAATTATAAGTAGACTAAATTTTAGCCAGTGTTGTAAACTGTTTGAATATGGTTCTTATTATGTGTGGGATAACCTTACGATTAAACGTAAAGTTAAAAAATTTACACGAAGCAACACCCCAGTGACCTATTACAAAAAGTTTAAAACGGTTATTGTCTTCATTTCATCTTAAACACCACTTTATCTCATCTATTTCAAGGGTTCCTTTGTGCTTGTACAAGTTATAGTCACACATCATGTTTTGAAGACCGGGATGCATCATATTTTATCATTCGATAACTTTTTAAAAATGTTTATGCAACTTAACACTTGGGACCTTTTGTTTGTAATTCAGATATTTTATATTAATTGAATGATAATTTCTTTTAAAATATTTTATTTAAAGTTCATTTTCTATAACTTGTAATTTGTTGTGAGAGAGAGAGAGAGAGAGAGAGAGAGAGAGAGAGAGAGATTTCATCTCAGAGGGTTTTACATTAATTCAAATTGAGAATTTTACATTTACATTTACATTAAAAAGAAATATATTTATACTTCTATCATAACTTTGACAATGTTACAAAACTAGTCCTTCACATTGGACATAACACATAACATAAATAGACCTATCATATTGTAAATCACTTTCTATATATACAAGAGAAATCACATTCAATACAAGTTCTTTTGGGAACATGACATGTAAACAATGATGTTTGCCATCTCACGATACCCCTTTGTCATAAGGACAACATGTGTGGAATTGAAAGAGTTGTAGTCGACAAGATATGAACTTGAGACCTCTTCCAAACTTGTACCACTAGGGCACCATGAGTTTGCATTAAAAAATTCGACATCTAATTGTAGTAGTCATAATCATATGATAAGACATTACAAACAAGACCTAAGATCTTTGCGCTAGTGAATGCTCATGAATATAATTAAACCTCGTTGTCTTTGGAAAGTTAGCTTGAGCTTATGAAAGTTATAATTGGAGCCGTTATTTTCCGAGGTGTTTATGAAATTAATAGAGGTTGTACTTAGAATTGTAATATGACATTTAAAGACAATACTAATAATTACAATAATATTTAAAACAAGAGCATATATATGTGAATTAGCCATATTAAACCTCAATTTACTAAGGAGTGTGAGTGACTAATTAACCAAAATACTACTTCATCTATTTTAAAATATAAGTTCATTTTGAGTTATTTTGACTAAATTTTGACCTTAAATATTTTCGTTTGTATTATATAATACTTGATGAAAATGAAAATATATTTAAAACCTAATCCATTTATATATTTTACATCATGTATTATATAATACAAACAAAAATATTTAAAATTAAAGTTGGAGAAAAAATACTTAAAAAAGTCGAAACGAATTTATATTTTGAAATGGATGGAGTATATGCTTAAGTCTCAAATGAGACAGGGTATTGATTATTTATGTAGGTAATGTTTTCCTTTTAAAGGTAAATAATGACTCAAACTCTTTAGGTACTCTCATAATGTTTCTATTTTGTGAGCTTATTGTTTTTATAAGCTCTCATTAGTTTGTTGTCCATACAAAGCTTATCTATAAAGTTTCAACTCCATTAGCTCTTATAAACTCGACGTAAAACTCATCCGTATGCATTCTACCCTAAAAATATCACATCAAATCATCACATTATATTTCTAAGGAAGAAAATTCAACTGTGTTGCTACAATTTAACAAAAATAAAAGAAACATTGTATGATTATCAAATTTAAGTGTTTTACTTTAGCTAAAGCTAAACAAAATTAAATAATAGTATTTGGATTAACTCCATCTTAGCTTGACCATCACTTCTCTTACATGAGCACTACATCACTTTTTGTGATCTAGTAGTTTCATCGGTTTTACATGTGTTATAAACTTATAATTCCATAGTCACCACATTTTACCTTCCAATACTTTTAAATAAAAATAATAATTATAGTACTATACACACACGAAAGTCTCCACCACGATCACAAAACTCGCTTCGAGTTTTCATCCCTTGTGATGCCCCCCAAGGGGCTGTGTGTGACCCCTACCCATGGCTTGCGCCTAGTCACCCACGCCAATCACCAATTTCGCTCCATTATGCTAAAAGAAACTAATGCCAAAGTTAATAAGTAATAATGAGCAACTTTGAATGATCCTGATTAGACTCACAACCAAACAATTGAATTGTCTATGCATATATTTCTTGAAGTTTCCCTAGTAAATTTAGCTTTTATGCTTCTTCATCATAGCTAAATATAATACTGTAATCTCATAATACAATTGTTAAAAGCTAAATTACTAATGAAAGACATTTACTTTGAGACAAAAAATGACATGTATTTATTGGTTATTTGCCAGACTTAATACGTGCCATTTAATTTTATGGTTCAAAGTCTTTCAATTTTGTCATCAAATTATCATGGATTTCAAACATCATTATAATATAGGGCAAATGGCACAAAAAGGTATCAAAGTTAGGGTCCATTTCCAATTAAGGTATTCTACTTTTTTTCTTGCATAAAAAGATACCCAACTAAATTTTTTGGCGGATTGGGTTTTTACTAACGTCAGTTAACTCCTTCGTTAGTATATTACATATTTGGTCCCTGATTTTGTAGAGTCTTTTTATACATCATCCCTCTTCCTCCACCGTCCACCACCACCCTCCTCCTCCACCAACGCCGTCCGCCACCATCACCCGCCAACACCACCACCGTCCACCACCACTACCACCCGCCACCACCAGAAAACTCACAAACCCCGTAATAACCCAAACCCATTTCCAATTCCGTACAATCACCCAATCCAAACCCAAACCCAAACCCAAGTCCAAAACCTCATTTCGTGAACTCAAATCCCATCTCAAATCCAATGGGAACTGGAGGAATGTGGGTCAGGATTGCTATGTTGTATTCCCAAGGTGGTATGGTTGATAATGCACTTAAGGTGTTTGATGAAATGCTTGAACGAAAACCATGGGATTTTGGCTGATTCTATAGTCAGTTCTGAAATGGATTAACTTGTTTTGACCAATTTCATCATAATAATACATCATTTGTTGGATATTTTAGTGTAATTGGATTAACTTGTTTTGACCAATTTCATCATAAGGGACGGGGTCGGGGGGCGCCCTGTAGCAGTGGTCAGTGGCGGCACCTGGCAGGTCCAAGGGCGAGCCCCTGGTCGGGTCGAGCTGCCGGTCGACTTGGAAATTTTTATTTCCACTAAGTTGCTATGTCAAAATTCCTCGGAAAAGCAATTTTGAATCATTGAGGTTGTGAATCTCTGAAGTTTTGATTTCGAAGTTGTGATCTTGAGGTTGGGAAAACCTACAAACATCTAACTAAAATATATGTTTTGCCCATAAACATGCCCATGCTTACCTTGGACATTACTTGCCAGAAGCACGGCTTCACTTCAACAACAACTCGCTTCGCTACTTCGGCGAAGAACTACGCTTCGTTACTTCAAGCCAGGAACGACTTCACTTCAAGACACCGCTCAGAACATCGCTTCGCTACTTCAGCAGGAACTCGCCGTTATTTCAAAGATCAAAATGTCCCAAAAGTAGTTTTGTCAGTTTTAGCATAGCTTTTTAAGTCATTTTAAGTTCTTATAAAAATTTAAAAAATAAAAATAGCAATTTCACTAGCTTATTTAACTTTTGTCAATAGGAAAAAAATCAAAAAAATCTTTTGGTAGGGCTGCTAGTGGTGCAAAGTTGCTGGGTTGAAGCAATGGAACCACATTCTGTCAGTTCTTACACAGTTGTTTGAGTCATTTGAATTTGGATTTAATTCTGGTTTTTAGCTTCTGGAACTTAAAGGTGTAGTTTGTTAGCCAAGTCTGTTAAAATCAAGTAGGTGTGCACTCCGCACCTCCAAACCTAAATGATGTTTTCGTTCAAGCATTTCATCAAACACCTTAAGTGCATTATCAACCATACCACCTTGGGAATACAACATAGCAATCCTGACCCACATTCCTCCAGTTCCCATTGGATTTGAGATGGGATTTGAGTTCACGAAATGAGGTTTTGGACTTGGGTTTGGGTTTGGATTGGGTGATTGTACGGAATTGGAAATGGGTTTGGGTTATTACGGGGTTTGTGAGTTTTCTGGTGGTGGCGGGTGGTAGTGGTGGTGGACGGTGGTGGTGTTGGCGGGTGATGGTGGCGGACGGTGTTGGTGGAGGAGGAGGTGGTGGTGGACGGTGGAGGAGGAGGGACGATGTATAAAAGACTCTACAAAATCGGGGACCAAATATGTAATATACTAACGAAGGAGTTAACTGACGTTAGTAAAAACCCAATCCGCCAAAAATTTAGTTGGTACCTTTTATGCAAGAAAAAAGTAGAATACCTTAATTGAAATGGACCCTAACTTTGATACCTTTTTGTGCCATTTGCCCTATAATATACTATGCGATTACATGTGCAAAACGACGAGATGATTTTATAGTGGCAAATAGTTATAATCGCGATAGCGTGATTGAGTGTTTTGTTTAACGTATATGCATACAACGTAAGATAATAAAAAATTAATTAAAAAAATATTGTAACATACGATAATTCAACTTAAAGAACAAAATTTAAAATATATTATGTTGGATAAGAAATTGTTTGAAACGCTATCAATCTTATTCATCTTCTTCTACATTTTTTTAACCATTTTTTTATAAATGGTGGATGATGAAAATGATTGTGTTATAAAAAGTAGAATATGTGCGCTATATATGAAATTTAATTAAATATGATCAGATGATTAAAGAAAAAGTGTGACATTTAAAACCTAAATAAAATCGTGTCATTTAAAACAAAATATTCGAATTTAAAAACTAACACAAACTTTATTTGGTGAGAAATGAAATAAATATTTCAAAATGTAAAACCACCAAATTAAGCATAAGGTTTAAAGAGGTATTTTGTCAAACTACTTTACTATTTTTTAGTTTTAAGAAATAGATTTAAGATCATTTGAGGACAAAAGATTATTTATATACTAAGGGATCAATCTCCATCATCCATTTTTATTTGATCTAATGGATGAGATTAAACTCAACAATTTAAAAAACCCACTTTCATCCTCTTTTTTCAAATATTAATAACTTTCAAACCGTTAATCTTTAAGCGGAAAAAAAAAATCATTGCGACGAGCATTTAATTATCTTTCTATAGATAAGCATTTTGATATACTTTCAACAATTTTGTTTTCCGTATTTTTCACCTTTTTTTAAAGTTTTTTCGTTTTTTCACGTTATTAAAATTTTGCATTAAAAAATCATATATGATTAAACACTAATTAGAATATCACATGTGATATTAGTGTTATATCATATATTATATGTAATATCACATGTGATATTAGTGTAACATCACATGTGATATTAGTGTAAAATCACATATGATATACATATCATATCACATGTGATATCACATATCATATATGATTTAACACTAATATCGCATGTGATATTCAAAATAGTGTTTAATCATATATGATTTTTTTCATGAAATTTCAAGTAACGTAAAAAAGACGAAAAAACATGAAAAAAACAAAATTTTTTTCTTTTTTCGAAAGTATATCAAAGTGTCCGTCTATAGAAAGATAATTAAATGCTCGTCGCGACGGTGTAAATATTTTCGCTTAGATTAACGGTTTAAGAGATATTTAAATTATAAATAATATGTGAAATAATAAAATGCTTTTAATCTCATCCATTGATTTCTTTTTAAATGGATTGTGGAGATGAGTCCTTTGATATGTAAGAAAAGTTTGATATGTAAAATAACTCTCATCTAAGAAATATTATTCTTTTTATTAAAGATAGATATTTACAATGACACATAACCTTCAATGAAATTTAATTTGAGTTCAACAACTTTATAAAAGCTTCTAAAAAAACCTACTTATTCATATTACTAAAACCCGACATATTTAATCGCAATAATAAGCACATTAAAACAAGTTGTATTTTAAGAACCATCCATATAACATTTGAATTTCATCACGATGGTTTGTTATCACTATCATTAAAATATGGTCACAAGTTCAAACATTGATTGGTACAAACAAATCTTAAGTTGTTATGCCAACCTTTCAACACGGAAGGTTTTATCCTACTTAAGAATGTGTGACGGTGGACTTAAAACCCGTGTAGTAAAGCCAAAAGATCATAAACTGTGGCTAAAAAAAACTATATTATCAAATAAAACAAACATCAAGGGCTATTTCTGCCTATTTCTTAATATTCTAAAAAACAGGAGCATGTCATTCATACAAACGCACCATTACGTAATACTAAGAAAAAACACAACTTTTTTTAATGAAATTCAGCAAGAAATGAAGATCATTTGAAACAAGTAAAGAGTGATCAGTCGTCAGCAACAATTAATAACCGTTAGGAACACTACTTTTTATAGCAAGGAATACTCATCACATGAAGATCACCATTGTTGCTTTGATCATTCAACAAGATGTCTCAAGCTCTAGTTTCGTACAGGTGATGAAATTTGTTTTAATTTTCTTGATTCTTTTTGAATTTGATCTAGTTGTAAACCCTTTTGAGTTTGATTAATTTGTGATTTTTTTGTCTACATGTTGTACATTTTTAAGTGAAAATTGTGGTTTGGTTTTGCTAATTTTCGACGGGTTTAATGGTTGATTTTGTAACTAAATTGTCGAATACTAATTAGTTTTGAACAAGCATTTTTAAGTTGCTCATTCAGAAATCAGAACTACTTATTTTACTCACAAATCATAAAAAAAGGTTTACAAATTGGTGATAACGGGATATGAGTGTTTTACAAACAGTTTCACAAATCGTAAAAACAGTTTTACAAGTCAAATGACTTAAAAAAATCAGACTTGATCAGTTTTGTACTCTTAAATTGGTTTATTGGACTCCAAGATAGTCATATGATCATAATTAGTTTCATTATAGAACACCCGAGCTCAATAATCAAATAAACATTTTTAAAAAGCAATGTTGAAACCCTAAATCTATGTGGACATTTAGTTCCTTTTCATATGCATAGATTCTTATGAATTTGAGAATACTTTATGGTAATAATCTTCATCTTGTATGAGCATATTTGTGATTTCATGTTAACATGTTTACAAGCATACAAAACCTTAAGACTAAAAGGTACATGGATGAATCGGTTATAAATGATTTCTTAGCTGTATAAGTCGATGGTACGGTCAAATTGATGCGAACTTCATGAGTTAAAAGATATTTTCTCACTTGATTGACACATAGAGTAAAATTAAAGACAGTTATTTTAGGGTTTGTTGGAGTACTGAAGATGAACGGTGCTTCTTATTTGCGATTGATTTGTTTTCATTAAGTTCTGGTCACTAGAGCGTCAATCGTTTCACTTACTTTACTTCTTATACCTTTTGGGGAAACAATGTAAGGGTTATCTGATTTTACCCTACAAAAATTACTAATGACGATACATGTGACGTTTCTCTTGCTTATCATTGAGTTACACTATCAAGGGCTGTCGTATAGCTAGTCAAGTTGGTATGTCGTAAGCCCTAGAAAAGGTTTTGTCGTTTAAAAGATATCTGTTATTATGGTATTTCTGGATCTGCTACTCGTTAAGTTAGTATAACTTTTATACTAACTTAACGAGTATAAAATTAAAGACTTTTATACTAACTTAACGAGTAGCAGATCCAAAGTTAGCTCCTGAAGGAGCTAACTTTTATAAGTGCATTTACACAAAGCTTTAAATTTGGTGCTTCTGAAGTAGAATCTATCATGTTTATGTCTATAACAGATTCATATAATAACCTGTGTACATTTCTATCTTTAGTTTCCTAAACGAGATTTAGAATTATATTCATATCCAAGTCCGAATATAACCACTTATTTGCTGACGTATGCATTTGATGTTCCAACAGTTGCGGCGCGTGCGGATACCAATTGTACCTGTCATCCTCAAAGAGGACGTGTGAAGCAGCCTCTAAATACCGTGATTCCATCAAGAAAGGCTCACTCACCTTCCTATCCATTGACCCAAGTCGTTTCACCGAAATTCATGAGGTGTCTTGCCTTCCTATTTCATTGGGTCGCAATGGGTCAAAGACCAAACTCATGTGTCGTCAATGTGGTGTTCACATTGGATACGGATATAAAGATGGACATCCTGCTCAATGTGTCATAAATTCAAGGATTGGATCAGCCCGTTACAAAAAGATCGTTGTAAAGATTGGAGCGTTACAACCTTCAGATATTGTGAATGAAGAAAGGACTGGAAGTGGACAAATTTCAGAAATTGTGGAAATTGAGGAAGAAAATGGCCAAAATGGAGCTAGCCATTAAGAACGGTTCATCTTCTATCTTCTAGTGCTTATAAATGTATGTCTTTTGGTTTCTAAGCGTATTACTCGTGCTTCTAGCGAGTATGTTGTCGTATTTCTTTATGATCTCCTGTTCGTTGTCGTTCCAGTTAATAAACATAAGTCCTTTGTATCTAAATGTTTGCAAATAATCATAAATCTTTTCGTTGCTTGATGCTGACATTGATTTCTTCATTACTGATTGCTGCTGCTGTTAACATTTAGGGTCGTGCAGTGCAGGTACAAAATTGAATAGCATAGTACCGGTCTGGTAACTCGACTCCTATTTTGGCTAGTGATTTAATTAAATTAAAAGAAAAAAACGGTTCGGATCAGACATGAACCATACCGGAAACTGATTTTTTGTTGTTATAGCTAATACCAAGTACCGTTCCATGGGTACTGGTCGGTACCAATTGTTATCAGTAAACTATGTCTTGGTTATGTTTTACAGTTCTGTCCTGAGTTTTACACATTCCTAGTTAAAACTTGTATTTACCGGATTAGCAGTAACATTATATATGTATTGGTTTTGTCTTGCTATGACAAAATGAATTTGCTGTTCATGTTTCTGCTCACAAGTACCTAAGCTTGAAACCGATTTGGTCCCAAAATCGGACTGAGGACCAATTATGAGCTCTTCTCCATTTGAGTAGTAGTGAAGTTTATTGCTGTAACAAGCACTAGTATATGTGTAATTTATTAAAACCACTTGATTGCATGAAATTATACAATACATCCAGGAGACTTGATATCGAAACATATGCCAACACCACAAACTTTTAAAACGACTTCAAGAAGATCATGAAATCAGTGAAAAAAAGGGGAGCCAAAATAAGAAGAAAAAAAATCCTATCTAACAGCCAATGGCAGCTCACATTTCCCAGTTGCTTCAAGGGAATCAATTGTTTGTATTGTTTCCCCATACACGATCCCAGGAACCAGCAGCCGGTGCAGCCTTTGGTGGCTCGTTGTAATTTTGAGGACCCTGGGGTCCGTTAGGTCCAGGGGGGTGGATCTTGTTAAGCTTTGTTTTAACTCCCAGAAGCCGGAACACGAATCTAGCCAACTCTCCATATAACATTCCAGAGCGATCAAACAACTGCAAACAGTATCAACAGTCACGAGTTATCTGAAAATATTCAAAAAAAAAAAAAAAAAACAAACAAACAAACCCATATATTCATATGGGTAAAAAATTTAAAATTAGCTATAGATGAAATCATGAAACGAGCCAAGATCGTATAATTAAAAAGATAACATGATTTTCTGAACAAGTACAAAACATTTGAGTGGCTCTATTGATTAGATATCAAATGGATGAATTTTGAAAAACTAAAAAGAGGGACCGATCAAACGGTTTCGAGTCACCCAAACTAAAATGGTGGACAGGTCAAACGGTTTCGAAGTCACCCAAACTATACTAGAGTATTTCCAACCCTCCAAATTGCTTTATTTTAATATCAAATAAATTTTAAGGAAAAGAACAAATAAGTATTGTTGGGTCAACCCAACCAGTTTTGACTCGTTCTAATGAATTACCCATTTTATCCCGACCCAACCCACCTGATTAAACCATTTTGCCACCTTATGAGTGTAACGAGAAGGAATGTAAAACACTATAACGACAAATACCTGAAGAAGCGCTGACATGAACATAGGAAATGCCTGAGTGTTCTGGTCTATCAGCATCGCTACCCGACCGAAGAATGTTACAACTCCGTGCATCTGAAATCATGCACAAAAAGACAATTATTTCCTTGTAAGAAAAGCTTGAATTGTGTACAAGTTTAAGTCAACATAAATTCTCTTGCGAGAAACCCAAAAATATGAAGTACAGTGTTACTGCTACTACCATATGCATTCCTAGGAACCAGGGTAAATAAAATGGGGATACGTGAAATAATCAGAAGTTTACAAGCACACAAACATCTTATTAATCGGTTATTACAACTGTAAATGCTAGACGCATATTCAAACATTACTGCTTATTATCTAACTCTAATCATCCCACTATCCGTTAAAAAAACACACGTCCTTAGGATTACAATATAAACCCTACCCAACCCATTACTTGTTTCAATCATACAAAAGATGTTTGACCCGTTACCAAAGCCACTTATTTTGCCACTTTTGATCCATACATCACAAATTGCTATGCTAAATTATCCTTCTAGCATGTATTTGACCATTCATAATGCATGCATTTTCCAGGCTTACCACACGCATCAAGGAAATCCAAAATCCGGGAGGAGATGAAGGGGCAGCACCAAATGGATTATTTGGATCTTGATCACCATAAGGACCACCAGGACCGCCGCCCATTCCCATACCATAACCACCCATCATGCCTCCATAACTATTATTATACATTCCTGCCCCACCGTACATGCCACCACCACTACCATAAAGGCCACCATAACCTCCTCCTCCTCCATACATGTTGCTTCCATATAAACCCGTATTGTAGGATCCCGTAGCCCCTAATCCACCATAAGTTCCTGTCCCATATCCTGAATTATAATTTAAACCACCACCATAACCTGCAGCTGAGACACGAGATAAATGTATAAATATAGAAGTATGGAACTTTCATAAAAGCTTTAATAAGTTGGTACATTTGTGGAGGAAGGCAACAATTGCATATAAATATTCATGCACATTAATGAAAGGGAAATTAGACCAATCTTGCTCTCAAGCCACTAAAAGTTTATGGGGTGTTTTGGGTATCTTTTTAAAATATGTTGTGTATTAATACAGGAAATCAGTGGTTACGACTTATGACTTATGAGAGTGTTTGGGATTGATTAATCAAATTGCTTATCTGATTATTACAGAGACTCAGAGAGCGTAAGCAGTTTCAGTAAGCAATCCCAAACACCCCCTTACTGTTAATTTCCACAATACATGATGTGTTGGCCGGGGTGGGTTGGTTAACACCACAAAGTATGTTCATGGTAAAAATGGTCATTTTCAGTACAGGGCCAGGTTGGTTGACTCAATAACATTTTTGACCATTTCAATATATCATTTGACATATTTATATATACAAGTACAATGCTAGTACAACAATAATCTGAATATATGAATAAAACATTCTAGGCAACTGTACGCCTACAAATAGACATAAAGAGACTTCCAACCCCTTTGAACCGTTCCCCTTTTGGCTAAACAATTTAGTTTGACTCACTCTGACTTTGACCAGATTGAGATAAAGCATAACCCAATCGACTCAATCCTAAGTAAACCGGTCAAAAATTCCACCTCTAAGTGAGTATCTATTTTGGACCATGGTCCTACTAACACAATGTGTTCATCATAAAAGACGAGTATAAAGATCATCTGAAGAAGATAGAACTACAAATACCTCCATATGTACTTCCATATGTGTTTTGTTGCATCCATGGCCTAGCGGGTACAGGCCTCCCAAGTGCATTTGTGTTAACTGCCGATGCATCATTTGCGGGAACCATTTCGCCTGGTCTTGCTGTTCCAGAAGCCTCAACTACATCACTTGTGCTACCAGGAGATGGGGGTTTAAAAGGAGCCGGTCCAGATGATGTTCCTGCTTGTTCCCATGGTTTTGGAGGTGGACCACTACCTAAATCACCAACATAAATTCTAAACATCAATATCAAAAGAAACGGTTTTACATCAAAATAAAGTGTACAACAACGTGGAAGCATCAAATGCATATGATGCCAAATAATATGTAGCTAGTGCTCCTGCTTATAAGAATTTATAGCTAGGGATCCTTCTAATAAACTTAAGGGATACTTGTAATAACAGAAACATAAATCTTTTTCCAGCTCGTGGACGTAAGATGATCCACTAAACTATGTACATTTTTTGTGTTCTTGAGGTTGCTCACTTCTTTATTTTCAAGCGATTAGCCTAATAATTCATTATGCAAAATATCATTTCAATTATCTAAAGCTAACTTTTGGTGTGAAATGGTAAGATGCACAGTTTTCAACAAGCAACTCTGAACATCATTACTGACTATTCAATTTACCCTTTATAAACCAAATACGAAGTTTGGATAAGAAATTCCAAACACTCCCTAATACTTATAAAAGTCTTCCTAAAACAAAACTATGTTCCCACTTAATGTAACCAACAAAACATACGTTTGACAAAACTAGCGTTAGCCGCAGGCTGTAGCATTTTGTTTAATAAAAGTGTTTGGTAACAAGCTCCAACCAGGCAACCATAACTATATAGTGTAAAACAAGCATACAATCCTAAAAGATAAAGGCTCATGCTAAATGTTTCTTCCATTAGCAATTCATTAGGAGCGATGGAAAATAAAATCCAAAACGCTTGATGCCAAATAAGTATACAATCCTAAAAACTAAACACTAAACGCTAGTTGCAAATCACAACCATGTTGGGTTTGGGAAGTCTGAAAAATGGGGCTTATGAAATATAACCCGAAATGAGATAAGCTGGTAAGCCCAAAAATAAGCTTAAACAAACACCCCCTAAAATAGCTAGAAGCTAAAACCATGATCACAAAACGAAAACCCCTAGAAATGTTTATCATAAAAGCAGTACCAAAATTTAAGAAACAAGATTTCCAGAAAACAAAACTATCAAACTTTAATATATTGAATTATATAAAAAAAACAAATGAAGGAAACCTGATTGTTGTGGATTGTTATTCGCCATTGGAAACCAATGTACAAAAGAGAAAAAGTCAAAAGACTTGGATGATATCGCGTTTTGTCTGAGTTTTGTACATTGGTTTCGCTTTTTTTAAGGTGGGTGGATGTGGGATCTTTTTATTTGAATATACTTTCTTTTATAGTTGCAAACAACAAACCGTTTTAAAGGTACCAATAAAAATATAAAATGGGTAACTTTTTTTTTTCTTTTTCTTCTTAAAAGTTCAAAACTGGAATTTACACAATTACTTTTATTGGAAGTGGACAATCGAACGGTTGTCTCTCGGATAAAAAGTCACTAACACTTTATAAGTATAACGACCCGTGTGATTCACATGAGCTTTATTTAAGGAGCAATTATGGTAATGCACATTTCGCTCAAGGTGACAACATCTTCTAGGCACAAAGTTGGCGTATTTCTTAAATAAACTTTGAGACTTGCGACTTTTTTCTTCCAATGAAATAGCGCTAAGTGTCCATCCACTTTTCAGAACCCAATGATTGAATTTTACTTTTTGTACCTATATTTTTTAAGCGACCTAGACCCAGCGAATTTTTAAGATTCGAGTGAAATTCTCTTTTGTTATTTTCAAGAAAAAAGTCAAACTATCGAAACTATTATTTTATTTCTTTAGCGCCTTCTCAATGCTGATCAACTTAAGCGAATTACTTTGAGCGCTTTTTTATACTTTTTACTTTTGTACTTTTATACTTTTTTTACATAACTTTTAAATACTTTTTAGATTACTTTTATACTTTTTTTACTTAAGCGAATTCCTTAAAATAATTAAGCGCTTTTTCATATGACTAGATCTACTTTACCTTATTGGATTATTAAAATAACACATACATTACAAAATACTCCCACAAACCAAGATCCGTCTTCTCGAATGTAACTTTGAACCCTGCAAAAAAATGTTTCATATTCGGGTATGTATTTGTATTTTTACATTAAAATTGGTTTTTACTTTCGTATATTGATACATATTATTTGTTCGTATCTTTTTTTTTTTTTTTTTTTTTTTTTTTGTTGTATTTTTAAAATTAATTATGTTTAATCGTAATTTTGTAGCCCCACGAAATTGTTTATTTAACTTAGCTAAGGTTTTTAATAGAGCTGGGGTTTTTAATTTACTAATTAATCGTAGTTTTGTAGCCGAATGTTCAAAGCCCCCAAGATAGATATGAATATGAATATGAAGATGAAGATGTAGATGAAGATGAATACAAAGATGAAGATGAATACGAAGATTAATATGAAGATTAAGATAGAGATGGAGATGAAGATTAATATGAAGGCAAGAGCAAGCAGAAAACAAGTGTTCAGGATTTTAGATATGTGGTTATTACATAATTAGTGGTTTTGAAAGTGATTGAGATTGGTTTATTTGACTATAGTGTTTAATATTGGTTTAATGAAGTTTGTAATTTGTATTATGCGTCATAATATAATGTATTATAATGGGAAAGATGGGTTGAGAGGACATTTAAATGTTGTCTTATTGACAATTGAGTAAATGGGCACTCCTAACTCAATTTATTTGGCGTTTGTGTTGAGTGTCTATATCTTTCAATGAGGCCACAACCTATTTGTATGGTACTCCTATTTCAAAGTGGAAGATTTAGATTTATTTTACATCAGGAGAAAACTATTTTCTTTTACATCAGGAGAATACTCATAGGAATATTGAGATATGTACTGCTTTTTGGGAAGTTATGAAGTGGATTGTGTAATGGCGACTTGTGATTAATGTATGCAGTTGTCTTTTTTTTTTCTCAGATAAATGGCGTCTTCATCGAATCCGTGGACAGGGAATATAATGAGGCGTCTAAACTTGCTGATGATATCTGAGAGGAGTCCCTTTGGGACGGGGCCGGAAGCGCAGAGGCATTCGTTCCCCATCAGGAGGAAGATTACAATATCGGGGACGAGGCTTGATTGTTTACAGTCTCTTTTGTAAGTGTTTCTTTATGTTGGTGTATTGAAATTATGATAAGCGCATTTTGAGTTTTACGGACTACATGTGTAATCAAATTCGTTGCTTTGTATTGGGTGTCCCTATCATGGTCGTCTTTTGAGTTTGCTTTTGTTAAACTCTACCATAGATTATTAACACGCATATTTGGTGTCCTGCTACAATTTTCAATGAAGCATAGAGGAAGTGCGGTGTATGGACATAAATGTATAGAGATCTTAGTAATTGTGTGATAAATGAGGAAAATTTAGGTGCGGTCTAGTCGCATACTGTCATGGATATGGACCACGTGCTACTCTTTCACGGTGGTTTCATTCATTGTGGAAGATTCATTTTTTTTCAGAAGATATATATGTCATGTATCCCTCGGTTTATTTTAACTATCACATATTCACATCCATTTGCACCATCTTCGGTTTAGTACGTGTAAAGGGTGACTAACACTTGGCCCTTCGGTGTTGCTTATGATGTCTCGCTAGAAAAAAGGACCTCACGAATCACCAACAGAAATCAATGCAAAATGAGGCAAATATCTCTTATAGATGAGTGGGTAGGGATTGCAGGAAAATCAACTTTCGAAATATCTCTAATAAAAACATTAAGGGGCGTTGAAGTTTCCAACGCGATGACAAATTGCCACATTTCATACTTAATAGAGGGTCCACCTAAGGGGAATATGTCGCTTAAAGGGCTCACTTATAAGCAGATTGATGTTCTGATTCAGAAATATATTGCCAATAATATTGAATATTTAGTAGGAAACTGCAATTATTAATCAAGAAGAGAAACTTACATCATCCAACAGCATACAGTAGCAGTAATTACCAACGTAAGATGGAACCTGCATCATATGTACGTGTTAATGCTTCTCAAGTCATGAATTAAAAAATTTCCATACATCACAAGTTACCAAGATTATATTATCACAGATGAAAGCCCAACACAGTCTCCAAGCTAATAGCTAAATTGTTGGGTATAATCTTGATGGGCCAAGTATGTGGGTCAATGGATCGGTATTTGGGTTGCTCCATTTGGTATCTGAATAAAGAGTGGGTTGTTCTTAGTTGACCGAGTATTATGGTGTATAAGGAGGAGTACGTGGAATAGTTGCATGTTGGGTTTAAGAGTGCATGTACCAATTATCTAGGAGAGAATAAGGAGATCGTGGGTCAGCTTCTAGTTAGTTTTATTTAGTAGTTATCTTTATGTTTAGTCTATAAATAAAGCAGGTTTCATATTGTATTAGAGCAATCAGTTTTCCATATTTACAGCAAGTAATATACCATATTACCAATTAATACATGAGAGTCGATTTATGGTATTGGCTATAAATATGTTTGTCGTATGTCAAAGGAAGGCTGATTCCTTCATAACTTGTTTATGTAAACAATACTTGTTATGAAATACATGGTGCTGATCATCCGAAGATAGAACACAATGTGTTGGATATACATGCAATAGCAATTTTATCACTCCAACCTTTTCGTTTAAAACTTTTACAGTCGTTATATTTAATCAATAAACCAAAGACATTAAAGCAAAAATGCATAATTCTACCATGCATGGTCCAATTAGTTGTACACTGGTTGAAGTCACACCTCTTATACATAAATGATGCATTGAAGGTACGTTAGCATAAGGACCATAGTCTCAAAAAACTAATGCACAAATCACAAAACGATTCCGCAAACAATACTTCATCAATCACACTAATTACTAACGTAATTATATAGTACGCACAAATTTCGCGATGTGAAGCATAGAGACAAGCAAAAGGTAACGCGCAAATCACACAACTATTTTGCAAACAATACTACATCAATCCACACTTATTATTAACCTGATCATCAACAACAAAACTATAAATTCATCAAATCTAAAACGAAATAAACTAAAATAACATAGAAATTAGCATAAGGTCCTTAGTCTCAACAAATTCACGCACAAACCACAAAACGGTTCCGTAAACAATCTTAGAACAATTGCACTTATTATTTACCAAATTATATAAAAAATACCCACAAATTTCATTTGTTTATATGTAATCATCAACAAAACTATATATTCATCAAATCTAAAACAAACGGAACTAATACTGAAACATACAGGCTAGCCAAAGGTCCTTAGTCTCAACAAATTAACGTGCAAATCACACCACTATTCCGCAAACAACACTACATCAATCTACACTTAATATTAACCTAATTATAATACATCAATATATTCATCAAATCTAAAGCAGAATGAAGTGAAAATTAAACCATACAAATTAGCATAAGGTCCTTAGTCTCAACAGATTAACGCGCAAATCACACAACTATCCTGCAAACAATACTACAGGTCTACAGCAAACACGCTCATCACTATTGACCTAACTATCTATAGAACTATATATTCATCAAATCTAAAACAAACTGAAGTAAAACCGAAAAATAGAGGCTAGCAAAAGGTCATTAGTCTCAACGCCCAAATCACACACTCATTAATTAACCTGATTATATCAACACACACAAATCATCAACAAAGCTATACATTCATCGAAATAAAAACATACAGATTAGCAGAAGGGTTTGAGTTAGGGTTCGAGTATATTAAAGGTTTAAGATTTTGATTTCACTCTTTGATTTGGGTTTAATTTTTAAAAGGCGAAGTAATTTTAAGTAGGTGTGTTTTGGGTAGTAGAGTGTTGGTGTGTGTGTTTGTGTGTGTGTAAATATTTTAAGAGGAGTGCTAGAACCACTCAATTTTTACAAAAACTTTCCACACAATGACATGGCATGATGATTTGTACCACATATGGGCCCACCCTCACTCCTCATTCACTGTTTCTTTCTTTTTCACTTCAAACTCTTAACAAAATTCCAAATCATTAACCACACAACCATCCACCATGCCATAACACCAAACATGCTCTAAAACACAAAAAATAAAATTTAGAGTTTAGAACACCGACTTTGAAAATAACCAGATCTAGAACATGATGGTGGTTGTGAGTGGCTGCGACAAATATTTGCCTTGGATGGACCATAGCATGATAGGTAGCCTTTTCATTCGTAAGGCAATGATGTGAGTAACATATACGTATATGAATTTATTTTGGTTGATCTAGTAGATGTCTAATAGTATTTTCTAGTAGATATTAACGGATTAGTGGTGGTTGTACAAACGATGGTGGTTGTGATTATATAAAATTGCAAATCGCATAAAATGTGGCTTGAGGTCAATTTTAATTTTAGATATCAACTTTTTTTAATTAAGGTACGATCGCAATGTAAGCGGTTGAGTAAATTAAAATCGACCTAAAGTTGAATACTTTTTATCCGATTTGCAATAAAATAAAATAAAATGCAATATACTATGATTCTGGGATCTAGAACGATGGTGGTTGCACAATGGTTTTAAGGTGGTTGCTTGGTGGGTGTCAAAATGGTTGTTTTGTTGTTAGGTGGTGGCTGTAAAATGTAAGAGAAGATAAGAATTGTGAGTTTTGTAGGTATGGAGTAAAAAAGAAAGAGATAAGTGAAAGTTGAAGTGAGGGTGGGCCATATGTGGTACAAGTCATCAGTGACATATCATTGTGTGGTAATATTTTTGTAAAAACTAAGTGGTTCTAGCACTCCTCATATTTTAAAAAGTATAAAATTATAATTTTGAAAAGTTATGTAAAAAAGTACAAAAAGATACAAAAGTATAAAGTAAAAAAAGTCGCTAACATTATTTCGCTTAAGTTGCTCAGCATTGGAAAGACGCTAAAAGTATAAAATAATATTTAATAAAGTTTGACTTTTTTTACTAAAGGACAAAAAAAAAAATTTCGCTAGAATCTTAAAAAGTCGCTCGGTTTAGGTCGCTTTAAAAGTATAGCTGGTAAAAGTCAGAAAACAATCATTGGGTTCACAAATGTCGAGGGACACTTGACACTCTGAGATTAAAAGTAGAAAAGTCGCAAGTCTCAAATTCTATTTGAGAAATACGCCAACTTTGTGCCTAGAAGGTGTTGCCAACTTGAGCGGAAGGTGCATTGCCATAATTGCCCCTTCATTTAATTGTTCATAGTGTAATGTTTGTGTAAATTGTGGGGTTGTTGGTATGATGGTGAGACCCAAATATACAACAATCTATAACTCGTTGTGTCTTCTGACAATAATTTTGTTAATGTTTACGTAGCGGTAATTATTTTGTTGATTTATAATTTAGTTCTTGTAGTTGTGTTTCTTTACTTTTTTATACAGTTTATATCTAATTGTTCATCGCGTAATGTTTGTAAATTGCCAAATTGTAAGTATGATGGTAAGACTCAAATATACAACAATCTATAACCGAAGCTGCCTTGAGATTTGTTGAGGAGACGTATCCTTTAAAAAAAATCAAAAAACAAAAACTTCACTACACTTAAGTGCTTACTAATAATCTTTTGGTGACTTTCATTGGATGAACCGTGATTGCATCGTCAATTAGTCATATATCCGAGTGTTTTCTGATTGCCTTGAGTTTTATGCATTGCATGTACGTTTTCCATTCCTCAAGTTTAGATGACTTACATTGACCACTATAGAGTCGAATGTTAAAACATTTTATAAGGTATACAAACATGATGTTACTTTTTATATAGTTGACTTACAATGGCTCTAATTCATCATAATGAATGCATTAAAATATCATAAGTTTACAAAGGGTTTTGCAATTAACTTGGAAGATCAAGTAAAAGAGACTCAAATTTAAATGTCATCTTGAAGACAAATCTATAAGAGCACTTACATCGCTAACGCCATAACGGGCATTATGGCTCATTTAACGGCGCTATGGCCATTATACCCTTGGAGGACCGGCGTTGGAGGAGCTGCGTTAAATGGGCAACACCCGTTAGAGGGTTAAACAAAAAAAAAAAAAAATCAAAAAATTTACACTTTCACCCCCTTAACGGCTAGTGACCGTTATTTTAAAAAAAAAATCAAAAAATTTACACTTTGACCCCCTAACGGCTAGTTCTAATAAAAAATAAAAAAATAATAAAAAAAATAAAAAAATAATAATTCAAAAACATGTCTCTTCCCAACCCACTAGGCTTCTTGAGCCAAGAAATGTGGCAACAACATCAAGCATATCTGTATTGGCAACAACAAAACCAACAAAACACCTTAAACTCCAATTTTCAAAATCTACAATTTACACAACACTCACAACATTCACAAACTGAAACACATGATGTTCCTGAGACACCCACGTCTCCTCCAAAAAAATCCAAAGGTCGTGTTAAACGAAAATCAAAAAAATCCAAAGACCCCGAGCCCGAACCAATCGATGATGATGAAGAGGAAATTTTCGCTACTGGGCGTTGGACTCGATGAGGAAGAATTACTTGCAAGGTGTTACATAGTCATTACGGAGGATCCGAAGTTGGGCGGTGCCAACCCAAAGATACGTTTGGTATCGGGTCACAAATGAGTTCAATAGACTCAACTTTCAACGGCGCAACAAGGATATGATGTCAAGCAAGTGGAAACGTTGAAGCGACATATGCACAAAGTTCAACACTTATTACAAACGTGCGCAACGGGAACAACGAGCGGGGAAAGTGAGATGGATGTGATGAAACGGGCAAAGCAATGGTATCGTGAGGAAACCAAAGCAACACCGTTTGCTCTCGATGACGCTGGGAGGTTTTGCGTCATTTTAAGAAATGGGACGCTCCGAACCGGTTGATTTAACCGCGATACCCCAAGCCAAACAAACGAGGCTTTGTTTGGTCATGATGAACAACCACGCCCATGGGAAAGAAACTTGCTACGAAGAAAGCAAGATCCGAGAGCACGACAAATCACCGGGGAGCAATCAATGTAGGAACGAGCTCGTCAACTTATTTCACCGAAACTATGGCAAACAGTATCGTATCAAAGTGAAACCGCCGCAGGGGCGTGTCGGGCCCAAAGGGAAAAAGATGAAACAATAACAAGGTTGGAGGAGTTGAAGTTTTGATGACGGATACTGAAGGGAAAGATCCAAATGTCGTGGCTTGGATCAATGACGAGAAAGAACGAATAAAAAAAAAATAACTTGCAACCTCGTCACTAGATTGTATTCTCGTCATTTCCTTTATGTTGTAACGTTTAATTTGCAGCGTGTTTTTTTATTTCGTTGTAACTTTTATTTTATTTTATTTTATTTTCGTATTGTAATATGTTTTCAAATTTAATGATATATTTAGTTTAATAAATGAAGTGTTTGTTTTAGTTTAGGGGTTGAAATTGAAAATATGAAATGTTAAAGTTTAACTTGGGATGTTATGGGTGCGTTTAGTTGGAGAAAAATTTCCTTATTTTCTATATCTAGTTTTGTAAAAATTTGGATGAAATTTTTCTTCACAAAACACTTGAAAATATAAACGTGTTTAGTTGATATTTGTATTTCCTATTTTGAAGAATAGGAGAGAGGTTGGGGTTACAAAAGAAAATAAGGAAAACAACTAAAATTTGTTTTGTAATTTTTCTTGTTAGGTTAGGAATAGGGAATTTTGTGTTTTGCAAAACATTTTGCTGGAAAATGATAATTTAAACGCGATCTCTGTTTTCTTTGTTTTCTACAAAACATTTTGTGGAAAATAAAGGTGTTTCCCCCCAACTAAACGCACCCTATTGATGTGGGTGTTTTTTTGAGATGTTAAGGTGAAATGTTAAAAGCCGATGTGTGACGGCGTGGTACATTGTTATTTTATAACTCAAGTTACTAATGTGTATGCTCTAAGTAAATTGTCGTTGCCACCTACATTCATAGCCTAAATGACAAAATCCTTTGGCCCTTTCAAATAAATGGTTTGATGTACGCGATATATTGTCTTTGTGAGATGTTGCTAATTAAATATCCCATCTTTCTTTTATGGGAAGATTGAATTAGGTTTAGATGACTATATGTTACTCATATATCAAGCAGGTTACTATATACTGTATTCAATTTGATCGTTGCTCTTATAAACAGACTATCGCAATCCATTCCATGCATACGATGAAGGCAACCTTTCTTGGCTGGTAAAGATTCTTTCATTCATCTCCAACGCTTAGAAAGTATGTTTTCTATCAAACAACTTATCACACTAGAAACGTAAGTTGTTGAGTTAAACTATTTTGATGTTGTATGCTTACTAATAATCTTTTGGTGACTTTCAACCCCTTCGATCCATGTGACACAATGTCCAAGATAAACATTTAATTTATATTTGACCCGTTTGAGATAAAAACAAAACCCACTCGACTCTTTTGTAAGTAATACACTGAACAGATACGTAATCGCTCATTGAGTTAATTGTTTTGCACATCATTTAATTTTTTATAATACAAACCTATTCATAGGTTCCTAAAGAAAGGAAAGCGGAATTTAGTTGAAAAGATAGCTCAATCACTTGATTTAATAGCTTTATGAAGCTCCTTTAGGTGATCATATTTCGGTTGCCTTAGCAAAAGTAATTACTTTAGAAGGTTATGTGAAATATGCACTTAACATCACAGGCCTCACAAAATGATATTTCCATAGTTTAATTGTGTTTAAGTCTCTTATGTAAATACTAAATGACTTGTGTAATTTTGCTTACCATATTCATCTATTGGAGCATCACATCGTGGTGGTAGTGATGATGAGCGCGCCTCCATTTGTCCTTCTTTTGTTCGTTCCTCCATGATCCTGTTTACAATAAGAAAACTTAGTTTAGTTTATTGTTGTAACAAACTTTGTTCTTCTATTTAAAAGAGGTGTTAACCATGTAATAAATTGTGAACGAGCCTCCTTTTTGAACAAACTTCACAACAGCAAAGGCCAAATCTTGAACGCACCGTTTAACAAACTTTGTTCTTCTATTTGAAAGAGGTGTTAACCATGTAATAAATTGTGAATGAGCCTCCTTTTTGAAAAAATTGCACAACATCAAAGGCCAAATCTTGAACGCACCATTTAAAAATGAATTATTTAGGATTATAGTAAAAGGGGCTAACCATTTTGACCTGTTAACTGAACAATTTCCAAAATCTAAAGTTCACTTACCGTTGTTACAACTTCATCGAAATCTTGTTTGAAATCATAGTTTATTTGTCACAACACAGCACAACACAACACCTTTAGACCTTTTTTGCTTTTTTCTCTTGAAATGAATACATAAAGTTGTCCATGTGAGAAAACCGGGTATTCCAAATAAAGGCCAACGTTTACCAAAGCTTGACATTGACTTTTGTTTATTGTCATGGTAAAAGAAACATAAATTGTGAACTTTCTTCTATTAAACTGAAAAGGCATTTTCTTATCGGACGAGGTTATTATCATCCGAGGAATAGCGCAAACATCACCCAATCTACCTCCTGATATAATCTTTGCCTCGGTGTTATTGGTTCCTATTCTCAAAACCTGGAATCTTGTTCTTTTTGGAATGTCAGACATCTTTGATTATATTTAGAAATTCTGTTGAGTACATTGAACCATTATAGTTGAAATCAACACCTATATCCGAACTATAATAAACCTTCACTCGACTACGTAGTATATATGGACATCATCCGTGAATTTACTTTGTCGACCTCTTCGTGTGTGGGTGCCAAAATATTCCCATCTTGGAAATAAGTTGGATCCCACAGGTTTTGCTACCAATTCTCACAAGTTACTTGTATAATAGATTCTACATAATCAACAGAATATGGTATGATCGTTTCTTTGGGAAATTCAACTTTAGTATGACCGTCACTCTTCCCACCGATTTTGCCATCACCAATATTCAAAATCCATTCTGCAAACTCCTTAATTATTTCTGCATCTCCAGGTTTGCAACCAACATGAATCTTCATGTTTTCTGTAAGTTTAAATACAATGTAATGATCTCATAAATAAGACTTGTTTAACGATGCGTGTAAAGCATCTCACCTACTACCATTTTGAATTACAGGTAGAATTTGGCGAAGGTCTCCACCAAAACCAACTTTCCCACCAAATACGCTATCAGAAATGTTTATGCAAGTACAAGTGGCTATATCTTCTTAAGGTCCTGTCATAGGCTTCAAAAACAATGTTTGTTAACCATTGGTTCGTCTCGTATTATTAACTTTGTCTCACGAATCAAATCGTCAAGATCGGTATCTGCAGTAACTGTACACATGGAATCCTCAAACAATATTTATAGGAATCGCAAAACGAGAATGGGTTGTTCTTCCACCATCGAGCAAACGAGTAACAATGACACTTGATGCAACGTTTAAAACAATATCACCTTTTAACCATATACGAAAAACATTCCTCTTACGAAAAACATAAGTAGATAGAAAAACTCGCACCAATTAGGAGGGACAGGATGAATTCTTCCTATGCTTTGACCTTGCTTTCGTGGAATCCATATTAAGTCAGATTTTTTCTAAACATAATGTTTGAGTAACTCAGCATATAAAAGCTCTCGTGCTGCCTCATCAGTTTATTGCATTCTATCCACTGCAAGAACTTCATTGTATTGGCTGAAGTCTTTTCAAGTTGAAAGTCAATACTTTCGGTAGGATCAAAGACAACATAATGTTCATCGGGAAGGTGAAATGGTAAACGCTCGACATATGGGAACCTAGGATGAATATCAAACTTTAATATTCTCCATGCAGCTTCACATGCTGATAAATACCTACAATCGTAGAAATCATAATCTCATCCTTTTCTTCATCTTTCATAACTGTCGTTACTCTATCTGGACCTGTTAATGTACTTGAAAAGGTATTTGATAGATCCAAATTGCTTGCACCATTCTACATTAATATGAGCTTGGTACCTTCTCAATAAAGTTGGGTTATATGGAACGACATAGCTATTATCAAGAACAACACCTTCTTTTTTTAACATTTATGCCATTCTCGCTTCTTTTATAAATGGCACATCCATTTTCGTCAATGAAAGTTGGTTCATTAAATTGATTCAGAAACTTCTTTGAGCAGATTCTCAACCATGTAAAGGCAGCTCTTATGTTCTAGACCACAAGGATTGTGCATCATAAATTTTGTAATCAATTGGTAGAGTTTAGAGTCTACATCTTTATCATGAATCTCAGCCGATATACATCTCTCTATATCAGCATGAAATCTCAATTAATTATCTGTTCCCAACCATACGCTTGGTGATAGTTGGGCAATCCACGTTTCTAGAATGCTATCGTGTACACCTCTGAAACAACCAAGACAAAAGAAAATATCTATTAATAGATATATAAATCTGCTACTTTATATCTATATAAAAGAGTATGGACAGTAAATTTTGGTAGGAAAATATGTATTGTAATCTATAATGAAGTTTGATCAGTTGATAAAGGACACTAAAGAAAGACGTATTTTTGGCAAAGTCAAAGCAGGCAGATTACAATCCAAAGCTTACTGTCACACTCTTTTATATAAATAAAAAGTAGTAGAGTCATATATCTGTTAATATGTATTTTCTTTTGTCTTGGTTTTTTCCAGAGGTGTACACGATAGAATTCCAGAAACGTGGATTGCTTCACTGTCACCTATGCATATGGTTAGAAACATATAATAAATTGAGATTTACTGCCGATATAGACATATGCATATAGGTTGAGATTCCTGATAAAGATGTAGTATATAGACAAATGTTTATCGGTTGAGATTCCCGATAAAGATGTAGAACATGAACTCTACCAATTGGTTAAAGAATTTATGATGCACGATCCTTGTGGTCCAGAGCATAGGAGTTGCCTTTGTATGGTTGTGACATATTGGATTTCACAAACACACTAAACCAAAGATCAAAGAGGCGTATACTATGGTTTTAGAGAGAGAAAGTTAGAGGTTGGGAACTTTAGTGAGAGAAATAAAAATCTTATTATGAGCTCCAACTCTCTACCTTGGGAGGTAGAGAGTATTTATAGTTCTTACATAAATCGCCACCTACGGCCGTGGATCGGGCATACAGTGGGTAAAGACCCGTCCGTCCTCCACGGTGTTACTTAACTAAATACTACTAAACATTAACTAATCTCGACTACGAGCTTTTAACGATTACATATACTTGAGGTGATCGACTCTTTAATAACTGGATTTACTAAATCCTAACAATCTCCCCAAGGAGGTCACCTCAAAAATGCATAGAATACAAATAGATATTACAATTAGATTGTTCTTGGTTTCTTGTTAATGTTCTTTGCTCGTAGCTCGTAGTCATTGATTCTTCATTTACGCATGTTTGGATAATCAATGTGGAGGTCTTTAACCGATCCACGTGATAATGAGTTTTGAGCCGACTTTGAGATCATCGGCAAACATAAATCTCGACTCTTCCATTGTGGTGTTGGTATTATGTGATGTTGTGACATTTGGACCGACATGCTCACATTCGGATCATGAAATATTCTCATCGAGTATCGGAAGCTTATGTTGATTCATAATATTGGCACCAGCAGTAGCGAAGCATGGAGTGAAAATATCGAGTCATTGATGCACTAATCATGATTTCTTTAGAAATGAATGTGTTGTGTGAGCATGCGGCTTTGGATTGGTCGCTTCATTCGATCACCGCAAGCGTCGGGCGCACACGCATACAATGATTAGCAATAAAGCGCACGAAAGTGTCTTTGACCACTTTCGTTAAATTGAGGTACACGCCCACGGTTCCCAGTTGATCAAGACAAGTCTCGCTGTGATCGGTATAACTCAAGAATTTCCTTGTGGGGTTTCGCGGTTGTTCTAGCATTGCTTTCAAACTGGAACGTCTCAAAGAAAACAACACGGAATGAGTGAACCAAATAATTGAGATTCACCGATTGATAAGAAGAGATTTGAAAAGCAATCGTGTATCGCTCAATAGAAATTGTTTTGCAATACAACGAAGGTTTTTAAAGAAAATCAATTATCAATCATTAATACCTTTTATTTTGAAATATTAGTACACACGGTCGATGTGCTAAGGAAAAGGATTTTAAGCACAACGACCGGTTTTCAAAGGTATCCATCAATCCATAACTCGAACCGAGATTGATTCAAAAGATTGAATCGCCCCATTGTTTACTCTTTCGGTTGTCACATGGTTGATCTATTGGATAGATCTCACATGCCACCCACTAGGAGCTTGTTTGATGTTGGCTCGAAGGCTTTCCATCTTCATTGTGAATATGTTTGCATATCACTCGGATGTTCGTAATACCACAAGGATAATGCGTGGGACTCATAAGATATAATCTCTCTTCCACATTGTGTGAAACAGAGAGTCTTCATTGATGATCCTAATGAGATTTATTTGATGATCTCGTGGCTCTAGACTCAATAATGCACATTTGGTTCCTATCTGGGAGACTAGGAGAGGGTCTCCTACTTCAATATCAACAAACTCGGTTCCCGTGAGAATGAAAAAGTCGATAGATAACTTGAGTGGTTTGGGAAGTTGTAGTGCGGTCGTCCTTTGGGTCCATGACGTCTTGTCTTCAATACCGATGTTACCTTAGTAAACACCAAGAGCATATGTATTGAACCCGACATCGCCCTAAGGTTGAATTATTGGAGGGCTATTTCTTTTCACCCGTTTTCACATTCAATTCTTTTTATTCTTCAACCTCTTGATGCTTACCGAGATTTCATAACTAGAACCTTGTTGGGTTTATTCCAGTTCTAGCTCTATCTCGATCCGCACTCTTCCCATATCTCACTTTTCTCCTTTTTCATCATACCTAAGGACTCTACACAATCTAGTGGATTGTCCTCGGTAGATCCCTCTCGGTTCAGCGGATCATGGGAACGAATACCTAACCTAACCATCCTTATATCACCATACATAAAGTAAATTTGGTCGGTCAATTTGGTATTGTTCATCCGCCGTTGGAACCAATTGAAAACCATTTGAAAATCAATCCAGATACTTGTGATATTTTATCAAAGCATTTTGTACTGAATTGTTTTTGATATTTTAGAAAAGAGTTCCCTCAACATGTGCATCATGTATTAGAAATCGCTTTAGCACACGGAGGCAAAAGGAAGAATTAACTTCTTAGATTACCATTTTCTAAAAGATATGAACATCACTTCCCGATCAAATCAAGTAGATAAAGCATATTGAGGAAGGATGAGGTTTTCATAAGTTTGCTCCCCTTAATATGAGCCTCGAGGTTTCAAAGAGTTTTGCACATATTAGAAGGAACATGCACTTAGAGACAAATCAATCACGTTTCAATTCTTTGTGGTTTTAAATGATGCTCCCCTCAACATGTGCATGGAAAATTTGAAATCGTTTGGCACATGTGGGAGGAAAGCTTGCAAAACACTTGTGAAACCATTTATCGAATCATCGGTTTAAATCCAATTTAAATCACAAATTCTCCCCGATCACAATTTTCTACTCATTTGAGATTTGTGATCTCTGAGATTTAAATTGATTTTGAAAGCTTTTGAGGAGAATTGTGACTTGATTATGAAAACATTTTAAGCGATAAGGATCGGATTATGAGACTTTAAACTCTATTGATTAAACATGCATGATTATCTTTTGAAAACAATCAATGACATAAGTTGTTGATTGAGAGATAGATATTTTGACAAACGTTAAGTCCGGATGATTTTCAAAAATAGAGACCGAGTTATTTTTCAAAAAGCAATTAGTTTTCATTAGATAGTAAGTAATTGTTTATAGAATCGAGCATGAGTTTTGAAAAACAAGATAAAGCATGGCTCGTTCTTTCTTTAAAAACGGGTTCTTGCTCGAAATGACAATAAACCATTGTTTCACTTTCTCCCAATTTTTTTGATTTTTGATTTTTTTGGAACATTCGAACAACATCTAAAGTCCGTGTCATTCTTTGAATGACGGCACAAAACGATGAGATATTTTCAAATCGAGAAAACATGACAAAAGACAATATTTTTGAAAATTTTCAAGATTTTCAAATTTTTATGGATTTTGAAAGTTTTATATTTTTCTATTTGCTTTTGAGTAAATATTTACAAGAGATGGATGAAGGAAGACCTTTACTCCTCGTCTTCCTCTTGAAGTCGTTTGAGTGTTTCGGTTGTAGACTCTTTAGACCAAGTCGTGGGAGGATAAACTCAAACGTTCTCTAGGAAGAGCTTTGGTGAAGATGTCGCTAACCGGTATTCGGTCCTCACAAAATAGAGTTCCACCACACCGTTTTCTACTTGCTCCCCGATGAAATGATGTCGAATGTCGATGTGCTTTGCTCTTGAGTGTTGTACATTGTTGCATGAGAGAGCAATATCACTTTATTATCACAACACGTAGGATTTTGTTGAATTCAAAGCCATAGTCGATAATGGGATCTCATCCATAGGATTTGAGCACAACAAGATGACATGGCTATGTATTTAGCCTCTGTAGAGGAAATAGAAGTACTCATTTGCTTCTTTGAAGACCCACTCACAAGCTTATCACCCAAAAAGCGAGCACCTCGGACGTGCTTGACGAGTATCTTGACATCCTCGCATGATCGGCATCTACATAGGTCGTTAGTGACATACCGGTGTCCTTCGGTACCAAAGTCCCATATTTATGGTTCCTTGGAGATACCGAAAGACCCGCTTAACCGCTTCAAGGTGCTTTTGGTAGTCTTAGTCGGTATCTAGCACACATGCAAACACCGAACAAGATGTCTCGGTCTACTAGGCTGTGAGGTACATCGAGGATCCAATCATACTACGATATTTCGTTTGGTCTACCATGATCCCCGAGTGGTCCTCATCCGTTTAGTACGCTCTATTATAGGAGTGTCAACAGGTCACTAGAATCAAATCCAAATTTCTTTAAAATCTCATTTGCATATTTAGATTGATTTATAAAATGCCTCCGGACTTTGTGAAATTTGTAAACCCAAGAAAATGACATTTGTCCCATCATTGACATTTGAAATTTAGAACCCATTTCACTTGAAAAACGGTCACATTCATTGGGGTCGATCGAGGCAAAATGATATCATCAACATATATTTGAACGTGAATTAAATGTTTGCACGACTTTACGGTGAACAATGTCGGATCAATCGCTCCTTTCTTGAATCCGGTAGATAGAAGAAACTTTGATAGCGTATCATACCATGCCCTTGGAGCTTGCTTTAAACCGTAAAGAGCCTTCTTCAAACGATAGACGTGAGTAGGATGCTCGGATTCACAAAGCCTTCAGTTGGTCGGCGTAAACGACTTCCTTAAGATCTCCATTAAGAAAAGTCGTCTTTACATCCATCGATAGACTACCATGTTCTTACTTGCAAGATTAGCCAAGAAGATTACGATTGCCTCGATACGAGCAAGCGGAGCAAATGATTCTTCAAAGTCAATACCCTTCTCTTGACGGTATCCTTTTGCAACCAATCGAGCCTTGTTCTTTAAAACATCACCATGCTCATCAAGTTTTACTTTGAAGATACACTTTAGAGCAATGATCATTGCACAATATGGAGTAGGTACTAATTCCGATACATCTAGTCGATCAAACTCATGAATTTCTTCTTGTATGGCATTGAACCAGATGTCTTCCTTCATGGCAGTTTTCACGTCTTTTGGTTCGATCTTAGAGAGTACGCAGTTGAAGAAGCACCATAAGGCATCGGTTGCAAGTTGTTTTCGTGTGGATCTTTGGACGAGAGAGGTTTCCAATGATGTTATCCAATGGATGATCATGTGTCCATTTCCTAAGATGTTCATGTGGTTGTTGTTGAGGAACCAAGTAGCGAGTCTATATCTCCCGATGACGATGGTTTCGATGATGATTTAGGAGCAAATATGTTTTCAAAGGGTTCATCTTACGGAGGAGTAAAGAGTTTTCATCATCCGTAATAAAGACACCATTTTCATTGTGTACACTCGATGATTGATGATTTATTGATGAGACAGAGTGATCGGCAGCAGCGCTTCTTGACTTAATGACATTGAAACCGAAGGGTTAACTTCATTGGCGAGGATAGAGGCAGCCTACGCTGATGGAACCGACATATCATTAGCACTTGGCTCATAGTGTTCATCAAACATTGGATCAAATAATTTCTTCAAATCATCTTCTCAAGGAGGTACATACGGAGTTGCTGGTGAAGGATTAGAAACAAGAGTAGAACTGATAGGACTACTGGATAAAGGTTGAAGTACGGGTCTAGAACTGGATTGCCCTGGAGCCATTTGACCGGTCAGCTCATCGAACGTAACGTGAATTGTTTCCATGATATTTCGGGTTCTCTTGTTGTAGATTCGGTATCCTTTTCTGTTTGGTGCATAACCTAAAAATACTCCAATGTCCGCCTTAGCTCTTAATTTACCTAAATCTTGACCATCATTTGTTGGATAGCACAAAGTACCAAACACACGGAGATAGGATAAATCAGGTTTTCGTTTATGGACAAGTTCATATGGAGTTTTTCCATGAGAGGTGTGTAAAACGGTTTTGGGTGTAACAAACAGTGGCAATGGCTTCAACCCATAGAAACATTGGAACCTTTGAATAAATTAGCATTGTTCTTGTGGCTTCCACAAGAGTTCGATTCGTCTTTCAACTACACCGCTCGTTGAGGAGTTCGTGGAACACTTCTTTGATGACCGATTCCAACACTTTCATAAACCGAATTAAGTCTTTGTTAACGAACTACGTGCCATTGTCGATTCGAACAATTCGGTGATTGTTGAGTCGAACTCAAGTCGTTTGATTAGTTTGATGATGACAATTGGAGTTTCATCCTTTGTCCTCAAAAACTTTACCCAAGTAAATCGAGAGTAGTCATCAACAACTACTAGAATGTATTTCTTCCCATTTCTTGCTTGCACTCTCATTGGGCCGCATGATCCATATGAAGTGTATGAAGAACTTCCATTCTGAGTTTGTGGGTTTTAGTTTGTGGGCATATTTTGTGCTTTTTCCCAATTGGCAAGTCGAACAAAGATGATCTTTTCATACTTTAATTTGGGTAATCCTCTTACTAAGTCCTTTCGGAAAGATTGTTTATAGTACCAAAGTTCAAGTGATTGAGACGACGGTGCCATAGCCATGACTTAGTTTTGGAAGCCTTTTACAATGAAGCGAGATGGGTGAAGATTTCATCATATCTTCGATAGAGATGGTGTATATGTTTGAACCACGAGTTCCTCCGTGATGTTCCACACCATCAAGTTCTCACAGATTCGATGAATTTACTCACGAAGTTCATGAGCCGTGACCGGTCTCCGGTCATATGCTTGGAACGACTGAGTCCGTGTACCACGTAAGCGATTTGAACGATCTGCGGTTGAACACGCACAAGAATGGATAATCGGATAATTGAGATCCCCATGCAAGAATGGGTTCCATTTGGTTAGTAATGATGATTGGAACACCCACATCAAGTAGAAACAATGGACTCATTAGAAATAGATGCGATGCTAGTGTCCATATTTTACCTATTCAAAGTATGTTCACTTCTTAAGGAATAGTTCTACCAATAGGCATCCATTTTCTAGTGGGCATTGACTTAGCAAATTTAGGGCCAAACTCATTAACCTTACGCCCAGAAGGTATCCATTGATAACCTATATTACTAAATTTCCTTCCTGTGGGTTTCTACTGTTTTCTAACTTTCTTTCGTCTTTGCCTTTTTGCCTTTTTAGCTTGAATTTTAACATTAACAATTTTAGCAGGGCATTTAACAACATTAGACAAATCATTCACACCACATTCAAGATTAGTAATGTAATTCAACCATCATCATTACATGGTTTGCGAGATAGTATCGAATTGAATTAATTACAAGAAGCCTATGGCTAATACTAGAATCAACACGATTCGTTTTATTCAACACAAACTTAAAGTTCCTAGGTTGGTCTTCTACTCTCTTCCAATGCACATTCTTAGCTTGCGAGGTCCTATCTTGCTTGGTATTGCGTGGAGGCTTTGACCCGCTTGCTTTAATGTCACTGATTACTCCTGTAGAGGGAATTGTGGGAATTGTTTTGAATTCAAAGCCATAGTCAGATAATTGGGATCTCATCCATAGGATTTGAGCACAACAAGATGACATGGCTATGTATTCAGCCTCTGTAGAGGAAATAGAAGTACTCATTTGCTTCTTTGAAGATCGACTCACAAGCTTATCATCAAAAGCGAGCACCTCTAGGCGTGCCGGCGTGTATCTTGACATCCTGCATGATCGGCATCTACATAGGTCGTTAGTGACATACGGTGTCCTTGGTACCAAAGTCCCATATTGATGGTTCCTTAGAGATACCGAAGACCCGCTTAACCGCTTCAATGTGCTTTTGGTAGGCTTAGCACGATATCTAGCACACATGCAAACAATGAACATAATGTCGGTCTCATGGTCGTGAGGTACATCGTGATTCAATCATACTACGATATTTCGTTTGATCTACCATGATCCCCGAGTGGTCCTCATCCGCTTTAGTACGCCTATCATGGGAGTGTCAACAGGTCACTAGAATTAAATCCAAATTTCTTTAAAATCTCATTTGCTTATTTAGATTGATTTATAAAAATGCCTCCGGACTTTGTGAAATTTGTAATCCCAAGAAAATGACATTTGTCCCATCATTGACATTTGAAATTTAGAACCCATTTCACTTGAAAACGGTCACATTCATTGGGGTCATTCGAGGCAAAATAATATCATCAACATATATTTGAACGTGAATTAAATGTTTGCACGACTTTCGGTGAACAATGTCGGATCAACGCTCCTTTCTTTGAATCCGGTAGATAGAAGAAACTTTGATAGCGTATCATACCATGCCCTTGGAGCTTGCTTCAAACCGTAAAGAGCCTTCTTCAAACGATAGACGTGAGTAGGATGCTCTGGATTCACAAAGTGTAGAATCCAAGATCCGGACTCAACTAGGGTATCAATAACATTGAATAAACATAGCGGAAATGATAAGAACATCAATGTTACTAATAAGGTTTTCTTTATTGAAACATAAAGAAACTAATACTACTACAACTACTACACACTCTATGCGTTAATCAGACTCTCATTGGGAGAAGTCTTCTATAAATGAAATGAAAAGGATGGAAGAGATGATCATAAACTAAATGCCTACCCTCTTTATATAGAAGAGGGAGGTTACATAAACCCTAATTGTAGCTTACTAACAAAGCTACCTAATTATAAAATAGACCCTCATTGTTTCTTCTTTCTTCTTTCTTGCTCGTAGTTTTGTATTCTTCATAATTCCCAACAATCTTCCCCTAAACTGGAATTTGACTATGTTAAGTTCCAATTTCTCGATAGTACAAAACCACCTATATGAAGAAACAATACTAAAACATGTCATCACAAATAATCCGTTGCACATCTAGCAATCTTCTTCCCCTTTATCTAAAAGGGGTCTTGTGCAGCTTGTAGACGCTTCCCCTCAAGTGATGCATGTAGATGGTAAGTATATAAACCATAAGCTTCCCCTTAAAATTATACTAACCATCTCAATGATTTTTTATTTATTTTTTTTTTATTTTTATTTTACAACTAAACAAAAGAAATAAAGCACAGCAGCAGAAAAATCCAATCAGCAGCAACATCAAAGTAGTCTACCACCAGTAGGAATGGAGAACCAGTAGAAACACCAATGTATGTGTCTTATATCTTGTACTATCCATGGAACTCGAAACTCAGATGATGCACTAGCAAATGTGAGCATTAAGCACATTTTCTATAGATCTCGCCCCTTCACTAACCCTGAGCACTACAATGTAATTCCTTAAAGTGATAACAAATGCGAGCATTAAGTACTTTTTGTAGATCTCACCCCTTCACTAGAATCATCAAGTCTTTGTCACATCATTAACGTACAAACAAGTTACCTCAAAAGTGTCCATGCTCACTTTGAGATATGATAAGACATGCACCTGATCAATCAAGAGGAACGCCAAAACAACTAGTAGAAACCGATCGTGATAACAATAATCAACAGAAACCAATACCTTGAAGAAACCGATCGAGAAACGAATCAAAATATGCAGCCAGTAGAAACATCAAATCAAGCCGAAAGTATGTTAATTACTAGGGTTCATCGTTGAATTAAAAATTCAACTCACCAAGACTAGTAAAACATTAGAAGACTAACTGTCAAGACCGGAATAAACATGTACAACAACCGATCATGAATAGTATAAATGTTATCCTACCAGAATTAAGTTCTCACGCTGCTATTATAAACCATCGTCTACCAGTATACAAACAGTACCCAATCAGTAGGAACGAAACAATGGTCAGCAGGAATGACATAAAGTAGGACCAATATCATGCAAGAGATCAGTATCAAGAATATCACATGAATATTTTCCCATGTGATGTCCTACCTATTTGTCTGCTAGCCAATCATCGTACAAATCAAATCATGCCACGTGACCTCTTCATAAAAAATCAATACATGCCCATGTGACATTATTATATTTCGAAGCATAAATGGAGTCCCACATTAAAATACATACTGATAACAAACATGTGATATCAGCCATCACATTCACCTGTGAACCCATGTCAAGAAATTGAGGACATCGTGAATCAGTACATGCCAAACCACTAGACTAGTAGGATATCATGTAGCCAATTAAAGGGTTAATATACAAAAAAGTTACTAAACTTTCAAAAAAATTTGTCCTAAGTAACAAACGAGTAATGTTTATCAAAGAGAAATCCACCATAACACTCATATTCCACATCATAGCATATCGAATCCCACGTAGGGACTTATCAATATCAGCACGTTCACCAAATAACTATGCACCACATAATTCGACCAAATACAAATCAATGAAAGCAACCAATCAAATAGCTACTTCACATAATACAAATCATGGTGAGTTGATTACCATTTATGGGAATGGCACTTGTCGAAAGAATGTGAGATGAAACCATGAGTTGTGTGTAATTAACCAACACTAAAGCCTCCCAATTAGGTTTTTTTTTTTTTTTTTTTTTTTTTTTTTTTTTAAGAAATATAAAATAAATAAAGAATAAAACAAACAAAACATGAGAATGTCGTGAAACACAAGCCTCCCTTAGGCGTATGAGAATCCAACAATGCAAAATGATTAGAATACAAAATACAACAATAAGCCTCCCTCAATCAATGCACCGGACAAAGACTATTGTTCTTGGGTACCCATAATGAACATTTTCTTTGAGTTTTCCAAGAATAACCTTTTGAGGGCTTAACAAAGATTGCCACTCTAACTCCACCATGTGCCATATTCATATGAGATACATAAGGTGTATATGGTGAAAATAAGAACTTGTAGGTCTATATGGCATAAGTCTAGCATTTGCTCCACCAACCAGTAGTGGCGGTGAAGAATATCCTACACCGAGGAACCGGAAAATGCCTATTAAGCTGTCGCCAGAAACAAATGCATACACATTTGGCTTACCAGTAGGAACTGGTTTACCTGCTCTCACATGTGCAGCTTTGGGAACAAATGGAGGAATACTAGCAACATCAGTCCATGTTGGTCTAAAGGTCTTTTGGCCATTGGAAACACCCATCCTTTTCTCATGATAATCACAGTCTATAATAAGATGAAGTTTACTACCACACACAAAACAAGATTTCTTCTTAACAGACTTATTCTTAACACAACTTTGTTTATTACATTTAAACTTATCGTAAAGCAGAACTAGAAGCAAAATTGTGTTTAACAAAATAAGTGGCGGCTTTGTTTGGGCTCATCATCGACTACTTTGGACTCGGGTGTGGTCTTGGGTGTGTGCCTAGATGAGTCGGACTTTTCACTTGAATCACATGAGGCATAGTCGGTGGACTTTAAGTCGACAACTTGTCACTTTCGGAACAAGAGACAAAGTCATTAGATTTGCTATTAAGGTCTAGCAAGTCACTTGACTTTTGCCATATAAATTGTCACACCCCAAAATATCGCAATGAACGATATTTTCATTGGGGTATGACGTCATAGCACAAAGTATGGATAAAGAAAACGACCTCTATAATGAGGCGTTTAAAGAGTTTACCATTCGATTAAATAAGTTAAAGTTTACAACACATGAGATCCCAAAGTTTGATAATACATAAAGGTTTACAAAACATGTCGAATGGTAATAGATAAAAACACTAGACTCCAATGTATGCCATGAGACCCAAAAGCTCCATGAAATGCTATCGCCTTACAACCTGAGATAAACATGCTAAAAAGTGTCAACACAAAGGTTGGTGAGTTCATAAGTTTGTTGAAAATGATTTGAAAAAGTCTATAAAGAATGTTGATGCAGCAAAGGCATTGTAAATCCACTCGCCCAAGTTCCGCCCATACAAAACTTGCAACTCTGTGTGTTTACAACCCATTGCCAAAATATGGAATTGTCAATCTTGTTTGTAAGTAGGACATAGGTGCATACGATATATACATGTACTTAATGCAAAGAATCACGACCAACTCGAACCTCTTGACAAGTCTAAATTGTTTGTTGAGTTTCATTGAATAATGATTATATTCACCCTGTGTCACGTCATCAAGGACCCAAGGGTGGGGCGTCACCGATAGTACTATCAATACCTCTCCATGGCTCCCGCAGAGTTAACCGATTGCTAATGTATGTATGTTGATGCATAATTGAAAACAAGTTTAGCACATTAAGGCACATATCGCAATAAACCACACATAATGTCCAAAGAGTATAAGAAATATAGTGTAACACAATTGTATAAATGGTTTGAGTATTCGCAAGAGTAGAAACAAGTATTTAAGCATGTATCTCCCCAAAGAGTTTGTAAGAATTTAAACGAGTAAAAGCGGGTATGAACTCACCGGTATGATTGATATGCTAACAAAATGAAGTGCACTAAAATGAGGCTCGAAACTATCCGCGACCTAAAATGAATGTCATGACTTGAGTTATGATATGTTGTCGTGAATGCGTGATACAATGTTGTGCATGCAACTCCATATGATATCCATACCACTTGTACATTTTGGAAATAATATTTATCGTCAAAATATATGTTTATGACATCCTGTCGTATTAAAAATACTCTACAAGTAGTTACGTTGAAACAACCTCCTATGATAGTCGCAAAATGGTGCACACCGAGTGTTAAGAAACGAACTCAACAGTTTTGGAAAGCTTGTATCATTATCTCAAAGTTTTAACATTTAAGTTTACATCCTAGAGGTCTCGATCATTGGTATGTGCTAAAACACATACCTTTTCTATATCAAATGGACCCAAAATAACCAAGAAAGAGCCGTTTATTGCTAATATTTGTGGTTTTCTTGAGTTTGTGCATTTGGTGTACGGATATGTTAAAAGACACAAAAGAAGCCAAAACCAAGAAAACCGAGCACGAGAGAAAGAAGAGTCAAGCCGTCTTGGGATGCTATTTCATGGACTTTGATGCTCAAAAGTGCAAAATACGGAGTTCGGGACATGATTTGGGAGTTTATCACAATTTACCTTTCACTTTATCATTTGCACAAACAACCCTCAACTTTTCCATATTGTCACTTTACACCCTTCACTTTCCCACATTTACCATTTCACCCTCATGAAATCCATTTAACCAAATCCCAAACATACCTTTACCATTTCATGAATTACAACCTTGGTCCCTAAAGTTTCATTTTATACATGAATGGTCCTTGTTTATACACCTTGGTTCATTACATAGTCCCAAGTCCAAAAGCGAATATTAATACCTCATTCAAAGCCCAAAATAATTCAAAACCCTCATGATTCTTGGCCCAAAACCACTACCGGTCCACTATCACAACTCCTAAACCCGTATACCCAATCCTTACCCGTTACCCACAAGTAGAACCCGGTCAAACAAATCACAACCCAAGTCAAATAAATATAAAAAAAATTCCCTTAACCCCAAACGCGCCCAAACAGAGTAAAACTCATCCCAGTTACTGTGCTTCTTCCCCATTACCATTTACCCTTATCCCCACGTTTTACCCAACCTCACTTCGTACTAGAATCTTTCTGCCATGTCAGAATCAAAAACGTCACATCATGCCACGTTGGAGGAAAGGAGGCTTTTGATTGGCTGAGAAGGTGTGGAAGCAATCCAAGGTGCCACTTCAGATAGGATTTTGATCTAGGGTGTGAGTAAAGTCGATGAGAAGAATCCAAGGCATCTAGGAGCTTCACAACATGGCTATAAAAGACCCTCACATCCACAGATTTCACTTGTCCAATTTCTCAAGCTTTAGAGGAATTTTGGCCATTTCATTTCCTTTCAATTTAAATGTTTTTAGAAGTTAAGTAATATGTAATTTCGGATTTGCATTGTAATTTCAGTTTCTTTAATATAAATCTCACTTTTATTCGTCAAATTATTGTTATCAGTTTTAATAATTGCAATCTGTTTTAAGCTCTTGTTTTCTGTCCCTACAAGCTTAAATAAGCTTGTTTAAGCTTATGAGAGCTTGCTGCTATTTCAATTATGCTTCAAATTCAGTTTTTACAAAAAAGTCAAAGATAGTCAACTTTAGAAAGTCAAAGCAGTTTTAAGTTTGAATCCTGATTTCAAGTTGTTGGTTAGATGATTTTAATTTAATTTGGTCTATTTCAAATCTGTCCAAGTCAGTTTTCAGTAATATTTAGAGTTTAAATGTCACTTGTTCATATTGAAGGAGTGTTTGGTATTATTGGATTTTTGAGGATTTAAGGGTTTTGAGTGTAACTGTTTGATCAATTTGAGTTAGAATTTAGTTTTAAAGTCATTTCAAGTCATAGATTTAAGTTTTCAAGTTAAGACTGTGAATTTTGCAAGTTCCATAACTGTCTTAAATCTCATTCTCTGTCCAAGCAGCTTTTTCTCACATTAATTCACAATGCAAAAGCGACTTCAAAGTTTGTTTCTATTGGTTTTAATTGCTCACTAGCCACCCTAGTTAATTTGTTCTCGGTTTATATGCCTAATGGTAGTATTTAGATTGCTCAATTTAATGCTCATAGTTGCTATTCGTCCCACTTATTTTTCGTTGTGCCTTTTGTCCCACATCAGCAGTCTCCATTTGATTATATGCTAGATCATTTGATGTTAGGACTTGGCATTTAGTTTCTCTGAAAGCTTAGGATTATAGCTTAACCTGCTTTGCTCTTATTTCCCCTTAGGTACTTATTCCCCTAGCTTATTTAGGCCTGCAATAGTCCTTTTTCTTCCATAGCTGTTCTGTACATCAGTTAGCTTACTGTCCTAAACCACCTTTTGTTTTGATCTCTAACTTCTTCACCTTAAGTCCTAAGTAGCTGAAAATTTGGATATGTAATCTCTGGTTGGTGGTCTACTGATATCCACTTCTGGATTTCCCATTTTCTTCTTAGATAAGTCCTTGTATAAGCTCAAACAGTAGGGGCTTAACCTGTTTTGCTTATGTAGATCAGTTAGCTAAATTCTTGGTAATCTGCTCATTAGAAGTTAGGAGTAGTTGATAATAGTTGCTTTAGAGTAGTTTTAGTATTAATTAGCTTCTGTTATCAATGGGTGTTTTATAGTGCTTATTTGCTTATTCATAAGAGCTTATTTCCACAACTGTTACATTGCAGCTCCTATTTTCTCTCACATAAGCCTCATGTTTTATAATTTTAATAGAATTAGAATAAGATTTTAGAATTTTCCTGAATTTTTCATTAATTTTAGTCACTGTTTGCTATTTTTCTTAATTAAAAATAGTTTTTAATCCTTTTTTAATAGCCTTTATTGCAAATAATTAAGAAAAAGTTCCAAAAAATAATTTTTCAATTTTTCCAGTTTAAGAAAAATATAAAAAGCATAAAAAATATTTTTCCCTATTTTTCCCCTTTTATTTGGTATTTTTCACAATTTAAATTAGATTTAAATAGTTTTAAATTAGTAGAAAATAGAAAATAATCGGAAAATAAAAAATAGTTTTGAAAATTCTCTTATGGTATTTTATATTTTATAAAAGTAATTCCATAATTTTCCTCTCTTTTCATAATTTTTAGTATTTTAATTTAGTTTTAATAGTTAAAATTAGTTTTAATTCTAATAAAATCCGTAAAATTCCTAAAATTAGTTTTAATTCATAAATAGTTTTCTTATATCATTCTTAGCATAAAAGTAATTTTAGGTTATTTTTAGGATTTAGAATAGACGTAGTTGCATTTTATTCGCGTTTCATTTTTATCCCGTATTTGCGTTTTAGTATAGATTTGCATTTGCATTTGCATTATAGATTTAGAGTTTTATATGCTTCCCATTTACTTTCCTTATCCCGTAGTTTAGATAACATCATTTTACCCCCTTCTCTTATTCAAATCCCGATAATCGCGACGTGAGTTGGAAATTCCATTCAACCCTCGTTCGGAACGATCTCGGTGCTCAAACATAATACGTTTGAGTTACCCTACATACTACACACTTCTTTTATTATTGGTTTTTTATTAGAAATCAATTTTTGGCGCCGCTGCCGGGGAGGGCTTGTAGCGAGTTTTCGTATTCCGTCTCGAATCGTGTGCATTTGAAGATCCTTCCCCGAGTGAAGTTATCATCGTTTTTTGTAAATATATATATTTTGAAAACCCAAAAAAAAAAAAAGCATCTAAAAATACCAAAACATTCTTCCTAGAGTGTTTATAAAACCATAAAAAGTAAAAAACCAACAAAAGAAGAAACGTCAATTGTTACGTCGGCTCACTGAAGGTACAACCTATACACGGGTATAAGGAAAGTCTTGACATTAAATTGCGATCAAGAACGATCCACTCTTCGTTCTCGCCATTGCACAGTATTTTTGAGAGCTACCGAGCACGGTTGACTCGGTTACAAAAATATTGTGTTTTCTAAATATAAAACCCAAAAGATTTTCCTTTTCAAAATATGTTTTCTAAACCCAAAATATTCTTCTTTGCCCTCCGATTCGATAATTCTTTCCTCTTATCCTCTTATATTTGATTCTTATGGACTCCTTCGACTATTTCATCGTTGTTGTAATTCACGTTTGGGATATGATTATCGATGTTATAATCATATGTGCCCCAATTCCTTCAATAATCCTCGAATTTTTCCGACTACCCTCCACACCCGAGATATCTTCGTTTGATCCATGTTATTGTTATGGGTGTGGAGATATGGTAGATTCGTTGAATGATTTTCGTTGTTTACGGTGTATGCCCGAGATACATTCTAATTATGAAGAACCCGTGCCGATTTTGAATAATGATTCTATGATTGAAGAACCCACCGAGGGTGTCGGGGACGATTTTTCTTGGATTCACGACATTTTTGAGAAACAAACAATCGAATTTAAGAATATGCTTCAAACTTTCTTCAATCAATGGCAAGCTCAACAAAGTATTAATGAAGAACCCGTTCAAGTTACGGAAGATGATCACACCATTTCGGAGCTACCCAAAGAACCCACCGAGGGTCACGAGACGATTTCTTTGAACATCGTGCTTTTCTTAACAACATTGAAAACTTGAAGCCTTGTCGAAAATTTTGAAATATAAGCTTGATGAACCCTTGATTCCTACTCCTCTCCGGTGGGAGATGGAACATGTTTCGAACCCGAGGTGATTCCGTTTGTACTCGACTCTAATCCGAAGAATTCTAGAATCGATCCTTATCTTTCACGATTCACCGTTACGAGTTCGTCGAGTTACAACAAAACGGAACGAAATTATGAGCTTAAAACGATTTCTAAACAGAAAGAACCGAGACCACAGCGAAGTGGTGGAACTTGCTAGCTCTCGAGCACACCACTTGTCCCACCTCCCATTCTTCTCCTCTCTTATTTCGAGCCTTTCATTTCCAACCTTCCCTTCACTCACGCCGGTTGAGAGAAGTGACGTTCTTTTGGAAGAGGTCGATGATTCTATTTCTACGGACATTATTGCACCCGTTGACTCTCTCATACTGGGGGATGAGCATCTTAGTACTATTCCGGAAACGGAAGTGTCTAATGTTGAGATCCTTATCCCAAGCCCAAGAGAGTCTGGGGTTGTTGATATTTGTGATGAGCCTTCTCTTGATATTTCAAATGATAATGTTGAGATGTTCTCCGATTCCGATAATGATTCTTATGGAGACATCGATTTTGTCGACGATTTACCTTCTGAGCCCATCGATATAGAAGAAGTAAATGATTTTGAGCCAGAAGAAGAAGAGATTGAGCCCGATGATATTCAGATCGAGGATGAAGCATTACGTCGAAAATTGTCGAATGTTTATCTTCTCATTTCCAAGATTGAAGCCCTAAACGATAATTCGAGTTCGCCTCCTATCTCCGTTAAAGATAGCGACTTTTTACCCGAGCTTGAAACTTTCCGATTTGATGAAGAGATTAGTGGCAATCCCACTATTGATGATGTTTATCCTCCTTCTTGAACGATTCTACTTCGAGGTTGATATGAGTAAAGTTTTGAACGAAATTTCCGATACTCCGACAAGTGACCCGATCATTGAGGATGCTATCGATGACTTGATACCACCGGGTATTGAGGATGCCGTGCATGATCCCGAGGGGGATATGGTTGTTCTTGATGGTTTTCTTGACTCTCCTCTCTCTCATGAGTCCACCATCACTTATCCCGTTGAGCCCGCATGTGAAGACAAAATCTTTAAACCCGGGATATTAGACATAGATGAGCTTTATGCTAAAACTGTTGTTCGAAAAAAGGATCCTCTCTTGGATGCCTTCATTGTTAATCTTTCACCTCCTTACCATGAGCTCCCGTCTTTCTTGGAGTTTTCTCATTGTGATCCGTCATCCCTTCGTCCACCCGCAAAACCACCGGATGATGGATCATTCTTTCATGATATACCATTTGTGCTTGAGCCCGACATTTTCTTTCCCACCCAACCCACTGGGCCTCATTCCTTCTGGAATGAGGACACTGCTTTTGACCACAGTATCTCTACCGCTTTCTTCCCAAGGACAAATGATTGGGGACTAGTCGCTAGCGACTCGGTGATCAAAAATGATGGCGCTTCGTGGAGGCACCCCATGCTTATCTCTATCTTCTTTCTATTTTCTAATAAGTGACGTGAAGGGGTTAGCCTCTTCGATTTCTCGTGTTTGGTTGTTTGTGATGTTGTGTTTAGGATGTTCCCGATATGAAGACTCGTGCTCAAGTTTGTCTTTTCTCCACTCGAGTTTCATGATCGATGCCGATGGAAACCGATATCCTAATCTTATCGACTAACGTTTATCTTCTAGCATACTTAATAAACGGCTTTTAGATTTTCGTTTACCTTGCTTTAAACATTGAGGACAATGTTTCGCTTTAGTCTGGGGTAGGGTAATCTTCGATTTGATTTGACCGACTTGCTTATTTTTGTTGTGTACTCGCAACCCGTTTTCCTTAGAAAATAAAAATTGTGCAAAAATGAGAAAATTTAAAATTTTTGTAAGCTTTTGTTAAGTCTTTTTGATTGAAAAGTTTTGCTAGTCTCTTAGACAAGAAGCTATAAATGCTAATTCTAGCTCACAAGGCCAAGATTTTGCGAGTTTCACAAGTGATTTTAAATATGCATGACTTGATTTCATTTTTGAAGCATTTGCTAAGTTAATATATGTTTTGACACCTTGTTGACTTTCATTTGGTGAGAGTAGGAATGGAATTCGACTTGACGGGCGTGTTGAGCCTTAGCTTGTTCCTTAACCATAGGTAATCTAAAAATTATCGGCTAAGCATCTGCGGATCTCATTATTTGGGATTTTAAATTTGCGAGATCGAGAAATGATAGAGTTACTTATGAGTTTAGATGCTAAGCGTGGAGTAGTTGGTTCTCTTTAGAGCCCATGAAGGTACTTATGGCTTTTGTTCCCACAAAATTGTTTCACCCCATATCTCGCTAATAAATAATTAGAGATGTTGAGTTTTTGGCGATAGTTAGTTCTTTATCTTCTTAAAAGAATCTTTGTTTTAAAAATTGGGTACACATCAAGGATCCGTAATGAATAAGCAATAAGTGATAAGTGATAAAGTAATAAGTAAAGTTATGAGCTGCGGTGTCGAGATCGGACCCTTGGATCTTTAGTCGGGATTGAGTGAGGTCTTAGCCTAGCCAACCGGGATCCTCATTTCATGAAGCCTATAGTCTTGGAATTACCCCGTGAAGCTCCGTGGTTCATAACTCATACAAGTAAAAGTTTATGTTTTAAAAAAAAAAAAAATAAAAAAAAAAAAAATAAAAAAAATAAATTATTGATGAAAAGTGTTGAAAAAGTCAAAAGTTTAAGTGAATAAAAATTCCTTGATGTGGACCTCATTTTTACGACAACGACTTAGCTTTATATCTTTATCGGAATAAAAGTTATCGAAACGAGAATTTGAAGAAATTCATTTCTCACAAAAATAAAAAAATCTAGAGGAAAATAGGAAAATGGGAACAAAAGGTAATTACACAAGTAACTTCCATGGGTAGTGTTAGCATCTAGAGTCATATTTAACAATGATTTCGGTTTTACGCTTAGTTTGGGACTTGTGAAAATCAGGGACGATGTATTCTAATCCGTATGGTCACTTCACGCTATGTTGTGTTTTCTACTCCGTGATCCTAACGTGTCATTTGAAAAATGTTGGAGTTATTGATCGACATGAAAGTTCAACAAACCGTCATTCATAACCGGAATGTGCTTAATCGTAATATCTATATATGTGAATTAAAAAGGTAAACGGGGCGTTTTTAGAATTAAGGGTTCTTAATCTCTTTTGAGGAATCTTTGCTACTTCTTCATAGGTTTAGTAGAAAGAGATTGAAATCCTTGGTTTTAGAAGCGTGAGTTGATTGCATTGCGTGAGGACACGACAATGGTCTCGTCTGGGGTATTTTGGTATGTGCTAAAACACATACCTTTTCTATATCAAAATGGACCCAAAATAACCAAGAAAGAGCCGTTTATTGCTAATATTTGTGGTTTTCTTGAGTTTGTGCATTTGCAGTACGGATATGTTAAAAGACACAAAAAGAAGCCAAACCAAGAAAACCGAGCACGAGAAAGAAGAGTCAGAGGCCGATGTCGGATGCTATTTCATGGACTTTGATGCTCAAAAGTGCAAAATACGGAGTTCGGGACATGATTTGGGAGTTTATCACAATTTACCTTTCACTTTATCATTTGCACAAACAACCCTCAACTTTTCCATATTGTCACTTTACACCCTTCACTTTCCCACATTTACCATTTCACCCTCATGAAATCCATTTAACCAAATCCGAACATACCTTTACCATTTCATGAATTACAACCTTGGTCCCTAAAGTTTCATTTTATACATGAATGGTCCTTGTTTATACACCTTGGTTCATTACATAGTCCCAAGTCCAAAAGCCAAATATTAATACCTCATTCAAAGCCCAAAATAATTCAAAAAAACCCTACAGCCCTTGGCCCAAAACCACTACCCGGTCCACTATCACAACTCCTAAACCCGTATACCCAATCCTTACCCGTTACCCACAAGTAGAACCCGGTCAAACAAATCACAACCCAAGTCAAATAAATATAAAAAAACTCCCTTAACCCCAAACGCGCCCAAACAGAGTAAAACTCATCCCGCCATCTTGTGCTTCTTCCCCATTACCATTTACCCTTATCCCCACGTTTTACCCAACCTCACTTCGTACTAGAATCTTTCTGCCATGTCAGAATCAAAAACGTCACATCATGCCACGTTGGAGGAAAGGAGGCTTTTGATTGGCTGAGAAGGTGTGGAAGCAATCCAAGGTGCCACTTGTGATAGGATTTTGATCTAAGGGTGTGAGTAAAGCTGATGAGAAGAATCCAAGGCATCTAGGAGCTTCACAACATGGCTATAAAAGACCCCTCACATCCACAGATTTCACTTGTCCAATTTCTCAAGCTTTAGAGGAATTTTGGCCATTTCATTTCCTTTCAATTTAAATGTTTTAGAAGTTAAGTAATATGTAATTCGGATTTGCATTGTAATTTCGGTTTCTTTAATATAAATCTCACTTTTATTCGTCAAATTATTGTTATCGCTTTAATAATTGCAACTGTTTTAAGCTCTTGTTTTGTCCTACAAGCTTAAATAAGCTTGTTTAAGCTTATGAGAGCTTCTTTGCTATTTCAATTATGCTTCAAATTCGTTTTACAAAAGTCAAAGATAGTCAACTTTAGAAAGTCAAAGCGGTTTTAAGTTTGAATCTCGATTTCAAGTTGTTGGTTAGATGATTTTAATTTAATTTGGTCTATTTCAAATCTGTCCAAGTCGGTTTCGATAATATTTAGAGTTTAAATGTCACTTGTTCATATTGAAGGAGTGTTTGGTATTATTGGATTTTTGAGGATTTAAGGGTTTTGAGTGTAATTGTTTGATCAATTTGAGTTAGAATTTAGTTTTAAAGTCATTTCAAGTCATAGATTTAAGTTTTCAAGTTAAGATCGTGAATTTTGCAAGTTCCATAACTGTCTTAAATCTCATTCTCTCATTCAAAAGCAGCTTTTTCTCACAGATTAATTCACAATGCAAAACTTCAAAGTTTGTTTCTATTGGTTTTAATTGATCACTAGCCACCCTAGTTAATTTGTTCTCGTTTATATGCCTAATGGTAGTATTTAGATTGCTCAATTTAATGCTCATAGTTGGAAAACCGAGCACGAGAGAAAGAAGAGTCAAGCCGATGTCGGATGCTATTTCATGGACTTTGATGCTCAAAAGTGCAAAATACGGAGTTCGGGACATGATTTGGGAGTTTATCACAATTTACCTTTCACTTTATCATTTTGCACAAACAACCCCTCAACTTTTCCATATTGTCACTTTACACCCTTCACTTTCCCACATTTACCATTTCACCCCTCATGAAATCCATTTAACCAAATCCCGAAACATACCTTTACCATTTCATGAATTACAACCTTGGTCCCTAAAGTTTCATTTTATACATGAATGGTCCTTGTTTATACACCTTGGTTCATTACATAGTCCCAAGTCCAAAAGCCAAATATTAATACCTCATTCAAAGCCCAAAATAATTCAAAACCCACAATTCTTGGCCCAAAACCACTACTCCGGTCCACTATCACAACTCCTAAACCAGATACCCAATCCTTACCTGCTACCCACAAGTAGAACCCGTCAAACAAATATTCAATTTCTCAAGCTTGTGAGGAATTTTGGCCATTTCATTTCCTTTCAATTTAAATGTTTTTTAAGTTAAGTAATATGTAATTTCGGATTTGCATTGTAATTTCCGCTTTAATATAAATCTCACTTTTATTCGTCAAATTATTGTTATCGCTTTAATAATTGCAACTGCTTTTAAGCTCTTGTTTTCGTCCGTTCAAGCTTAAATAAGCTTGTTTAAGCTTTTAGAGCTTGTCGCTATTTCAATTATGCTTCAAATTCGCTTTTAAAAAAGTCAAAGATAGTCAACTTTAGAAAGTCAAAGCGCTTTTGTTTGAACTCGATTTCAAGTTGTTGGTTAGATGATTTTAATTTAATTTGGTCTATTTCAAACTGGCCCAAGCCAAGAATATTTAGAGTTTAAATGTCACTTGTTCATATTGAAGGAGTGTTTGGTATTATTGGATTTTGAGGATTTAATGTAATCTGCTTGATCAATTTGAGTTAGAATTTAGTTTTAAATTAAGTTTACATCCTAGAGGTCTCGATCACAAAGAAAAAATATAGGTTAAGTATTGTACTTTGGTCCAAAATATAGTTTAAAGGATGGTTTCAAGCAAAGTTTGAGTGACTATATTTTATTCGTTACGACTCAAGCTTGACATTCGTTCACGACTCCGCTTGACAAGCGGTTGGACATTTTGGAAAATATGCTAGGCGAACTTACTTTTACTAGAAGACATCACGTTATAAAAGTTCTACATCATTGTTAAAACGTCCTCCAACATGGTCCTTTAGTTGCCGTAGTATGTTTTAATAGAGAATATATTAATTTTGCTAATAGAATAAAGTTACGGCAACTTGGTTTATCGCGTGTAATTTACTCGTTACAAGTCCGTTTTTCGTTTATATGTCCTTAGCTTCGTATCAAAGTATACTAATATATTTTTGTCAAGTCGACACAATTAATAACGCTTAAGTCTCATTTTTACTCGTAAAGGGTGACATTTTCATCTGAAATTTCGAAAATTATAGTTTTAGTCGCCAACTGAAAATTTCATAACTTCTTCGTTATAGCTCCGTTTAATCCGTTCAAGCGGACACGTTTTCGTTTTAAAGTGTATTTTCTAAATATCTATCCCAAAATATTATACCCACCGTCGGATTTTCCCGAATTAAAAATATGGACAGACCCTATTTAAAAGCGTGTGAAATGAGTTTTCTCGCGCCAAACCTATTCTAACCCATTCAAAACAACTCGAAGCTATTCTAATCACGCCATACACCTTCTTAGGGTGTCATGGATTCTTAGACATCACCAAAAATAATATATAACAAGGAGTAATTATAGGATGACTTATATATATTCATAACTCTTGAAAACCAATGAAAAAGTGGTACAACATCATATGACTTGCATGTTTTTGCTCAAATATGATGAAATAAATATGAAATGAATATGAAGGATAAAAAATGAACATGAGATGCTTACTAGAATACTTGATGAGGTTTATGAGAACAAAGGGTTTTCCTAATCACCCAAGGTTTATATTGCAAAACCTTCAACAAAGAGTGATACTAGTGTGTTAAAACCTTGTCTTGAAAATTTTTGTGATGATCTTCTTGGAACACTATGGTGGCCGGTTATGTGATGATGAGAGGATGAGAGAGCCTTGATCTTTTACACTTGAAAATAATGAGGTGTATGTTTTAGATATTTAGAATATAATACATTTACTTAGAAGATATTATGCATATTTAGTGAGTCATTCCCCCTTGTGTCGACAAGGGGGTAACTTTGTTTAATGTTTGTATTTTTTTTTAAATGTGTAATAATAAAGTAGATGTAAAGTTATTTAGAGATAATTAGTAACTTGTATGCATATTTAGGCATTTAGGGTAGCGTTAGATAAAATAACTTTTCACGGGTCAAGATAAAATATATTGAGGTCATACAAATTATAAAAATACATTTCTTGAAGATTTGAGTGAATAAATATTTATCGGGTTGAATTTACAAAAACCGTCGTAATTATATAAACTTAACAATTTATATACAAAATAAATTCAAAACACTGGGTAAACTAATAATAATATTTTTATAAACTTAATATGAGTATAAAAATATATTGTGATTAATTTTTGGAAGTATCGTATCAAATGTTCAAAATAATTAATTACGCGATAACGTTTATTTAATAAGAAATTATGCGTTTAATGTGAAATGCAAAACCATGCATAACTTGATATGAAATGATGAATGTTGAGTTTGAGAAATGACCAAAAATTGAGAATTGTGACATAAATGGTGTGATCCATCAAAGTCAACAGTAAGGGAAAGGTCAACAGGCATAGGTATTCCTCTAATAGATTCACGTACAACATGTAGGTCACCTTCTTTGACATAGTTAGCTAAACCTGCTGGTGTATTTTTACGCCAATCATGCCTAGCTTCTAATCCTACATACTTTTTAAAACCTAAACCTATTGCAGAGGTCTCAGATTGACTACTATAGAGTTCTTTAGCTAGATTTAGACCATATTTTTGCCATTGTTTATGTCTAGCTATTTCTTCATCTAATTTCTCTTTCAACACAATATTTTCTGAAATTACACCTGCTTTTTCTTTCTCAGTCCTCCTTAAGTCATTTTTAGTACATTCTAGATCACTTTCTAACACTCTAATCTTCTCATCATAAGCTATTTGATTCTTCTGAAACCAAACCTTTTGTCTTTCTAATGTTTTTAAAGCCTGTTTATAAGCTTCAACTTCAACATAGCATTCATTATATTTAGGTTTCAAAATATCATAGGCTTCCTTAAGTTCATTATAACGTTCACTACAACCAAACACACAATTATGTACCTGAGAGATGCCCATTAAGGCAAATTGTGGACTGGCAAATTCTTCAGCAGCACCTTTAGCATAAGCTTCCTTGCTCATCTTCTTGAATTCAACCTTTCCACCATACCTTTCTTTGAGTGCATTCCATATCGACTTGCATCATCCATATAACGAAATCTGCGCTACATGATCGTGAGGAATAGATTAAGCAAAGTAGTTACGGCCTTTGACTCTCTTTGTACATCAATGTGTTCATCTGCGATCGTTGGAGGATGAATAAAGATTTTCCATCGCGATCCATTCCGGTTCTTTTCAAGCGTGCCATTTTGGATCACCTTCCGGATATCCATATCATTATTCATGATCCGTGTTTCATCTTCTTAGCCAGACCTCGTACTCATCATTCATCAAATAAGGAAACATAACATCATCCCTATTATTATCAAATTCTGCCATTTTAAAAGTACCAAGATATAAACCAATAAAACAACAAGGACCGGTATGAGTTCAAGATCAGTTCAATCAAAATTATGTCGACCCCACTCCGAATATAACCCTACGTCAGTAGCAACCGAATATATTCGTAGCAATGAAAACTAATCCCAAAAATGTTGAAATATTAAAACAGTACCCCACGTGATGATCCAATTAAAAGCAAATACCAACAAGATCGTATGACATCAGCAGCAACCCCACTTGATGCGTTAATCAGTGGGAATAAATGTTGTGTTCAGTAGGAACAAATACCTTCGGCAGAAACAAAAATCATCATATTTGACCAAAATAATCTATAACCACGTGATCACAATAATACCAACCAATCAAATTCTACTAACCAAATTATATCACCACAGTAACAATCATACATCACACCATACACAATTCATTCCACTAGCCTAAAAAAATATTCGACCAATAGGATTAAAATTGATAGACCAAAATATCTTGGTACCAGATAACATTATGTCATGACGTGTGAATGACCGAGGATCATCAAAAGCATGAATCTGTAGCCACGTGACTCCAATCAAGAAATCAAGCAATTAATTCGTTTGATCTGACATCCATATACCAGTCAAACAAGTATGCAAGACACGTATGTATTCCAATAACGAGTACACCCTCCGATCAAAAGCAAATCAGAAGCAATTATAAACTATATTAGACTATATTGAAATAATAAAACCCCCGTCCAATAGGATATCACTTGTTCAGCAAAACCAATTATAATTCACCTAGTACCGATATTAACGAGTAAACAGTACCACCGATCCGAATTGATTAACTCTTGAGTTATATTAAAAATCACAATCTGAGGTTACCTTGTTTGCTTTTGTCGATTCCTTGATCAACCACCAACAAAACTTATTTGCCACTTTTCTTTTTCATTGCAAAACTCTAATGACATGAAAACCTTATAAACCCTAGATCGAGAGCCACCCGCTCACGATACCAATTGTAGAATCCAAGATCCGGACTCAACTAGGGTATCAATAACATTAAATAAACATAGCGGAAATGATAAGAACATCAATTTTACTAATAAGGTTTTCTTTATTGAAACATAAATAAACTAATACTACTACAACTACTACACGCTCTATGCGTTAATCAGACTCTCATTGGGAGAAGTCTTCTATAAATGAAATGAAAAGGATGGAAGAGATGATCATAAACTAAATGCCTACCCTCTTTATATAGAATATGGAGGTTACAAAGCTATCTAATTATAAAATAGACCCTCATTGTTTCTTCTTTCTTCATTCTTGCTCGTAGTTTTGTATTCTTCATAATTCCCAACACAAAGCCTTGAGTGGTGACGTCAACGACTTCTTTAAGATCTCCGTTAAGAAACGCCGTCTTTACATCCATCGATAGACTACCATGTTCTTACTTGCAAGATTAGCCATGAAGATTACGATTTCCTCGTCGAGCAACAAGAGCAAATGATTCTTCAAAGTCAATACCCTCCTCCTGACGGTATCCTTTTGCAACCAATCGAGCCTTGTTCTTAAAAACATCACCATGCTCATCAAGTTTTACTTTGAAGATCCACTTTAGAGCAATGATCATTGCACAATCTGGAGCATGTACTAATTCCCATACATCTAGTCGATCAAACTCATGAATTTCTTCTTGCATGGCATTGAACCGTTGTCTTCATTCATGGCGGTTTCACGTCTTTTGGTTCGATCTTAGAGTATGGAGTTGAAGAAGCACCATAAGGCATTGGTTGCAAGTTGTTTCCGTGTGGATCTTTGGACGGAAAGGTTTCGATGATGTTGTCCAATGGATGATCATGTGTCCATTTTCTAAGGTGTTCATGTGGTTGTTGTTGAGGAACTAAAGTAGCGAGTTGATATCTCACGAAGAAGATGGTTCGATGATGACTCGGGAGCAAATATGTTTTCAAAGGGTTCATCTTCTAGAGGAGCAAAGGGTTTTCATCATACATGTCGATCGAAGAAGAAATCTTTCTATTATGACCATTCTCATCAACATGCTTCATACTTTTCCATTCGCTTCATCATCAAGTGAACCGGCTACCATCGATTGTTTTCTCATTCCACGTGCTCGACTATAATGATGATGGCGACATCATGCCGATTTTTATGGAGAGAAGTGTGAATAGAACATTCGGATTAGTCAAGACATCTCCGTATGCAAATCGGATCATCTTTACATGAAGTTTCTTCTTACAGTTATTGCTTCCTATACGCTTCACGTGCACATCAACATGATGATTCGAACATTCTCGTTTGTTTGATGATACCATTTCGCGTGTTTGTTGCGGCTCGATTGTTGCGATCTTGAAGAAGGTCGAGCTCACGATGGTTCTACATTTTCTCGCTACATGTTAGAAGACTAAAGACGAGTTGCATTTAACGATCTAAAGACTTCTTCTTTCGGGCATTTTTCAAAGATTGTCGGTTTTGGGAAGAGCACTAATGGGAGTGTGTTATAAGTCGATTCAATCCCATTAGACTTGCTCATTCGTTAGCGTCTTCCTAACGGACAAGTTGATTACTTGAGTTAATCATTTATCACTTATTTGAGATTGAAGTTGACTCACCAAAGGCGTTCTTATTCGATAACTTGCTCGGCTTAAGAATTTATTTAGGAGTTACTTTGTTTTACTCTGTCACACGATGACGGTGAGGATAATCGCAGAGGTGTTAATGTCTCATACTTTGTTTGGGTAGTGAGTACTTAGAGACTTGAAGCATAAATTCTACACCGTTCTTCCATCATTAGGGTGCTTAAGATATGTGGGGAAGTTGACTCAGCCAAGTATGGTATAGCGGGTTTTCTTCTTGATGGTCACTTAAATTGTCCACATAAGGGTTGATAAAATAGTCGAGAGAGTCTTCAAGAAGTTGATTCTCACAAGAGTTCAAGTGTTCTTCTCAACAAATTTCTAGTATACGGCTATAGATGAGTCGACAAGTGTCAAAACCAGCAAGGAGAAAGGAGACTCACATATAAACACAAAGCGAGTAAATTGATGAACTTAATTTTCTAAGTGATTGAAGATATCCCGGAAGACAAATGTTATTACCGCAGAAACTCAAGGTTTGACTCATGACGAGTAAACTTGATGAACTTAACTCTTCTAAGTGATTGAAGATATCCCGTAAAACAAATGTCATGACCGCAGAGAAACTCAAGGTTTTACTCATGAAGGCTTTTGTGTTATTATTCCAACGACGTGGGGAAGAGATGGAAGAGTTAGTTTCTAAAGATGAAAGAGGTACACAAGTGTGTGATGGATTTTATCACAATCATCGGGATAGAGATGTGTACATTGGGGATGCTCACTGTTTTACCGAGGCATCGTGATTCGGATATAATCACTTATTCCGTGTTGACATCCGCGAGATTGTCACCCGCAGATAATCAGTGATTCGCCCGCTTCAATGTTATCGGTTATTCTTCTTTGGGCATTCTGCCGGGTTCTTGAGCTTCATACACTTTCTTCTGGGAGAGAAAAGTATACATCGGGGTTATTCTTTGGCTATTGGACTTCTGCTACTTGATGGTATAAATTTCTTTGTCTTGTATGGACGGGTTCGTGAGCTCTAGTCTAAGAGATTGTGTATTCGTTCTGAGCTCTAGTCTAAGAGATTGATGCATCAATTCAACTACTTGGGGAAGTCTCTTGACACCTTTTGGAATGGATTGCTTCGACCAAGTGGAAAAGAAATTTGAGAAGATTATTTAGTGTGGGGAAACGCTGTCGGTGTTCTATTGGATGATATAACCTCGAATCAGCGGCAACATTTTCATTGTATACACTGATGATTGATGATTTGTTGATGAGACGAGTCGATCGTGCCAGAAACAAAATACAAAAATATAAAACCAACGACTTCTTGACTTCAGGTCGGCACATTGGCGAGAAGGTAAATATTCTTTTCTAAACATGTTAACTTCATTGGCGGGGATCAAAAAGGCGATTTTGTGCCTCATTGATGGGCGAAATATCATTAGAAAATCAACGTGGCTCATAGTGTTCATCAAACATTGGATCAAATAATTTCTTGAATCATCTTGAAGGAGGTACATAAGGAGTTGTTGGTGAGGATTAGAAACAAGATTAGAGCCGATAGGACTACTTGACAAAGATTGAAATGCGGGTCAGGCGGTTTGTACCGGTCGACTCACGTGAATTGTTCATTTTTCAAAATTAAATCTTGCCGTCTTTCCCAAATTTTTCTAAATGACTTAAATCGGCTTGGGATCACAAATCTCAAATGGTTTGATATATCTCGATCAGGTAGAGATCGTGTTTTAAATCTCAAATCTGTTTTAAATGGAATTAGTTTTAGTCCTTTAAAGGCACTCCGCCTCCATGTGCCAAACGATTTCAATATACATAATGCACATGTTGAGGAGGAGGATTTATCCAAAACCGGATGAGTATTTAAACAAGGCCACATATTCTCCCATGTTTTCTAAACCTTATTAAATCACTTGGGATCCAAAATCTCAAAGGGTTTGATATTTTTGATCGGGGAGAATTTGTGATTTAATAATGAAATTTGATAAAAGGTGATCGTTTTGATTCAATTGTGCAGTGATGCTCTCCGATGTGCTAAACGCTTTCAGATCTCGAAGCATATATTGAGGGGGAGCATTTTAAAGGAAAATAAACTATCGAGGTACAAAAGCTTTTATGTTTTAACATAAAGTACCTTGATTGAGTTTTCAAATGGTTTCTTAAATGGCTTTTGTTATCGTGGTTGTGCTTCAAAAGAACTCTTGCCTCTATGTGATAAAAAATGATTTCAAATATCCTATGCACATATTGAGGGGGAGAATTTTACCAAGAAAATCAAATGGCTTTTTCGTATGAAAATTGTGATCAAAGAAAATATTTCAAAGTCCTATTGCCTCCTGTGCTAAACAATTTCTAAATCATACGCATTGTTGAGGGGAGGTTTTCTAAATGATCAAAACTATTAAGGTACAAAATGCTTTGATCTCGTATCACAAGTACCTTGATTGTTTTTCCAAATGATTTTTCAATTGGTTTCATGAAGAAAGAACAATACCAAAAGACCCACCAATTTACTTTATGCATGGAGTTATAAGGATGGTTAGGTTAGGTATTCTGTTCCCACCATCCGCCGTAACTGGAGGGATCTACCAGGGACAATCCACTAGATAGTGTTCCATGATATTTCGGGTTCTCTTGTTGTAGATTCGGTATCCTTTTCTGTTTGGTGCATAACCTACAAATACTACAATGTCCGCTTTAGCTTTTAGTTTACCTAAATCTTGACCGTCATTAGTTGGGTAACATAAAGCACCAAACACACGAAGGTAGGATAGATCAGGTTTTCGTTTATGGACAAGTTCATATGGAGTTTTTCCATAAGAGGTGTGAATAAGGGAACGATTTTGGGTGTAGCAAGCAGTGGCAATGGCTTAAGCCCATAGAAACATTGGAACCTTTGAATAAATTAGCATTGTTCTTGCGGCTTCCACAAGAGTTCGATTTCGTCTTCAACTACACCGATTACTGTTGAGGAGTTCGTGGAACACTTCATTGATGGTGATTCCAACACTTTCATAAAGCGAATTAAGTCTTTGTTAACAAACTCGTGCCATTGTCTGCTCGAACAATTCTAACATTATTGTTGAGTTGAACACGAAATTTGTTTGATAAGTTTGATGATGACATATGGAGTTTCATCCTTTGTCCTCAAAAACTTTACCCAAGTAAATCGAGAGTAGTCATCAACAACTACTAGAATGTATTTCTTCCCATTTATTGTTTGTACTCTCATTGGTCCGCACAGATCCATATGAATGGTATGAAGAACTTCCATTACAGAGTTTGTGGGTTTTGGTTTGTGGGCATATTTTGTGCTTTTTCCCAATTGGCAAGTCGGGCAAAGATGATCTTTTCATACTTTAACTGGGTAATCCTCTTACTAAGTCCTTTACGAAAGATTGTTTATGGTACCAAAGTTCAAATGATTGAGACGACGGTTGCCATAGCCATGACTTAGTTTTGGAAGCCTTTGACGACAAGCGGATGGGTGAAGATTTCATCATATCTTCGATAGAGATGGTGTATAGGTTTGAACCACGAGTTCCTCGTGAAGTTCCACACCATCAAGTTCTCACGATTCAGATGAATTTACTCACGAAGTTCATGAGCCGTGACCGGTCTCGGTCATATGCTTGGAACAACATGAGTCCGGTACCACGAGCGATTTAAGCGATCTGCAGTTGAACACGAAAAGAATGGATAAGCGGATAATTGGGATCTCCATGCAAGAGCGGGTTCCATTTGGTTAGTAATGATGATTGGAACACCCACATCGAAGCGAAGCAATAGAATCATCGAAATAGATGCGGTGCTAGTGTCCGTATTTGACCTATTCAAAGTGTGTTCACTTCTTAAGGGAATAGTTCTACCAAGAGGCATCCATTTTTTAGTGGGCATTGACTTAGCAAATTTAGGGCACAACACATTAATCTTATGGCGATGGGTATCCATTGATAACCTATATTACTAAATTTCCTTCCCGTGGGTTTCCTTTGTTTTCTAACTTTCTTTCGCCTTTGCCTTTTTGCTTGAATTTTAACATTAACAATTTTAGGCGGGCATTTAACAACATTAGACAAATCATTCATACCATATTCAAGATTAATGTGAAACCACGCAATCATCTTTACATGTTTTGCCAAAAGTAGCGTAGTCGCATTAATTACGATGACGCTTAGAGCTAACACTAGAATCAACACGATTCGTCTTATTCAAATTCTCCCTAAGGTGATCTTATACTTTCTTCCACCGAACATTCCTAGCATGCAAGGTCCTATCATTCTTTGTGTTGCCTTGAGGCTTTGACCGCTTGCTTTGGTGTCACTTACTCTGTGGGGAATTGGAACATTAGTTAGTTTTGCTACTTTTTGCATTCCTGAACTAGAAGTGCAGGGATCTGAACTACTTGAAGGCACATTAGTGTTCACTTTCTTAAAACTGGGCATAGAATGGTTTGTATTCTTGGCACTAGGCATAGAACAAGGCATCACAAATTTTCCTTTTGCACCTAAGGATTTAGGACATGTTGTTATTAAACATTCTAGCAGCTCTTGAGATCGTTTAGCTTGAATGCACGCAAACCTAATTTCACTGTCAAGAGGCTTATTTATAAAATCCTCTTCCACAATCTCACGGAGACATTCTAGACTATCCTTAAGGTGAGTACAATAGTTGTAAAACACAGGTTCATTATTCCTAAGATGAGGAGGAATGTATTTAACATTCACAGTATATTTGCAGTCTGAGTATGACTTTGATGCAACATTCTCATTAAAAACAAGTGGCGGTTTCCTTTTCCCGACTCCTCGGATTCTCAATTTCTTTTGTAAAGGCGTTATTTTTTGTTGTTTTGTCACGAGTGACTTTCATTGAATCATATAACTCTTTAAAGTGTCGTTTAACTTTTCATTTTCTTCTAGAAAACTCTCGTTTTCTTTTGTAAAGCATTAACTAAGTTTTGAAGATGAAAAGTTTGAGAATCTTGAGAATCTAAAGGAGGAGGTATTTGGGAGCCAGTCAATTGTTCTTTACACCCTTTAATTAAGAGATTTGGGCTTTCAACTTTCGATCGTGTTGCAATGAGCTTGAATACATTCGTCACGTTTGTTTATCTGAAAAGCGCATCAAACTCGGAACATCGAGGATGTCTTGATATTTGAGGTTTTGACATTTTCTTTAAGATGTTGATATTTTAGTTGTAAATCAAAATGTTCAACTTCTAGTGTAGAAAGATGTTTTACCAAATTATCGTGATCATCACGATCAATTTTCTCACTTAGTTATGAGTTTTTTTTCAAGCTCAATGACACGATCATGGGAAACTTTCAATGCAATAGATAATTCATGAAATCGAGAAGCGATAATAGAGTGCTTAGTAATGATATAAACACATCTTGAGCAACACAACTCGAAATCAAATTCTCATTTAAGATGTGCAAGTTCTTCCTTTCAACTTCATTATATTTGAGTTCTGTTCATAATCATTGACTTCAACTATCATTGCATCAAATTCCTTTTCCATTTCTTTAATATCCGAATTTATCCCTTTTGAAGACTCTCAAATTGACCTTTTAATTTTTTGAAGAAAGGCATGGCCTCGATTAAATAACATTCTTTAGTTTGCTCAAAACCCTTTCCCTCGTTATCCCAGCAGGTGTGATTCTCTTCTTACATGTTTTCTCAAAATCAACAAACGGTGATAAACAACATACAGTGATTAAGGTCTTGCTATTAGTGGCAATAGATCTAGGAACTAGATGCATTGGTGTATTTGGAGGATACACGTGGCTGCATGCATTTTCCTAAGGGAGTGTTTGTTTCAACAAGTACATTAACTTTTAGCTTATCCATATCTTTCTTCCAAAAGATGCATTGCGGGGTTAATTGAGTTTGAGGCTTAAACATGTTCGTGGAGATCCAATTTTCCTTAGTGTAATCATGGGGTTTGATCGTTATGTTATTCTCTTTACACGCAGGATCGTTAAGCTTCTTATTCATTTTCTCCTAGATGCATCGTCTAATTTTCTATCTTCCTCGGTGCACTCAATGCAACTAGGTTTCGTCTAGGTTTAAGAATCTCATTGCCATCATAGATTACATTTTGAGCGACTTTTGCTATCTTACCATACTCGGGATTAGGTTTCTCTATAATGGGAATACTATGCTTATCGGCGAGAACTCTATGCTTGGTGATCATGTGAAGCGATCTGAATGGTATTCCCTTGTACGTACAACTTATTTTCAAGCTTGTTTTTCAAAGTTTTTAGATTAGAAAAAATAATTTAAAAGTTTTGATTCCTTAACACTGAATTCATGTTTAAGCACTTTAACATTATCTTGCAGCTCTTGCTTTTGCTTAACAGTTTTAGAAAGCTTTTCTTGTAAGGAGTTTAACTCTTGTTTTAACACTTCTTCTCTAAAATTACTTTTTCTAATAAGTGTACGCATTTGGTCATCCATTTCCTGCTCATGGGTAGTTAGCTCAAACTTAGCACGCTGTTCATAAATAGCAACTTGTTCTTTATAGGCATTTAGTTCGAGATGATGAATCATCGAGGGCACGAGCAATGTATTCATCAAAAGCATAGTCATCATTGAGTGCGGAAGATGCATTACTTGGTACAATCTCACTTTCACTTTGCTTCACATATTGATCATATGGGACAATATTGCTATTACCCTCATCATCAATATCGATTCAAAAGTTTCAAGAGATTGTACTTTATTATCATCTTTGCTCATCAACATCATCATATAGTTTTAATACCTGCGAGATGATTGATTCTTTGGATGGACCGGTGGGCGTGGTGAGGGACCTTTGGAGAGACCATTGGAGAAATGCTAGCCATAAAATTGTATGCATGCAGAGGTTCATCATCAACGTCGAGTCGTATGCATCACGATCGGCGACTTGAAAGGCATTCGATGATTATGACCTATCTCTTGAATTGGTTGCTCATCCACATCTCGCATCATATGTCTTGGCATTGCCCTCAAGAAGAAACAACGACTCCTCTTCATCCAACACACTCCATTATCCCGAGCTTGCACAAGTAATATCTTGTCTTTGAAGTACTACGCATTTTGAGGCGTTTGGAGAAGTGCGGTTCCTTGCTACGTGTCCATCACCACCACAGTTGTAGCACTTAATTGGCTTAGCTTGACCCCGATTTGGATTCCTTCCACGATTACGATTTGCTACATATCCTCTACCTACTCCTCCTCTTCCTGTTCATCTTGTCTTCCTTGAGTTGGTTGCACCATAACCTTTCCATCTCGACAATAGCATGATTGTGTAGATTGGATGCGATCCGATTTCATTGTTAGTGTGAAGATCTGTTAGTATGTGGAGTGAAGGTTAAGTTTTGTTTAACCATAAGAGCGATTGATTGATAAAGTGTTCCATGATTGCGTTGGCATCGGGTTGCTTGAAACTTGGATCCGGAATGACTTGAGAAGCTTTGGTAGTAATTCCATCATTGGTGTAAAAGGTTGTTGAATCATTTGTGAACTTGTTTCTCCACGGTTGGTTTTGAACTGTTCAAGAATCCTTTTTCAAATATAGCATGTCTCTCATTCGAAGAAGGAATGCATAACGTTGCTCATAGTTGGTGTTCTTCAATCCTTTGGTTAGCTTCACGGAGGTGACAAACTTATGCCATTCGGGATTCATGTTGTTCACAAACTTTGAGTTCGGTGAATGTTTGGCATGGTCATTTTGATGTTCCTTATATCATTCACAAGCTTATGGAATCTCACGTAGTACTCATAGACACTCTCATCGGTTTCATCTTGAAATGCTCAAACTCATCATACGGTTGTGAATCTGTCTTCCTTGGTTAATTCGAACACGAGAGAAGCATCTTGACATTATCCCAAACCGCCTTGGCTTGGTGTTGTGATTGATAAGCTTGTAGATGTCTTTTGGAAGACCACAAGTATAATGTTAGAAGCCACGATGTCAAGATCGAATCTCTTTTCTTCTTATCATTGAGCTCATCATACGTCTTTAGTGCATCTAATCCATAGATCATTGTTCCATCTGTAATTTGTATCAATTAAGTCTCTTGAAGTCTCAATCGATAAGGTCCTTCATCAATGGATTTGAGAATGTTGACCCTATTTTCCTTTCCAAGACAAGACAATCGATTCGTTGAGCCCAAGAGTCGTAGTCGATTCTGTCAAGCATAGGTGGGACGAGTATCTCGAACCGGTGCTTGAACATCCTCGACAACAGTGGAGATAATTGTAGATGCGTTGGTAGACATGTTAACAGTTACGGGATTTTATAACTCTATGATTAAAGCGGGAAATAGATTCTTTCACGGGATTTTACTAAATCAAGAGAAAACCGTATTACAAACAAAAATCAACCAAGTCTCTACGAATTCTTGAACCGAGTCGCTAATCACCAAGTCACTAAGTAGCAACTCGCTAAGATCTCAAATTCCTGTGAACCAAGTCGCTTAGACCAAGTCGCTAATGCACCAAGTCGCTACACAGTCAAGTCGCTAAAGAGCAACTCGCTAAGGTCCAAGTTGTTAACACCAAGTCGTTAAGAACCAAGTCGCTAGACACAATTAAGTTGCTAAATAACAACTCGCTAAGATCCAAGTCACTAGTATCAAGTCGCTAATAGTTTACACTACAACTCGCTAACAATTTCTGAAGCAAGTCGCTAACCTCACCAAGTCGCTAACCTCACCAAGTCGCTAGACGTAGTGGAGAATCTACTAACTTGTACTATTTGTCGGCTTGTCTCAATAGACAAGTAGCTAGGCTCAAATCGCTAACAACTAACACTGTAACTCGCTAACCTTTCTTTGAAGCAAGTCGCTATGATGAAAAATACTACGAGAACCAAGTCGCTAGCAAGAAAAACTTCAAAACACACTTTTCAATCCAAAACAAGCTCAACCACAGTGATTCAAGCTTACCAAATCAAAACCCAAGCACTTACAATGATTCTCAATACAAAAGTACACCCAAAATTCAACCTTTAACACAAGAAATGATCCAAATGATGCAAAAACCACTAAACTTTTTCAAACTCAAAAACCATCTAAAACTACTAGAAATCCAAGTATATGTAAGAGAGATGATCAAACCATGGCTTTGATACCATTTGTAACATATTGGATTTCACAAACACACTAAACCAAAGATCAAAGAGGCGTATACTATGGTTTTAGAGAGAAAGTTAGAGGTTGGGAACTTTAGTGAGAAAGAAAATCTTATTATGAGCTCCAACTCTCACCTTGGGAGGTAGAGAGTATTTATAGTTCTTACATAAATCGCCACCTACGGGTGTGGATCGGGCATACGGTGGGTAAAGACCGTCCGTCCTCTCACGGTGTTACTTAACTAAATACTACTAAACATTAACTAATCTACGACTACGAGCTTTCTAACGATTACATATACTTGAGGTGACCGACTCTTTAATAACTGGATTTACTAAATCCTAACAATGGTTGAGAATAACTCTTCAAAGAAGTTTTTGAAGAAATTTAATGAATCAAGTTTCATTGCGAGAATGGCATAACTGTTAAGAAACAAGGTCTTGATATAGCTTTGTCATTCCATAGAGCCCCACTTTATTGAGAATGTACCAAACTCATATCAATGTAGAATGGTGCAATCAATTTGGATCTATCAAATACTTTTTCAAGTACATTAACAAAGTCCAAATAGAGTAACGACAATCGTAGAAGATAAAGAAAATGATGAGATTAATGATTTATATGATTGTCAACATGTGAAGCTGCATGGAGAATATTCGAGTTTGATATTCATCATAGGTTCCCCTATGTTAAGCGTTTACCATTACACCTTCCCGATGAACATTATGTCGTCTTTGATCCTACCGAAAGTATCGACTTTCAACTTGAAAAGACTTTAGCCAATACGACAAAGTTCTCACAATGGATGGAATGTAATAAAACTGATGAGGCAACACTAGAGCTTTTGTACATTGAGTTCCCAAGAGATTATGTTTGGAACAAATCTGACTTAATATGGACTCCACGAAATCAACGTCAGAGCATAGGAAGAATTCATCACATCCCTCCTAATTAGGGGCGAGCTTTTCTATCTACACATGTTGTTAAACAAAGTCAGAGGTGCAACATGTTGGGAAAATTTTAAGGAGTATGATATGTTTTGTGTTGTACCTATAAAGAAGCTTGCTTTGCACGTGGAATGTTAGATAACGACAAGTAATTCATCGATGGGATAATCGAAGAAAGTCAGTGGGTAAAGGGTTTCCAAAGTAAAATAACGAAGAAAGTCAGCGGGGAATGGGAGATTATATAACAACCCGTAAAATTTCGGATTATTATAATATATTTATCACGTCAGAAAATTCAAATCAATTATTTTCTGACGAAATGCCAATATCTAAATTTTAAAAACGAGAGGTCATTTCGTTTCTTTAGAAATAAGACACCGCGCATACAATACTTGCCCACAAAGTATCTGTGAAATTTATTATTGTCCAAGTTAAAATGTAAGCATACATAAGCTTAATCCATTGTTCCGAAAGTTATTCCGTATACTGCAGTGCATTAGCATAGAAGACTAAAAATAAATATTGAGATAAGAGAAAAATACACTTTTTATCAATCACTAATAATTGACGGAAGAAAACAAGAAGTTATCTCGTGAGTTTAGAAAGTCACGGCATCGCACGCATACCGACACCAAATTAGTAACGGTAATCAGTTATAATCTAAATCTCAAGTAATAATAATACTATATTATTACACTCATTAAAACATTTTGAGAAATATAATTTCTATATTTTCGGGTACCAGGGAGGTACGTTTACTCGAGAATTCGACAAAACACGGAGTACCGATTGTACTATTTGTATAATAAAACAAAAGAGATAACTCCTATCCCTCTCTCTCTCCCACGTTTTGTTTACCTGTCCCCTCCTCTCTAGCTCTTGTCGACACAAACCAGGAAAGACAAACATAAAAATGGAGATTTCTCCTCCTTTTGAAAGTCAAAGCCTAAAATCATCTTCTTCATCCTCCCCAAATGGAAATCCTACCATCCTAGACATCACATGAGGCTTTGAAGGGTGGCTGTGGACAAGGACATGAGCCAAGAAAGGGTGTCTCCCTACAAATGAGGTCAAGGACCCTTGGGATTCCATCTCCATGTTTTCATCCACAAAAGGGATTGATTTCAGAAGAGTATCATCATTTTCCCAATCAATTCGAAAATTAGGGTTCTTCAAAACGAAGGGTTTTTTTAAATTAGCTTAGGGGTTTTGTCATTTGATGTATAAAGAAGCTATTCCAAGTGTTAATTATTCTAATTCGTTCGAATCTCCTCCGAATGAGAACTTGAGGTTTTGGTGTTCATTGCTACTCGACCCACTAATGGGTTTAATGTAAGAATACATTCCTTGTTATCTTTTGAAGATATTGTGTTTGTAATATTATTGGTCAAATTCAAACTTATGATTTCTTGTTCACACCGATTGGTAATAATCATTTAATTTATAAGTACTATTGATAAATTCTGGTGTTAATTAAATTTATAATGGTGGATAAGGAAAAAGGATATCTTTCATGTAAATTGTTGTTGTTGTTGGTTGCGTATGGTAAGAAAAACAAAAACCCAATATTGGCTAATCTAGTTTCCAACATACCTTCTAGCTTATTCGAAGTCCTATTCAAGTATACGTTTTCTCGTATTCCATGGTTTTACCTTTGTCAGTCTCGACCGAGATTAAAACTCAATCAAAGTGTTTGTTTCTGTGATTGTCTCCTCTGATCACTAAAACTTGTAAGGGTGTGATTGTGTCAAGTCCCTCACTTGAGTCGAGTAGTACTCGACTTCACTGGTTATCAGTCGAGCTAGACTTCTTGAAATTTAGTTTCTTGTTTCAGTATGCGCATAGGCTCTCACAAAAGTCTTGCATTTGGAGTTGTATCGAGTCACCAAAGGATACGTGTGTCCCGCTTGCTTCGAGCCAAGGGAGAACACCTCGAGGGTATTTCTACCCGACTCAACACCAGACCATGTCGTGGTCTTAGAAGACTTGTAAAAGTCTTGGTATATGTTGCGTTTCTTAGTTTACGCATACATTTTTCTTTGTGCTTCTTGCGTCAACACTGCCTATACCCACAAGGTTATCATAAACTGCTCCCCATCAATGTCTAAAAGTTGCTTTAGTGTAACCAATTTGGGCCTCAAAGCTCCTTTCATAAGGCTATATGTTGGTGGTTAAATTAATGGGATGTGAAGCCCACACAAAAAAACGAAGGGGGCTGCGTTTGGTTTTACCAACATTAGCCCAAAGTGTGTGTAGTAACTGGGCCGAAGCCCAGTCTGTTATAATGGTCCGCTGGAATTCTGAAAAGCTCATTAGGGCATAGCGTGCAACATCTCGAGCCATTCCCGACTACTCCAAGTAATATAATCGTGACATATAATTCCGACATATGCAAGTAACATAACTCGTCTCATGTGCATATAAGCACCTCTACTTTTATAACCTCATATCGTCCAAGCTAATAAAAACATAAGTCACAACCAAATGATAAAAGTATAAACTTTAAACAAATTAAAATCATATTTCAATAGTATGAATTTTACTAAACTTAACGTTTTTGTATCACTAAACCAATAGAAACATAAATTTTGGCTTGACTTTGAAATCACAAATCTATAATTCCCTTTTTGAGTGTCAACTTAGTAAAGCTATTTTTATAAAACTTTGACATTTAGTCACCTCGGACAAACCAAAAACTTATATTCGGGATATACCCGACGATTGTCAAACTATATTTAACTATTATATTTTTATGATGCTAGTTAAACTTATTCATATCAAACACCCATAAGGGTATTTATCAAAGCTATTACTTAGACTTTTTGAATACTTTTATAGATATATAAACATAAACATATATATATATATATATATATATATATATATATATATATATATATATATATATATATATATATATATATATATATATATATATATATATATATATATATATATATATATATATATATATATATATATATATATAATCTCCTCCATTATATATGTATTCATCTCATAATATATGTACTTTTCTCATTTCGGAGGTCATCATTCGGTCTCATTCGTCTCTTAATATCCTTCCAAGTATTATCTTTTGGTCATCATTAAACCAAAGTCGAAATTCCTTCCTTGAGATTCCTTCTATGTCATTCTTCCTAAGCCGAGATCCACCCAAGTCTTTGTAAATTTTTCTAAGATAAATGATGCCACCTCAACAACAACAACAACAACAAACTAAAAATTTAAAATTTATAAAGTTAGTTAAACTTTATCGAGTCTTAAACATGAAGACTAAATTGCCGTACTTAATTAGGTTGCGTGTCGGAGCCGTGCACTATCACTCCTAGATTTAATTCCCTTTAGACTTCATTTTGCACATGGCCAAGGTGAGTTTCATAGCCCCTACTCTTACTTGTTTTATAACTGTTTTGGTGAAGATACATGCTCATTTTTACTTAAATGATTTAATTACTAAAATTCTGCATTCTATGCATACTATGCCCTTTGATTGATATGTTTTAAGATACGTCATACCTAGATGCTTTAAGGACCACACCAAAACCTTTGACTTAGAATATTACGCAGCTTAGCCTAAGACTTTAGATCCCAAATTGCCCTTTTCATGAATCGTCAATTCCTGCTGGGAAGCGCGAATGTTATAAATAGATCTATTGGGGGTGACTCTCCTGTTCGGTTGACCCCGCTTGGGTCAAGGCGAAACATATAGCATGTCAGGACCGAGTGTATTGGGATAAACACTCGCCATGGGCTCCTTATTTGTATGACTTCCTTGTGCATACATAAATTGTCTTAGCTTCGGTTGCATGAACTTAGTGCTAGCGTAATAGATTCAATATATGACATTATATTCGTTGTAATGTACATATACCCTACTTATGATCCACTAATGAAGTATCTTTTATGAAATCCTTTTATGAATTGAAACCATAAACTTTATGACATTATGTAAGACGTAATGATCATCAAAAACCAAATTTGAAATAGTGTACTGAAATCCCTTTTTAAATAAACCTATGAACTCACCAGGGTAAGCTGACCCTTTAGCATGTATCTTAAGGTTTTGAGGTGATAGCTTATCTTTGGAGGGGCAAGGCAAAGGCATGGCATGGTCATAGACGACTCTGATTTATGTATTGGGACCACTCGTTTATAATGGGCCATTTTCCGCACTAATCAATAATGTAAACATTGTTTTTAAGAATGAATAAAAGTTTATTTATGAAAAACCAATTGTTCTATGCTTATGTTGTGATACCAATTTAGTAGCACCCCAATACTTGTATGCTTCCGCTGAGTCATTTTTGGGGGTGTTACAGATTGGTATCAGAGCCTAGGTTATAGAGAACTGGGTATTTTTAAAACCTAGACTATAACCACTTTTATAAAAACTTAACCCTATGACCGACACGTGCCTGCCTGCCAAGCTGATGCCTCACTTATGATCATGCCGAGATCATACTTGATAAGATACATGTTTTATCACTGCTCACCTAATTTCATTATAGGTTATAATTATTTTCCCTATACGTATAATTACGTATCACTGCACTACACATTTTCTCTCACATAAAGAGAATAATTGTTCTAATCCTTCAAGACAACCTTTAAAAGTATTGGGACATATTACTAGCGTAACTAAGCTAACTATTTCAAAATTCATTGAACCTCGGTTGAATATAGATTGATCACCTATATTCAACCGGGGACGATGGGACATAACTGATCACCTATGTCCCACTCGGAGGTGAATTTTGCAGTACTTAGGATAGTTATAATAGCTTTATGTCAAGTAAGAAAATGATAATATTTTAATAAACATGTAACATTTTAATAAGCCACACATTGGCGTTACACTAAAGCCACACAATGGCGTCACACTATTCCCTAATCACAAGCCACTCACTGGCATTCCCTGATTACAAGCCACTCACTGACATTCCTTAGTCATAAGCCACTCACTGGCATCACAATATTCCTTAATCATAAGCCACTCACTGGCGTCATACTACTTCTTAACCATAAACTTTATAATTCTATATCACAATCGGGTTATGTTATAGTCACTCCTACCCCAAACCTTACATTCCATGGACGAATCAAACCATTTTAGGAGCAACCTTCTAATAGCACCTATGAGAAAGATACAATAAATCTTTGGCAAAATCGAGAAAGGCATGATAAAGGATTGATAATTCCACAGAAACTTGAAAAATTTACGCCCTACCCTGAAAAATTAAATACCTAGAGGCTCCACCTACGTCTTAAGAATAACAATGCCTACCTTGTTACCCTCCTACAAACAAAAGAGTTGCCATACAAATTATTTCCGATTATCCCTCAAACCATTATAATTAAAATACTTCATGAATCATTCTACGAACCAAATTACCACCTTACCGTTACACCATAAAGTAAACTACAATTCTACCCATACCTTACCAAAATAAAGTTTTCCTTAATACTTTGAAAGGTATTCCAGAACCACTCTATTGGTTACTTATTTCCTCGAAATGTGTTTTAAGTTAATACCCCATAAACAGAAATGATCAATGCCCTCCTTGATAGCTAGGCCTGACCTTAGGATGTATCATACACCTCTGCCTAAAACCATAGATAACCATGAGAATCATCAACTATTAAACCTCCATCCTTACCCGACTTAGACAACTAAACCCTACTCGTAGCTATGGGTAAATGTTATATCCTGCTACACATCCTTACTACAACAAAATTTTCAAATTGGAGGTTTCTCCTTAAAAAAAAACAACAATAATATTTTCCAAATCCCTCATTAAAATGAGACAAAATGCTGAAACACTCGCAAAACTTCCCTGTACACCCCATAATTAAGAACCGATTTTACAATCTTTTACAAATGTGTCATTTTTACACATTATTGATTTTGAAATTTGGTTTTAGTCAAAACTTGTGTAAACATTTATTCGAATGGAAAATTCAAAAACAAATGTTTCCCCATCCCTTAAAGAAGAAATCACACAAACCCGTAGCAAACTTTAAGAATTAACCTATATACTTTAGAATCATGAAATACCAGAAATGGGTACGTTTGATAAGACCTTGAGAAGTTAGAAGTGCCCACTCTAACAAAATAGTGAAACCTTATAACATCAAGAATTAAAACTTTCACCCAAAACCTGCCCCAGAAAAATCATGACTCCTCAGATAGAGGATGTGCTTCAGGCACAACACCTAGGTAACCATACCCAAAGAGGAAACCCTAGAAACAACCTAGGGACAATTCAAAACTTGTTCCAAATACCATCACCTCGTTCCCGACACCCTATCGGGTAACATAAACTGAGATCCGGGACGGATCTCCTATAAGGTGGGTAGACTATAACAACCCGTAAAATTTCGGATTATTATAATATATTTATCACGTCAGAAAATTCAAATCAATTATTTTCTGACGAAATGCCAATATCTAAATTTTAAAAACGAGAGGTCATTTCGTTTTTTAGAAATAAGACACCGCACATACAATACTTGCCCACAAAGTATATGTGAAATTTATTATTGTCCAAGTTAAAATGTAAGCATACATAAGCTTAATCCATTGTTCCGAAAGTTATTCCGTATACTGCAGTGCATTAGCATACAAGACTAAAAATAAATATTGAGATAAGAGAAAAATACACTTTTTATCAATCACTAATAATTGACGGAAGAAAACAAGAAGTTATCTCGTGAGTTTAGAAAGTCACGGCATCGCACGCATACCGACACCAAATTAGTAACGGCAATCAGTTATAATCTAAATCTCACGTAATAATAATACTATATTATTACACTCATTAAAACGTTTCGAGAAATATAATTTCTATATTTTCGGGTACCGGGGAGGTACGTTTACTCGAGAATTTGACAAAACACGGAGTACCGATTGTACTGTTTGTATAATAAAACAAAAGAGATAACTCCTATCCCTCTCTCTCTCTCTCCCACGTTTTGTTTACCTGTCCCCTCCTCTCTAGCTCTTGTCGACACAAACCAGGAAAGACAAACATAAAAATGGAGATTTCTCCTCCTTTTGAAAGTCAAAGCCTAAAATCATCTTCTTCATCCTCCCCAAATGGAAATCCTACCATCCTAGACATCACATGAGGCTTTGAAGGGTGGCTGTGGACAAGGACATGAGCTAAGAAAGGGTGTCTCCCTACAAACGAGGTCCCTAGGGATTCCATCTCCATGTTTCCATCCACAAAGGGATTGATTTCATAAGAGTATCATCATTTTCCCAATCAATTCGAAAATTAGGGTTCTTCAAAACAAATGGGTTTTTAAAATTAGCTTAGGGGTTTTGTCATTTGATGTATAAAGAAGCTATTCCAAGTGTTAATTGTTCTAATTCGTTCTGAATCTCCTCCGAATGAGAACTTGAGGTTTAGGTGTTCATTGCTACTCGACCCGCTAATGGGTTTAATGTAAGAATACATTCCTTGTTATCTTTTGAAGCTATTGTGTTTGTAATATTATTGGTCAAATTCAAACTTATGATTTCTTGTTCACACCGATTGGTAATAATCATTTAAGTTATAAGTACTATTGATAAATTCTGGTGTTAATTAAATTTATAATGGTGGATAAGGAAAAAGGATATCTTTCATGTAAATTGTTGTTGTTGTTGGTTGCGTATGGTAAGAAAAACAAAAACCCAATATTGGCTAATCTAGTTTCCAACATACCTTCTAGCTTATTCGAAGTCCTATTCAAATATACGTTTGTTCGTATTTCGTGGTTTTACCTTTGTCAGTCTCGACCGAGATTAAAACTCAATCAAGGTGTTTGTTTTACGCAGTTGTCTCCTACAGTCACTAAAACTTGTAAGGGTGTGATTGTGTCAAGTCCCTCACTTGAGTCGAGTAGTACTCGACTTCACTGGTTATCAGTCGAGCTAGACTTCTTGAAATTTTGTGTCTTGTTTCAGTATGCGCATAGGCTCTCACAAAAGTCTTGAATTTGGAGTAGTATCGAGTCACCAAAGGATACGTGTATCCCGCTTGCTTCGAGCCAAGGGAGAACACCTCGAGGGTGTTTCTACCCGGCTCAACACCGGACCATGTCGTGGTCTTAGAAGACTTGTAAAAGTCTTGGTATATTATGCTTTTCTTAGTTTACGCATACATTTTTCTTTGTGCTTCTTGCGTCAACACTGCCTATACCCACAAGGTTATCATAAACTGCTCCCCATCAATGTCTAAAAGTTGCTTTAGTGTAACCAATTTGGGCCTCAAAGCCCGTTTCATAAGGCTATATGTTGGTGGTTAAATTAATGGAATGTGAAGCCCACACAAAAAAAAAAAAAGGGGTTGCGTTTGGTTTTACCAACATTAGCCCAAAGTGTGTGTCGTAACTGGGCCGAAGCCCAGTCTGTTATAATGGTCCGCTGGAATTCTGAAAAGCCCATCAGGGCATAGCGTGCAACATCTCGAGCCATTCCCGACTACTCCAAGTAATATAATCGCGACATATATTTCCGACATATGCAAGTAACATAACTCGTCTCATGTGCATTTAAGCACCTCTACTTTTATAACCTCATATCGTCCAAGCTAATAAAAACATAAGTCACAACCAAATGATAAAAGAATAAACTTTAAACAAATTAAAATCATTTTTCAATAGTATGAATTTTACTAAAATTAACGTTTTTGTATCACTAAACCAATAGAAACATAAATTTTGGCTTGACTTTGAAATCACAAATCTATAATTCCCTTTTCGAGTGTCAACTTAGTAAAGCTATTTTTATAAAACTTTGACATTTAGTCACCTCGAACAAACCAAAAACTTATATTCGGGATATACCCGACGATTGTCAAACTATATTTAATTAAATATTTTTATCATGCTAGTTAAACTTATTCATATCATACACCCATAAGGGTATTTATCAAAGCTATTACTTAGACTTTTGAATACCTTTATATATATATATAAACATATACATGCACTTAAATGTATATATATATATATATATATATATATATATATATATATATATATATATATATATATATATATATATACACAAATCTCCTCCATTCCCACAGTATTCATCTCATAATATATGTACTTTTCTTTTCGGAGGTCATCATTCGGTCTCATTCGCTCTTAATATCCTTCCAAGTATTATCTTTTGGTCATCATTAAACCAAAGTCGAAATTCCTTCCTTGAGATTCCTTCTATGTCATTCTTCCTAAGCTGAGATCCACCCAAGTCTTTGTAAATTTTTCTAAGATAAATGATGCCACCTCAACACAAACAACAACAAACTAAAAATTTAAAATTTATAAAGTTAGTTAAACTTTATCGAGTCTTAAACATGAAGACTAAATTGTCGTAGTTAATTAGGTTGCGTGTCGGAGCCGTGCACTATCACTCCTTGATTTAATTCCCTTTAGACTTCATTTTGCACATGGCCAAGGTGAGTTTCATAGCCCCTACTTTTACTTGTTTTATAAATGTTTTGGGGGATGATACATGCTCATTTTTACTTAAATGATTTAATTACTAAAATTCTGCATTCTATGCATACTATGCCCTTTGATTGATATGTTTTAAGATACATCATACCTAGATGCTTTAAGGACCACACCAAAACCTTTGACTTAGAATATTACGCAGCTTAGGCTAAGACTTTAGATCCCAAATTGCCCCTTTCATGAACTGTCAATTCCTGCTGGAAAGCGCGAATATTGTAAATAGATCTATTGGGGGTGACTCTCCTGTTCGGTTGACCCCGCTTGGGTCAAGGCGAAACATATAGCATGTCGGGACCGAGTGTATTGGGATAAACACTCGCCATGGGCTCCTTATTTGTATGACTTCCTTGTGCATACATAAACCGTCAGTAACCGGTTGCATGAACTTGGTGCTAGCGTAATAGATTCAATATATGACATTATATTCGTTGTAATGTACATATACCCTACTTATGGTCCACTAATGAAGTCTCTTTTATGAAATCCTTTTATGAATTGAAACCATAAACTTTATGACATTATGCAAGACGTAATGATCATCAAAACCAAATTTGAAACAATGTCTTGAAATCCCTTTTAAATAAACCTATGAACTCACGGTAAGTCGACCCTTTAGCATGTATCTTGGTTTTGAGGTGATAGCTTATCTTTGGGCGCAAGGCAAAGGCATGGCACGGTCATAGACGACTCTGATTTATGTATTGGGACCACTCGTTTATAATGGGCCATTTTCCGCACTAATTAATAATGTAAACATTGTTTTTAAGAATGAATAAAAGTTTATTTATGAAGAAACAATTGTTCTATGCTTATGTTGTGATACCAATTTAGTAGCACCCCAATACTTGTATGCTTCCGCCGAATTGTTTGGGGTGTTACAGATTACTTTCATTCTTATTTTGTGAAGTTAATAGTACAAATAGTATGTCAAGACCTGGAATTGTTTGGGAAAAGACGTGGCATCTTCTAGCAGAAGACGTTTTAGATTTAGAAAGGCAGAAATGAATTCATCCTTGTATTACACCTTTTTTAATTTCCAACACGTAAATTTTTCTTGATATTTTATAAAAACAGAATGTTGGTACTATCACATTATTACATTTTAAATATACCATTTTTTTAGAACTTAGAACTATCCGATACTCAAAGATACAATATATGTCTAACATATATTGAGGATTCCTTACTTAGCAATTAAGAGTCTCAAGAATATTGTTAATATGCCTTATCTGAATTCTGAGTTCACAATGGAAGGATACAACAAGTTTTATGTTGAACTCGATTATAAAATTCCAGATTTGGTAAACCAACATCAAACACTATATGGAAGTTTGACACTTGAGCAAAAAGTAATATATGAAACGATAATTGATGCTTGTGACAATAACAGAGGAGGAATGTTTTTTGTATATGGTTATGGAGGCATAGGTAAGACATTTTTGTACAAGACGTTGAGAGCTACTTTAAGGTCAAAAGGTGAGATTGTTTTAAACATTGCATCGAGTGGTATTGCTTCTCTTTTGCTCGATGGTGGAAGAGCAGCCCATTATCGGTTCGTGATTCCTCTAGATATTGTTGAGGATTCCATGTGTACAATTATGTAGATAGCGATCTTGCCGATTTGATTCGTGAGACAAATTTAATAATATGGGATGAAGCACCAATGGTTAACTGACATTGTTTTGAATCCTATGACAGGACTTTAAGACGTTGTACACGCATCGTTAAACAAGTCTTATTTATGGGATCATTGCACTGTACTTAAACTTACAGAAAACATGAGGCTTCGTGTTGGTTGCAAACCAGGAGATGTGGAAACAATTAAGGAGTTTTTAGAATGGATTTTGAATATTGGTGATGGCAAAATAATTGGGAAGAATGATGGTCATGCTGAAGTTGAATTTCCTGAAGAAATTCTCATACTAGATTCTGATGATTATGCATAATCTATATACAAGAAACTTATGATAATTGGTAGCAAAACTTGTGGGATCTAACGTATTTCCAAGATAGAGTTATTCTTGCACCCACACACGAAAAGATCGACAAAATAAATTCATGGATGATGTCCAAACTACCTGGTCGAGAGAAGGTTTATTATAGTTCAGATATGGTTTCAATTATATTTGTTCGTATCTTTTTTTTTTTTTTTTTTTTTTTTGTATTTTATTTAAAATTAATTATGTTTAATCGTAATTTTGTAGCCCCACGAAATTGTTTATTTAACTCAGCTAAGGTTTTTAATAGAGCTTGGGTTTTTAATTTACTAATTAATCATAGTTTTGTAGCCGAATGTTCAAAGCCCCCAAGATAGATATGAATATGAATATGAAGATGAAGATGTAGATGAAGATGAATACAAAGATGAAGATGAATACGAAGATTAATATGAAGATTAAGATGGAGATGGAGATGAAGATTAATATGAAGGCAAGAGCAAGCAGAAAACAAAGGTGAAATTACCTTCAAGTTTTTTCTTGAATTTCTATTTGCCATTGTTCTGTTTTCAGGATTTTAGATATGTGGCTATTACATAATTAGTGGTTTTGAAAGTGATTGAGATTGGTTTATTTGACTATAATGTTTAATATTGGTTTAATGAAGTTTGTAATTTGTATTATGCGTCATAATATAATGTATTATAATGGGAAAGATGGGTTGAGAGGACATTTAAATGCTGTCTTATTGACAATTGAGTAAATGGGCACTCCTAACTTAATTTATTTGGCGTTTGTGTTGAGTGTCTATATCTTTCAATGAGGCCACAACCTATTTGTATGGTACTCCTATTTCAAAGTGGAAGATTTAGATTTATTTTACATCAGGAGAAAACTATTTTCTAGGAGACTACCACATTATATCAAAGGGAGCCATAAATAATTCAATTTTGGGCTTTAAGAAACCCCAAGTATTTCGTTGGTTGGTCCAGTTGTTCATGTACTTTAAAATGAGTTCTGACCGACTGAAGGAATTTTGACCAAACCGACCTTTTTGGCCGAATCGGCTCAACTCGTTTCGGTCACCGGCCAGACCTTGTTGCAAGTAATCGTCGGTTACCCAGGCTTGTAACCCGAGTTTCTAGGCAATACTCATAGGAATATTGAGATATGTACTGCTTTTTGGGAAGTTATGAAGTGGATTGTGTAATGGCGACTTATGATTAATGTGTGCAGTTGTCTTTTTTTTTTCTCAGATAAATGGCGTCTTCATCGGATCCGTGGACAGGGAATATAATGAGGCGTCTAAACTTGCTGATGATATCACTGGGATGATATCTGAGAGGAGTCCCTTTGGGACGGGGCCGAAGCGCAGAGGCATTTGTTCCCCATCATGAGGAAGATTACAATATCGGGGACGAGGCTTGATTGTTTACAATCTCTTTTGTAAGTGTTTCTTTATGTTGGTGTATTGAAATTATGATAACTGCATTTTGAGTTTTACGGACTACATGTGTAATCAAATTCGTTAGCTTGTATTGGGTGTCCCTATCATGGTCGTCTTTTTGAGTTTGCTTTTGTTATACTCTACCATAGATTATTAACACGCATATTTGGTGTCCTGCTACAATTTTGGGCTGAAGCATAGAGGAAGTGCAGGTGTATGGACATAAATGTATAGAGATCTTAGTAATTATGTGATAAATGAGGAAAATTTAGGTGCGGTCTAGTTGCATACTGTCATGGATATGGACCACGTGCTACTCTTTCACGGTGGTTTCATTCATTGTGGAAGATTCATTTTTTTCCAGAAGATATATATGTCATGTATCCCTCGGTTTATTTAAACTATCACATATTCACATCCATTTGCACCATCTTCGGTTTAGTACGTGTAAAGGGTGACTAACACTTGGCCCTTCGGTGTTGCTTCTGATGTCTCGCTAGAAAAAAGGACCTCACGAATCACCAACATAAATCAATGCAAAATGAGGCAAATATCTCTTATAGATGAGTGGGTAGGGATTGCAGCAAAATCAATTTTCGAAATATCTCTAATAAAAACATTAAGGGGCGTTTAAGTTTCCAACGCGATGACAAATTGCCACTTTTCATACTTAATAGAGGGTTCACCTAAGGGGAATATGTCGCTTAAAAGGCTCACTTATAAGCAGATTGATGTTCTTGTTGGGGTTTTTTCCCAGAACAGGGTAAGATAATCAATAGCAATAGCAATACCACTAGGTGGTTACCGGATATCACTTGGAATAGTGTAATCACTTTCCAAAGTAAACTATTCGACCCTAATGTCTGGGTTACATGAATATATACTTGGGATAAGACCAAATATAGTTATAGAATTAGGCACAATTCAATAACCCTTTTGCTTAGAAGTGTTAATCGTTTTCTGTGTATATCTCATGCATGATCAGATTTCCTATTTATAGGAAAATACTCTTAGCTAGTCAAATGGAATTATAAGAATTAATCGCCCCATTAATCGCCTCATAAATATCCACATTATAGCTGTTAGTGGTTACATGACCAATTAAACGTGGTCATTATGCAGTTGTAACTGCCACTTGAATAGGTCAATGCCCGTTACAAGCAGTACTTTCACACTAGCGGTACTTTCATACCACTAGCGTACTTTCATAACACTATCGGTGGAAACACCGCCCATCGGCACTAACTTAGCACTAGCGGTGGAAACACTTTCTATCGGTGCTAAACAAGCACTATCGATGAAAACACGCCTATCGGTGCTAACTAAGCACTAGCGATGGAACGCACCGACTATCGATACAAACCACTATTAGAGTCGTGGTGTTCGGGGACCATGTGGGTGTACACTCTGCACCTCGACCCATTACCAAGTGTGAACTAATCCTACAAGTGCACTAAATTTTCCAACAATCCTCCCCAAATTTAGTTCACTTCCTTTACATGAAAAACATGTGCATAAACGAAAATATCATGAGGATTGAATTTCCATCTTAGTACATTACACGTTCAAATATTCGAGAATCAGGGTGTTCTAAGAATTGAACCCTTCAACCCATTTGAATACCTGAAGATAAAATACACACAAGTTTTCCAACACTTAAAAGCTCCTGACACTATACAAGCCATGTGTCCATATCCAAATTCATAAATGTTGTAAAAGCTAAAGTCTAAAAGCTTCCTGAAGCGGCAAAACTTCAACATTTACATAGGTGGTTCCTCTTTATTCATGCTCCCGCCAAGTACTTTTCAAAGAAAATTAACCATTAAGAAGTAAATACTTCATCCTCCTTTCAAATGAGTTCGAGCACAACCTTGGGATGTAAATAAAACATGTGCTCCATCCATCGAATGTTCGACTTTCCACATTGAACTCGACTCCCAAGTTTCCTTAGGAGGAGTTGGGTGTCCTAGCATTCGATGACTAAGTTGGACTTAAACCCATCCCTTTAGCGAGACTTTATAACCAAGTCTCTAGCCAAACCCTTCGTCAAGTGATCGGCTAAATTTTGTTGAGATCTAAAAACTCTATAGATACCACCCCATTCATGATAAGCTCACGAATCATGCTATGTCCGACACCTAAGTGTCTAGACATACCATTGTACATCCGGCTATAAGCCTTAGCCAATGTAGCCGCACTATCACATCGGATAGAAATAGGTGCTATAGGTTTAGGCCATAATGGAATCTCAAGAAGCAAGTTTTCAACCATTCGACTTCTTTACCAAAGAAATTGCTAAAGCCACAAATTTAGATTCCATTGTTGAACTGGTGATACAAGTTTGCTTCTCGGATGCCCAAGAAATTGCACCTCCACCAAGTAGGAATACCCACCCACCGGTAGAGCGAATTGTCTTCGATGTTACCGATCCAACTTGCATCGATGTATCCTTCCAACATCGAAGGATAGCTAGTATATGAGAGATTATATTCCATAGTTCTCTTCAAATACTTGATTACCATGTGGATGACTTGCTAGTGATGAGCACTAGGATTACTAGTATACCGCTCAATTTTCCCATTACAAAACCAATATCGGGTCTTGTACAAGTCATGGCATACATCAGCAGCCAATTACCCTAGAATACTCAAGTTGAGATACGACCTTGCCATTATTAGGCATCGACTTCTACAAGTATCCATAGGTGTACTCACAGAGTACAATCAAAGTAATTGAATTTCCTCAACACCTTCTCAATATAATGAGACCGAGAGATAGAAATTCTTTTACTTTCATGTTTAATCCTTATTCCAAGGATAACATCGCCTCCCCTATGTCCTTCATGGAGAACCTTGATGACAAAATTCCTTTGTCGATAAACTTGATTTTGGTCGGTGCCAAAGATCAACATGTCATCAACATATAGACACATGATGACTCCTTTACCGATTCATCAAATTTGCTATATACACATTTGTCGACTTGGTTAAGAACATAACCACTAGACAAAACCACTTCATCAAATTTTTGATGCCATTGCTTAGGTGCTGTTTGGTCCATATAGAGACTTAATCGGTTTTACACCTTGTTTTCATTGCCGAGCATGATGAAGCCACGAGGTTGGTTCATGTAAACCTCCTCATCCGATTCACCATTTAAGAAAGTCGTCTTCACATCCATCGATGAATAATCGATTGTGAATAGATGCCAAAGCAATCGGCTAGTCTTATGGTATCGTCACGAGCCGCAAGGGCATAAGTATCAAAATAGTCTATCACGACTTTTGTTTAAAGTCTGAGTGACTAGTCTAGCCTTGAACTTTTAATAGTTCCATCTACCTTCATTTTCATTTTGAAAATCCATTTGCAACCCAAAGTTTTGCAACGGTGGTAGATTAACCAATACCCAAGTGTTGTTCCCCATGATGGAATCAATCTCATCATTGATTGCTTCTTTCCGAAAGCAATATCACGGGACTTCATTGCTTCTTCAAATGTATTGGGATCATCCTCAACAATGAAGCAATAGGAGTATTGGTCCGAGACCTCATCCTTGTTCCTTCAACTAAGTATAGTTGAAACTCGTGTCCAAATGACTTTGGAGTCCCGACCCTTTGCTCTTCCCGAGCACGAGTTCGAGTTGTTGCACCACAACCTCATCGGGGACCATCGATGGTTCATCATCGAGGACCTCGATACACCAGTGTCATGAGTTCCATTAGGAATCCTCGACTTGGTCTAGGGACCGATGAAAATCTATTCTCATCAAAGTCTCGCATCCATTGATTCAATTATTGAGTTAATCGAAACATATTCATTAGGTTCAATAACATAGAACCTAAAAGCCATGGAATGCTCAACATATCCAAAAAGATGCATCAATGCCTCTTTCACCCAAAGTCTTTAGCTTTGGATCGTGAGTCTTACAATGACCTACAACCCGGACCACGAGATAGTTCGGGTTGGGTTTCATTTTAGTCGAGTTCATAATAACCTTGTTCCTTTTATTGGGAACCCTATTTAATAAATAGCAAGTCGTTAACATAGCTTCACCCCGTAACCCTTGAATCGGTCTTGAATAGGACAACATGGAATTAACCATCTCTTTCAACACACTATTTTTCCTTTCGAAATACCATTTCTTTGAGGAGAATAAAGGCGGTCGTTTCATGGATAATTCCAACAGACCGAAAATCTGAGTATCCATGTACTCACCTCCCTATCGGTCCTTAATCTTTTGATCGGGACCCAAGTTGTAATTCAACTTCGCTTTTAAACACTTTGAATTTATCTAATGCTTCATCCTTGGTATGTAACAGATAGACATAACAAAACCTTGAAGCATCATCAATAAATGTCACAAAGTACTTATTTCCCAAAGAAGGGTGGCATGCAAATCACACAGTCATCGTGTATAAGCTCCAAGAGCTTGGTCTCACGACTAACACCACGAAAAGGTTTCTTGGTTATCTTGGTCAACATGCAAGTTTTAAAATTTTCGTTGTCCATGTCAAAAGTCGGGATTAACCCATCCTTAGACATATCTTGCATTCTTTTATAGTGTACATGGCCAAGTCTTGCATGCCATAGGGTAGAGTCGATCGGATCGGTGGTGGTCACAAATTTGAATTAACACTATCGGTGACAATATTATGCCCGAACATTTGATTACACAAATATCCAAAACCAATAAAAACACCATGCTTAGAGAGAACAAATTTATCGACTCAATAACTTGTTTATATCCATGATTATTCAAAATACTACTTGAAACCAAGTTCTTCCTTATATCGGGAACATGAATAACATTAAACAAAGTTACAATCTTTCCGAACAAAATCTAAGATCTACACAACCATTACCATGCACCAAGGTCGTTGACTCATTTCCCATGTGAAGAATAGAACCATCATTCGGTGACTCATAAGTCTTGAACCGACTTCTATCTTTGCACATGAACTGTTGCACCAGAGTCAACCCACCACGCAACATCATTATCCTGCACATAATAAGATTTAGATACATATGTAACATAATAAATCTGAAAAGACTTATTAAACATATTTTGACCTTTCAGTGAGTTGGCTGAACCACCACTCCCTGAACCATTAGTGTCTGATCCATTGGATTTACCACCAACTTTAACACCTTTGCAATCCCTTTTAATGTGAACATTTTTGCCACTTTTCCAACAAGTAGGTGTTGTCTTCTTGTTAGGATCTGCTCTTGTGTTGTCATGATATTTGCGTTTGCCTTTGTTGTCATTATACCTGGTGGAGTTGTTATGCTCCACCATATTGACAACAGATGCACCAGTAGCATTGCTACTCTTTGGCTTGTCATTATCCTGCACCTTGAGAGATTCCTCAATGCGCAGATGATGGCCCAACTCAACCGAGTTAACTCCTCCTTTTATGTTTCAAGGTATGCTTGAAATATTTCCAAGAAGGGGGAAGTTTATCAATGACAAAAGAGACTTGAATAGCCTCATCCATGTGCATATTGTGTTGTGTAAACCTTCCAAGTATACCAAGAAGTTCATTGTATTGTTTCACATACACCACACTCATGCTTGACATCAAGAAGTGCATCTTCTTCTGCCATCTCCTAAAGTCCACCCCTTCAAACTTATCAAGCTTGGCAAAGTTTGAAGCCATGTGTTTCATTGCAGCAGCAGCCATTGATTATCACAAATAGTTTACTTTGATTGTTGGGGTTTTTTCCCAGAACAGGGTAAGATAATCAGTAGCAATAGCAATACCACTAGGTGGTTACCGGATATCACTTGGAATAGTGTAATCACTTTCCAAAGTAAACTATTCGACCCTAATGTCTGGGTTACACTAATATCTACTTGGGATAAGACCAAACGTAGTTATAGACATAGGCACAATTCAATAACCCTTTTGCTTAGAAGTGTTAATCGTTTTCTGTGTATATCTCATGCATGATCAGATTTCCAATTTATAGGAAAATACTCTTAGCTAGTCAAATGAAATTATGAGAATTAATCGCCTCATTAATTGTATGTCACACCCCGCCGGAGGCGGAAACGCGAGGCGTAACATAATCAATATACATCTCAAAGAGATATAGTACAATACCATAATTTAAATTTAAAGAAATATTGTAACATTACAACAAGGTTCTAGCCGACCTTGGCAATTGAAACATAAAGTTTGACATTTAAAAGGTGACACTTAGTACATGAGGACCCATTTGACTTGTGACGACTCCTTTATTTAAAACCTTCATAATATAAGCTAAACAACGATCACCTGAAATGCATGAGAAAACGGGTCAACTATGAAAATAGTTGGTGAGTACACAGGTTTATGTAAAATAAAATACCGATTTTGGAAGGTCTGACTGGCAAATGTCCTGTCAACTCCCTATGTTACAAATCCCGCCCATACAAGACTTGTAACATATGAATTCACATACACTTCCATATTTTAAGTCTAGTAAATAATGCACATATGGTCACAATAAAGCCTCGTATATAATAAAGTATGCGGCAAAGCCCCTAAAATAAATAATATGCGTTCCGTAGACAGGGGAACGAGAGGTTGGCCGACCTCTAATAGCGCTATCCATACTACCTATTGCTCCGCACAAGGGATCCGTACGAATAGTACGTATAATTGGAGTGCGAACGGCAAACCAATAGGGGACTAACAATGCGAATGTACGAACAGTACATCATAACAACTATTATATACTATCAATTAAGACTGCTCGAACATGGGAGACTCGGCATTTGCTCCGAACATGGGAGACTTTAGGTCAAGGACGTACGGTCCATCAGGTTCAAACAAGTCATAAATTTATAATTAAGCCTAATGGTTCAAAATATATCAAATAGTTCAAGGAAAACAATTTAAGTTTATATTCATGCATTTCACCCCAAATAAGTAAAACAGTAAAAAGGGGGCTGTGAATACTCACCTTGGCAAAAGCATTCTAAAGCAGCAGTCAAATAGGATTATTGGATGGCACCGACACGCGACCTAGATTAGTATGGCAAATTTAGTCTTTATTCATGATTATGACTCGACAATGTGTAATAAAAGTTTTGTTGTTGTTGTTGTTGTTGTTGTTGTTGTTGTTGTTGTGTCGACATTAGGTTTTAAAAAAAATGCCATCTTCAAAATGATGTATATATTTTGACTAATATAATTTGTCTTGAAAACTATGTTGAAAATTATATAATTTGGCTAGAAATAGGTCATGTATAGTGTTTAAACAAAAGCTCTATATAATGTTTGATGTATAAAGAAGGTTTGGCTTAATAACGTTATAAGTAAAGCATATATATTTATTTATGAAATTATATGTATCTATATTTTATCGATATGAGTAAAGTGTATGTATATTTATATATATATATATATATATATCTACAAACATGTATGACATTTTCAATTTCTCATTTTGGAAAATAATTGTTCTTATGCTATTTATAAAACAATGTATCCCAATTATTATTTGTAAATGTTTCTATTACTCGTTGTTTGAGTATATATTATGTATATGTGTTCGATATTTATTTGTAATGGTGCATATGATTGTATTTATTCGACGAGAGTTGAGGAGACGAACATAACGGGATTTGAGTTGTAAGGATACTTGAGACAACACGAAGTTTAATGCCCGAGCGGCAGTTAAACCAAATGACCCTAGTTACAATTTGGCTTCGCCCAAACGCTACACCCTTTGGGCTTGGTGTTATAACAAAACAAAGCGCACTTATGATGAATGGGCTTAGCACCCAACTGTCAATCAATTACACCTTGGAGGCCCAAAGGATTATAACACAAAACAATACTTTTGAAATTAAATCTTTTGCCACGCTTTTGAATCTGACGGTACCACCAAAATGCTAACATAAACCAAGACATTATATTTTCATATAACGAAACTTTTTATGAGTTCTTTACGACCATGTCGTAGGCTAGCATCAGGCTGGGTAGAAGCACTTCCGGGTGATTTCCCTTGACTCGAAACAAGCAAAACGAATGCACCCTTAATTTTTAACAGACCTCTTGTATCAAAACAGATTTTTGGGGAGTTTGGCAACATGAAACAAGACTACTAATCTAGGACAAACAACCGGCTCGGGAAATAAACATACGACTCGAGACTTGGTGTCTCGACATGTTTCTCTATGAGTCGAAGACTCGAGCAGTTGAGACTAGACTTCATTTACTCTCATACTCAAAACGCAACAAGACTTATAACATAACGTTTTAGGGTCGAAAGAGACTCAAACCAAAATCGTAAGCTACTTAGGACTTTTCTAATCGATCCTAAGTCACCACCGAAATAAAACAAGCACAAGAGTGAGCTGGGAAAAACCTATGTCGTGATATCCAGATTTTTACGCAACGGTTCTATATCATCTTTTAAGAACGAAAATAAGCCGAAAGTTAAAATAATCAAACTTAAAAAAAAGCTTCTGCTTCTTCTTGATTTTCGACGGCAACAACAACAAATAGCAAAACCATTTTTATTTATTGATTCCACAACACCATTATCAATTCGACATATAAAAAAAATCCGAATTATATAACAAATTACAAGGTTCAATGTATTGAAAGATAGCAAAATAATGTGTTCTTACAATCAAACTCGTGGGTCGAATAGTATGAACACCGAAACACAAAACTCCAATTGAAGGTGACCCGTTTTGATTTAGACCAATTAACTTCTGGGATAGCTTCCTCTTTCACCCAAGAATAAAACCCCTAAACAATTTTTGAAAAGCCCTTTGGTTGATGAAACCCTAATTTTTTTTTGATTTTGTGAGGATGATGAAGAAAAACCATAATAAATCACTCCTTGTTATAGGTGGAGTTGTGGGATGGGAACCTAGCTCCTCCTTGGCCTCGAATTGCCATTCTTAGCTAACATCTCTTCATGATTTTCCACGCCTTGTAGCACGCTTGTGACCTCTAGGATGTAGGTGACGATTTTGGAGTGAAGATAGGATTGCTTTCTTGGTTTGAAGTCAAAAGAAGACATTCTTATCACTTGAAGATGATAGTAATTGTTTTGGGTAGGAGCGTGCTAGGGGAGACAGAAGAAAGAAAGATAGAGTCGGCTAGGAGTATATGTATTTTTATTATTTGTTTTATTATTATTAACTGTATCCTGTACTGTATAAACTGTATCGTGAAAATAACGTATTCTGATGTAGAGTATTTTTCGGGTATCCGTATTTTATAAATTTTATATTTCCGGAGACGTTTTGACGAGTGGATTAATATGATATTATTATTACTTTGAACTTAGAAAGTAAATTTTGCGTCAATTTTATTATGGTGTCGGTACGCGTGTGGTGCCAAGACTTCGGAAAACACGAGATAACTTCTCGTTTTGAGTTATAATAATCAGAAAATAAATAACTCGCATATTCTGATATAAATAATAGCCGGTAAATTGACGGATTGTCACAGTCTGCCGACTTTAAAAGAATCTCGTCCTCGAGATTCGGTTAAATCTACCCTACAGGCGTACATTCTCATGGTTCAAATTTTCTCATCCTCGAACCTTGCCTTCAAAAGACTCTTAGTTGGTGAATTTTCACAACTTGTCGACCTGACCGGTCATGTGTTTAAGTTGTGTAGGTTGAGTAACAACTTGAATTCTAACTTGATTTTCGCAACTCATCAAACAAGAACTGTCACTAGATCAGGTTAGGAAACAAGTTGTCAGAAAGAGATGGCCTCTCATCTTTGTAAGAGACCTTTTGAAGGTTCGGCTCGAGTTTGAAATTGTTTAAACCAATCAAATCAACTAATAGTGGCGGTTCAGATTAGTGAGAAGGCTAAAGGTCTAACTAAGGCTCATGATGTCGAGATCGCCACATGACAAAACGAAAGCATGCCTAATGCTAAAGGTAAATGTCTGACTATAGAGTTCAATGCACATCATGCCAAGTCAATTCAAAGCACTTAAGTTCAAGCTCATATATAGTCCTAATGGCAAAAGTCTTAGCACACATAATGCCTAGCAGTATAGTCATAAATGCAGAAAACATATAAGACAGATGCACACACAAAGACCAATGCATTCTCAGGTGACCTAGACTCTGACTCCTACCAACATGATCTAAGATAACTACCCCAATCATCCCATGAATCCTCCTGAATTATGCATAGTTGATCAGGCTATGCATAATTTAGGAACAACGATGAAAAGCTCGGGCTAATCGACTCGTACCATGTTTGGGGTTTTATGAAAACTTTAGTCTGGTTATAGTTGAGGTTTTTATTTTAGAAAACCCGGCATTCTCTATAACCTTTGGCTCTGATACCAATCTGTCACACCCCGCCGGAGGCGGAAACGCGAGGCGTAACATAATCAATATACATCGCAAAGAGATATAGTACAATACCATAATTTAAATTTAAAGAAATATTGTAACATTACAACAAGGTTCTAGCCGACCTTGGCAATTGAAACATAAAGTTTGACATTTAAAAGGTGACACTTTAGTACATGACGACCCATTTGACTTGTGACGACTCCTTTATTTAAAACCTTCATAATATAAGCTAAACAACGATCACCTGAAATGCATGAGAAAACGGGTCAACTATGAAAATAGTTGGTGAGTACACAGGTTTATGTAAAATAAAATAACGATTTTGGAAGGTCTGACTGGCAAATGTCCTGTCAACTCCCTATGTTACAAATCCCGCCCATACAAGACTTGTAACATATGAATTCACATACACTTCCATATTTTAAGTCTAGTAAATAATGCACATATGGTCACAATAAACCCTCGTATATAATAAAGTATGCGGCAAAGCCCCTAAAATAAATAATATGCGTTCCGTAGACAGGGGAACGAGAGGTTGGCCGACCTCTAATAGCGCTATCCATACTACCTATTGCTCGCACAAGGGAGCCGCATTTAATGGTGCGTATAATTGGAGTCTGACGGCAAACCAATAGGGGACTAACAATGCGAATGTACGAACGGTACATCATAACAACTATTATATACTATCAATTAAGACCGCTCGAACATGGGAGACTCGGCATTTGCTCCGAACATGGGAGACTTTAGGTCAAGGACGTACGGTCCATCAGGTTCAAACAAGTCATAAATTTATAATTAAGCCTAATGGTTCAAAATATATCAAATAGTTCAAGGAAAACAATTTAAGTTTATATTCATGCATTTCACCCCAAATAAGTAAAACAGTAAAAAGGGGGTTGTGAATACTCACCTTGGCAAAAGCATTCTAAAGCAGCAGTCAAATAGGATTATTGGATGGCACCGACATGCGACCTAGATTAGTATGGCAAATTTAGTCTTTATTCATGATTATGACTCGACAATGTGTAATAAAAGTTTTGTTGTTGTTGTTGTTGTTGTTGTTGTGTCGACATTAGGTTTTAAAAAAAATGCCATCTTCAAAATGATGTATATATTTTGACTAATATAATTTGTCTTGAAAACTATGTTGAAAATTATATAATTTGGCTAGAAATAGGTCATGTATAGTGTTTAAACAAAAGCTCTATATAATGTTTGATGTATAAAGAAGGTTTGGCTTAATAACGTTATAAGTAAAGCATATATATTTATTTATGAAATTATATGTATCTATATTTTATCGATATGAGTAAAGTGTATGTATATTTATATATATATATATATCTACAAACATGTATGACATTTTCAATTTCTCATTTTGGAAAATAATTGTTCTTATGCTATTTATAAAACAATGTATCCCAATTATTATTTGTAAATGTTTCTATTACTCGTTGTTTGAGTATATATTATGTATATGTGTTCGATATTTATTTGTAATGGTGCATATGATTGTATTTAGTCGACGAGAGTTGAGGAGACGAACATAACGGGATTTGAGTTGTAAGGATACTTGAGACAACACGAAGTTTAATGCCCGAGCGGCAGTTAAACCAAACAGACCCTAGTTACAATTTGGCTTCGGCCCAAACGCTACACCCACCTGGGCTTGGTGTTATAACAAAACAAAACGCACCCTATGATGAATGGGCTTAGCAGCCCAACTGTCAATCAATTACACCCCTTGGAGGCCCAAAGGATTATAACACAAAACAATACTTTTGAAATTAAATCTTTTGCCACAGTTTTTGAATACGAGCAGTACCACCAAAATGCTAACATAAACCAAGACATTATATTTTCATATAACGAAACTTTTTATGAGTTCTTTACGACCATGTCATAGGCTAGCATCAGGCTGGGTAGAAGCACTTCCGGGTGCTTTCCCTTGACTCGAAACAAGCAAAACGAATGCACCCTTAATTTTTAACAGACCTCTTGTATCAAAACAGATTTTTGGGGAATTTGGCAACATGAAACAAGACTACTAATCTAGGAAAAACAACCGGCTCGGGAAATAAACATACGACTCGAGACTTGGTGTCTCGACATGTTTTCTATGAGTCGAAGACTCGGCAGTTGAGACTAGACTTCATTTACTCTCATACTCAAAACGCAACAAGACTTATAACATAACGTTTTAGGGTCGAAAGAGACTCAAACCAAAATCGTAAGCTACTTAGGACTTTTCTAATCGATCCTAAGTCACCACCGAAATAAAACAAGCACAAGAGTGAGCTGGGAAAAACCTATGTCGTGATATCTAGATTTTTACGCAACGGTTCTATATCATCTTTTAAGAACGAAAATAAGCGAAAGTTAAAATAATCAAACTTAAAAAAGCACGCTTCTTCTTGATTTTCGACAACAACAACAACAAATAGCAAAACCATTTTTATTTATTAATTCCACAACACCATTATCAATTCGACATATAAAAAAAAATCCGAATTATATAACAAATTACAAGGTTCAATGTATTGAAAGATAGCAAAATAATGTGTTCTTCCAATCAAACTCGTGGGTCGAATAGTATGAACACCGAAACACAAAACTCCAATTGAAGGTGACCCGTTTTGATTTAGACCAATTAACTTCTGGGATAGCTTCCTCTTTCACCCAAGAATAAAACCCCTAAACAATTTTTGAAAAGCCCTTTGGTTGATGAAACCCTAATTTTTTTTTTGATTTTGTGAGGATGATGAAGAAAAACCATAATAAATCACTCCTTGTTATAGGTGGAGTTGTGGGATGGGAACCTAGCTCCTCCTTGGCCTCGAATTGCCATTCTTAGCTAACATCTCTTCATGATTTTCCACGCCTTGTAGCACGCTTGTGACCTCTAGGATGTAGGTGTCGATTTTGGAGTGAAGATAGGATTGCTTTCTTGGTTTGAAGTCAAAAGAAGACATTCTTATCACTTGAAGATGATAGTAATCTTTTTGGGTAGGAGCGTGCTAGGGGAGACAGAAGAAAGAAAGATAGAGTCGGCTAGGAGTATATGTATTTTTATTATTTGTTTTATTATTATTAACTGTATCTTGTACTGTATAAACTGTATCGTGAAAATAACGTGATTCGATGTAGAGTATTTTTGGTATCCGTATTTTATAAATTTTATATTTCGGAGACGTTTTGTGAGTGGATTAATATGATATTATTATTACTTTGAACTTAGAAAGTAAATTTTGCGTCAATTTTATTATGGTGTCGGTACGCGTGTGGTGCCAAGACTTCGGAAAACACGAGATAACTTCTCGTTTTGAGTTATAATAATCAGAAAATAAATAACTCGCATATTTTGATATAAATAATAGCCGGTAAATTGACGGATTGTCACATTGTAACACCCCCAATTTCGTGATACGCAACGGAATTCAAATTGGGTGTTACTTCATGGCACAACAGTCATAACAATAGAAAATGTACTCTAATGGAGTCGTTTTAAAAGATTTATCATTCGATTTATATAAATATCAGAGTTTACAAAAATGAGGTCACAGATGGTTCCAAGTTTACAAAATACATTAAATGGGTTTTTGAATGATAATAAAATTTATAGCCTTCTTGAGTATCTGTGTTCCTCCGTGCCAGCCTCGTACATTATGGACCTGAAATACATGCTTAAAACTGTCAACACAAAGGTTGAGTGAAATTCATAGAGTTTAGAAAATCAGTTGAACACATAATGTTTGTAGTGTGAGCTATAGACTCACACCAATGGTTTGAAAACCAAAACAATTATTATTAGACTAAGCATCATGCAATCAAGGCGTTAACGTGTTCCAAAATTAATTGGATAAAATGTCGGTGCGTGCACTATCAGGTAAAATTGCCGTTTTTACCAATGTTACTCAAATATAGTGCGTTTGTTTACCGGACTTGGTCAACACAAACGGGATTCGTCAATCCTAATAGATCTATTCACAATATTCGCGCCCACTCTCACATAGTGATTAATGATTCATGATTAAGGGACTTAAGTTTGGCAAATGCGGTAACTTAGTGCTAATAACAATCAGATAAGTATACAGTTTGAAAGCAATGTGTTCGATTTAAAATAAAGCATGTATCTCCCCCAAAGAGTTTGTAAAACAATTAAATAATAGAAAGTGGGGCTATGAACTCACCTTAATAAATGATATCAAATGTATAAAGAGAATGATGGATATGCCGTGAGAACTTCTACGAGCAACCTAAAATAGGATGTTGCGAATTAGGTTTGAAATAATGATGCTAAAGAAATAACAAACATATATACGTTTCTATGTTGATCATGATGTAGTACATGGTTTTTGTATATGTCATTTTATAGAAATGGTCTAGTTGTGAAAATGAGTTTAGTTTATACATATCGTACTACCGTTCGGGCCATCACAATTCAGAGGTCATGTAGTAAACGTTCGAGGAGCTAGGACACTTTAAATCGTAAATCCAGCAACTCGTCGATACGTTTTACTCAAATGAAACCCCTCACATGAAGCTCCCTAGTTTTGTAGCACTTAGTAGATAAAACATATGTTTTGTTTATATATCATAAGTGTCATATGGTTTGTAAACACAAGTTTCAAGGTTGTTTGGTTATGATTAGGAATCATAATGGTTATTACAAATATCATCATAATTTATGTCACAAGTGTTTAAAGAAAAGTTTACAAGTTTCTAAATTGTAAAGTTGGTTATTACAAGTATAGTTTCATGGTTTATCGAGGGAGTAGATCCAAACTGTATTGTATACGTTTAGGTTTGTCAAGGCTAAAGCCTTTGGTTTACGGTCTCGGCTTAGGAAGCCTTGAGGCTTTAGCCATGGCCTTGCTGTAACTTTGGTCTTGACCATCATGGTCTTGAGACTCAGGCTTGACTTTGGTCTTGACTTTGGCTTATGGCCATTAGGCCTCTTGGTTTGCTTTTAGTTGTGACAAAAGTATAGTTATGAGACTAAATATAGGGCAGTTTCTGTTTTTGAAAGATAATGGCCTATTTATGCGTTCTCAAGGTCCAAGCTTCTTTCTTATTGAAGGAAAACGGCGTTCCGACAACTTTCGTGCTTTAACTTTTTGATGATTCGGACCAGAAGTACCACTTTTAAAACGGCAGAACCAAAACAGCTTCTACTTGGCAGTTTTGGCGTTTAGGTTTCGCTAACTTCTTTTGCCTATAACTTTTGTCTCGTTTGTCCGTTTCGGGTGATTCAAATTGCTACGTTTTTGTTTTAATATTATCTACAAGAATATGAAAAGTATCAGATCTATATGTGGTCGATTTTGTGGAAACTTTGTACAAAAGTTTATCATTTATACACTTACTAACCCAAGTTTAACATATAGGTTCTTATAACTTGTTTTAAAGATTTTTGTACATCATGATCCAACATAGTAACTATATATATATAGCATGAAATAGTTAAGATTATGAATAATAAAGATGAGATGATGGTGGTGATAAGTTTCTTACAACTTTTGGCTTTCAATAAGAAAGGAGTAACTAGTAAGGATCGGACTTTGATTGAACACTTAGGACTTCGGATTGAGCTAGCTTTCTACACCTTGACACCCTTGCAATCTTGAAGAGTTGGTGATGAAGTAATAAGTGACTTGAGTAGATCTAAACTCAAGAAGATCACTTAAACTTGCTAGAGATTTGATGTAGTAGCTTGATCTTTGGAACTTCCTTGCATAAACTTGAAGTTTATGGATCAAATGATGGAAGATATGTATGATTTGTGATATGAACGACCCAAAACAGATTGTGAAGGTCTTTAGGATGTATTTTACTTCCTATTTATAGGAGGGTAAGTTTGGTTAACCATTGATTGGGTTAAATATTAACCATGGTTAAGTTAGGACACTTGTAAAGATCTAAATGAACCATGGTTAGGATGATGCCATCAAAATGATGACTCCCCCTTAGGTCGGCCATGAAGTGATGATAAGGCTTAGATGATAAGTCTTGGTCTTATCTTGAGTTTAGAGTAAGTTTTGGTTCCGTTAAATGCCAACCGTAAGTTGTTAAGCCATAAAACGAAACCGGTATCGTAAAATACAAAACTTACAGGAATGATGAGACTCATCATTATACTTCATCTAAAAATATAAAATGGGTGATTAAGTCTCATTGGGTGCAAAAAGCCGCTAAAGTCGAAATACGGGTCAAAAATCGTAATTCGCGGTTTATCGAAAAGAACGAAATTTCGTGGAAACGACCGTGAATTTATTTAGAGTAGACTAAAATTAGTCTAAAAGTGATATGAGATGTTAAAATGTGGTTTTCGTCATACGCGGGATAACTTACGGTTATTCGTGAAGTTTAAAAGTTCTACGCGATTAAACAAAATGTAGAACGTACAAGGTTAATTCCTTTACGGTCAATGGAGGAGAGAAATATGTTTGACTTTTCCAAAAATGTAAAAGTGTCAAAACATATTAGAAACACAAGTCAGAATCGTTAAGTCCGGATGTAAGTAGAATTGTTTAAAACGTAAGTTTAGTTTCGATTCAGTATGAGGTTTATTTGGTAACATAAAATAAATCTTAAAATTCTCAAATTAATCATGAGTGATCTAAAATTCATCGATGAGAGGAAAATTGTCGAGTTGATTTTCGTTATGCGCGTGATGTTTAAACGGTGTACCGACCAAAATGAAACTTTATAACGATGTTTTCTTAATAACTTTTGCGAAAATGATCTAACGATGGTCGAACTCTCAGGTCATTACTAAAATAATTTATCTTAAGAGAATGTGAAATAAAAATTTTACGGGATGAATAGTGAAAGTGAATAGTAAAAGTGAATAGTAAATTCTCAAAAATGAAAAGTAACCTAAAAATGCGGGTGGTTACATTAATCGCCTCATAAATATCCACATTCTAGCTGTTAGTGGTTACATGACCAATTAAACGTGGTCATTATGCAGTTGTAACTGCCACTTGAATAGGTCAATGCCCGTTACAAGCAGTACTTTCACACTAGCAGTACTTTCATACCACTAGCGGTACTTTCATAACACTATCGGTGGAAACACCGCCCATCGGCACTAACTTAGCACTAGCGGTGGAAACACTTTCTATCGATGCTAAACAAGCACTATCGGTGGAAACACGCCTATCGATGCTAACTAAGCACTAGCAATGAACACACCGACTATCGGTACAAACCACTATTAGAGTCGGTGTTCGGAGACCATATGGGTGTACACTCCGTACCTCGACCCATTACCGGTGTGAACTAATCCTACAAGTGCACTAAATTTTCCAACGATTCGATTCGAAATATATTGCCAATAATATTGAATATTTAGTAGGAAGCGCAATTATTAATCAAGAAGAGAAACTTACATCATCCAACAACATACGATGCGATAATTACCAACGTAAGATGGAACCCGCATCATATATACGTGTTAATGGTTCTCAAGTCATGAATTAAAAATTTCCATACATCACAAGTTACCAAGATTATATTATCACAGATGAAAGCCCAACACAGTCTCCAAGCTCATAGCTAAATTGTTGGGTATAATCTTGATGGGCCAAGTATGTAGGTCAATGGATCGGTATTTGGGTTGCTCCATTTGGTATCTGAATAAAGAGTGGGTTGTTCTTAGTTGACCGAGTATTATGGTGTATAAGGAGGAGTACATGGAATAGTTGCATGTTGGGTTTAAGAGTGCATGTACCAATTATCTAGAGAGAATAAGGAGATCGTGGGTCGACTTCTAGTTAGTTTTATTTAGTAGTTATCTTTATGTTTAGTCTATAAATAGAGCGGGTTTCATATTGTATTAGAGCAATCGGTTTTCATATTTACAGAAGTAATATACCATATTAGCAATTAATACATGAGAGTCGATTTATGGTATTGGCTATGAATATGTTTGTCGTATGTCAAAGGAAGGTGATTCCTTCATAACTTGTTTATATAAACAATACTTGTTATGAAATACATGGTGCCGATCATCCGAAGATAGAACACAATGTCTTTGGATATACATGCAATAGCAATTTTATCACTCCAACCTTTTCGTTTAAAACTTTTACGATCGTTATATTTAATCAATAAACCAAAGACATTAAAGCAAAATGCATAATTTTACCATGCATGGTCCAATTAGTTGTACCTTTGGTGAAGTCACACCTCTTATACATAAATGATGCATTGAAGGTACGTTAGCATAAGGACCATAGTCTCAACAAACTAACGCACAAATCACAAAACGATTCCACAAACAATACTTCATCAATCACACTAATTACTAACGTAATTATATAGTACGCACAAATTTCGCGATTTGAAGCATAGAGACAAGCAAAAGGTAACGCGAAATCACACAACTATTTTGCAAACAATACTACATCAATCCACACTTATTATTAACCCGATCATCAACAACAAAACTATAAATTCATCAAATCTAAAACGAAATAAACTAAAATAACATAGAAATTAGCATAAGGTCCTTAGTCTCAACAAATTCACATGAAACCACAAAAGCAGTTCCGTAAACAATCTTAGAACAATTGCACTTATTATTTACCAAATTATATAAAAAAAACCCACCAATTTCATTTGTTTATATGTAATCATCAACAAAACTATATATTTGGCAGGACTCACATTTTTGAATGACCTCTCTGGTGTCCCTATGCATTGTCGGCCAAGAATAACCTTGTCTCGATCAATTTCGCCACCACGGACCTTGGGCACGAGTGCATCCCACACGCCTTCGTGCCTCTCTTACCGCATAATTCATTCGTAGTGGACCCACATCTTAACATTGGGCCCAACTATGATTTTTGAACAAGACCCATCTTCCATCTGTATAGTGGGCGATCTTCATCCGGAGGGTTCTTGCTTCATTTTCGTCATTCGGCCACTTCCTTCGGTGATGCCGGATGATTGGGGACATCCAATTTTCCTCATCTTCTTCTACTATTGCCCGACGACTTTTCCTCCGTTGAAGGTGTTTCCAATACTTACAAGTATTTCTTTGGTTAAGTGGTTGAAAGCAAGCGATGCTAACTTACTTAACACGTCGACCTTACGGTTACGTGCTCGGGATATTTTGTATTCGAGCGCTTAAAACATCCGATGTACTCTTTTGCCTTAGCTAAGTACCTTGCCATGCTCTCCTTATATGTGGTGAACTCTCCGTTAATTTGGCTTGACACTAGGTTGGAGTCCACCTTAACACTCGATGCTTGGATTTTCATGTCCTTGGCTATCCTTAGGCCTCATACTCCGCCTCCTGGGAAATTTAGACCGTAACCAAACCCGCTCGAACCAAACCCGGCACCTTTTTGTTAGATGCCCCGTCGGTGAACAATGTCCATTCTTCGTCCGCGGTTGAGATGTTGCATATTTCCTTGTTTCTTCCCTGCTGTCCAACTGCTCTGCCGACTGGTATTTCGTTTATGAAATCTGCTAAAACTTGCCCCTTCACGGCGTGTGAATGTAAGTGATTTTGTATGCTCCCAACTCTACTGCATACTTCATCAGCTTTCCTGAAGATTCGGGCTTGTTCAATACATCCCGAATGGGCTGGTCTGTGATCACTTTGACGGGGTGGGCCTCGAAATATCTTCGGAGTCTCCTGGAGCAGTGTAATAGAGCCAGAGCTAGCTTTTCTAGGGGGCGTAATTTCGTTCGGCCTCATGTAATGTCCTACTGACATAATGCACCGGCATCTGCTTACCTTTCCTTTCGACCATTAGCACAACGCTTATGGCTTCATCGGCTGCTGCTAGATACACGAAAAGGTCCTCTTCTGCTACCGAGGCGGTTAGATGGGGTAGCTCCAAAATTATACGCTTCATTTTTTGAAATGCCTCTTCGGCTTGTTCGCTCCATCGGTATTCACTTTGGTTTTCTTTTGTTATGTTCTTTAAGGTGCTGAAAAATGGCAAGGCTTTCTCTGCGGATCGTGAGAGGAATCTGTTCATGGTTGCGAGCTTCCCGCTAAGACTTTGCATTTCTTTGAGTGTTTTGGGTGATTGCATGTCGGCTATCGCTTTTGTTTTCTTTGGATTTTCCCTTATTCCTTCGGATGTGACTACGTATCCGAGGAATTTCCCTTCTTCGACTCCGAACGAACACTTTTTCGGGTTAAGCTTCATGTTGATTCTTCGGAGATTATCAAACGTTTCCGCCATGTCTGCCAACAACTCTATTTCACTTATGCTCTTGATCACCATATCGTCGACATACACCTCCAAATTCCTGCCAATTTGCCCCTTGAAAGTTGAGTCTACCAACCTTTGATAAGTTGCCCCAGCATTCCTCAAACCGAAAGGCATTTTGGTATAGCAAAAAGTTTCGTGCTCCGTGTAGAAGGCTGTTTTCTATTCGTCTTCTTTGGCCATCCGAACTTGGTGGTATCCTTTATATGCATCGAGAAAACACTTGTATTTGTATCCCATCACAGATTCTATTTGTATCCCAACACCAATACCAATACGAACAAATCAACTAACAATATACACGATCGAACTCGAACCGAATGTATCAATTCAATACCGAAACTCAATTATTCAAACAAACTACTAAGAACAGAACCTCAAATAAAACCAAACTAAACCAAGAAATTCCATCCTATTTTTTTTACTAATTCCAATACAAAATACCAATTACTTTCGGAGTAAAAAATATCAACGGTTTTCTTTTGACAATACTCATAAACAAAGCAACTGCATACTTTCGGATTCGGATCTGCTTTTTCCATTGACAATACTCACAAACAAAGACAGCATACATTCGGATCCAAACATACAAATAACTTCGAACAACTTTTCTTTTTCTTTTCTTTTTTTTTTCTTTCTTTTCGACCTAGCTCTTGATAATATGTAGAAATCAAAGAGGCAATACTGAAATTTATAATGATCAGATTTAACTATAATGTTACAATACAAAGACATTAAATAGAAAACACAACCTAAACCCTAAAAGCTAAATGGGCCTAAACAAGTAGGTCGGGCCAACAGGCCTCTATTATGATATTATCTAACAAAATCTACTATATGAGTTAATCATATGGCCACTGCTATGAAGTTATATGTTGTCATGAAACTCACAAAAGTTAGTGCACATGTCTCTAATCTCTCGTGTATTTGCTTTAAACTAATCTGAAAATGTATATGAAGATGCTCTAAAGTTTTATGGCTTTTATTCATGCAATCATGCTATATGAACTTTAAATTTGTTGTCTCATGTATTTTGTTATGTGTTGCTATATGTATTATAGTGTAACAAGGACGTGCTTGCCCTTCAAAGAGAAGGGACATGGATATGATGAAGAAGATTAAACTAGTGAGGATGGTGGAGACAACAAGTGTACATGTACACAATCGAGCCGTCCGTGGATATCGGAGGCCCTGCACCATGATTACAAAGGGGCACTTACGCACAAAAATTATAACAGGTTATTCGATTCAAATCATGAAAACCAACTTAATTTGTACATACATGTGAAATACTCGTATAACGTGAGGGTTTAATTCTTTTTATTAAACTTAAATTATGGAACAAAGAAATAAGGCATAAAAAAATAACAGTGATCCCACATGTTGTATATGAGCTTCTTAAATATGTGCTACATGTTGTATATGAGCTTCTTAAATATGTGCTACACAATGAGGTTCTTTTCTATAAAATAAACATCTTTTGAAACACTTCTTATCTTGGTTTTAGTTGTATGTTCTTCATTGTGTGGAATCTTTGACCGACCACTCAAGTAGCATAAATGCGTCTTCATCGGTTGGATTTGTCATTGTGAAGGTAAACTTTTGAAACAAATAGCTTATAATTTTTTAATATACAAACATCGGATACATTGAAGCATCATTGCGTAATATTTGCAGTATTTTTTTTTACAACTGCTTTAAGGATGTTTTCTATGTTACAGGGTAGAAAATAAGCCATCTACCGTAGAAAAGGAAAATGCTACCAGCCGACAAAAGGAAACCGGAGGCTATTCAAAAGCCAGACTTTGATAGCTGAGTAGACATCAATGCTAATAAGAAGCTAAAGTTTACGGAAGTGAAAGATATCATTCATGAAAATCCATGGTTTTTTTCTTTTCACGCATTGATTGGAAGTTTAGACCTTCTCGTTCTATGAACACTTTGGAATTTTTTTTAGGTGCAAAATAAACGTGGTAGACTTTTTGCCCACATATACAATTATTTGGGTTGTTTTTGGGTTACCTTATAACTTTTGGCTTTTGAAGATTTCTAACTGATTTGTGGTTTATTTGGGATTACTGCACGATATTTGGTGTTTGACACTCTCCGAACTTATCATGGTTTGTTATGATTATTGCATCATATTTGGTGTTTGTTTGGAAATTTGGGAATTTTAATTGGTTTTCTTAACATGTTATACCTAAATCGTTATGGAGACAACTTTTTTCCCGACGGACTTTACTTTTTGGAGGTTACACGTGTATCTAACAAAGGAAAACGGATGAAGAAGATAATGTTCAAAGCACTTATCAACTTATAAGTTACTTCATGAAATATCCTACACTAATGTCTTTCTGCATATGCACTCGATGAAGAAACAAAGAGTATACAATTTCAAGACAATGTACTTTTAGTTAGAAAGTTTACCAAGTGACATACGTTTGTAAACAAAGTTGAATGTCTTCTTTGATTTTTTTTGTACATACACTCGCACATTACTATATATATGTCTGTATATGTGTTTGTAGTAGAAGTGGCAATTTGTGCTCAGAATAAAAAAAATTGGCTAATTTGAGCAAAATTTTGAAAGATTTTGGCACATTTAGCCTCTTCTTCTTTTGAAGTGGGCATATTTACTCATTTAAAAGTTAAATGGACACAAACGGACACATATTTTCTATCAATTGAAGAAAATAACATTTTTTTAAAGAAAACTTATAGATATAATATATTTATATTTGTTAAATATAAATGATGTGTTACATTTAAGGAATTTATTTTGTCATTTTGGGTCTTTTATAAAGCGATTCGTATAACATTCGCCCATTTGGCCCGTGCCCGTTTAGCCCGTGCCCGTTTAGCCCATATAGCCCGTTTTGCCCGTAGCCCGTTTTGCCTTTTGCCACCTCTTGTTTGTAGTTTCAATTTATATATGTATTACTATTAATGTAACTATACGTGTGTTGTCACAAGTGTATGTGGTTATAGGTTTTTTACTTTAAGTTAAAAATAATGCTAAGATTGGTTTCTCAGTCACTATGTTTTTTATGATCTCTAAAATAAATCAACTCAATTATATGACTAATATATTGGAACAGTGTGGCAAAAGTTAAAACTTAGCAAAATAAACTTACGTTGTCAGATTGTGATGAGGTGTGCTTGTACTTACACGCTTGTGGTGACGTTTACAGGCCAGTGAGAGTGATGATTAAGGGGAGGGTGCAAGGGGTATTTTACAGGGACTGAATGCAACAGAGTTTGGTTTTAAAGGCAGGGTTAGTAACCAAATAGATGGATCCATTGAGGCTTCCTGGGTGCTGATTAGATTGGCGAGATGCAGGAAGGATACCGCAGGGGCACCACTATCTGCAATGGTGCTGATAAGCATCAATGAAACTGATTACTTTGAAGTTTGAATCATCGAAAATGGAAGGTAAAATAAGAATTCACCACTGTTTATAAGTGAAAACTTAATAGAATTTTTTGTTGAGTCTTACTAATATTACACTAATGGCAAATTTATTTATCTTCTGGCCACCGTGAACGCCTAATATGTATACTCCTTGCTCAGCACTTCACAAGTAACAAGTTATAATAGTTCTACAATGTCCATATTAACACTTGATCGACTTTAGGTCGACCGAAAATCAACACACAACTAACAAAATTAATAATATAAAAATGTAAAAGTAATAACCTCAAAGAAGATCATCAAGATTATCTTCCAATACACGAACTGTGCCAACATCCCTACCACCATAATTGTCCATGTTTTCGAGAGTGCAAGCTGCTTCAAGGCCATCATCATCATCAGGATATTCGGGTAGGGTGTATTCCACCATAAGCCAGTTGGTGGCTTTTTGACCTAGGTTGTCTGGATTTTGAGCATCCCTGACATAGAAGTAAAAGCGTCTCATGTACCCAATGGTTAACCCAACATCATTGTGAATAGCAATGGCATTGCCGCTTTGCACCCATACTCCTTCACCTTCAACAGTACGTGAAAGTCGTTTCCAGATCGTTCCTTGGTGTTATAAAAAGTACATATTCCCATACACGGGAGCAGGATGGTTTGTGTGAGATTAGTAGGGTTATCTCTGTAAAGATCATCAAAGCAAAGCGGGTGATAGTTTAGAGCTTCTCCGTTACGATGATGACTGTTAAGGGTTTCAATCATCGTTCGACGGATCGGTCTAAACACATAGATGGCGTGGGGTTGTGGATATTCTCCCTCTTGCATAGTTATAGCTGTCACTTGGAGTTTAACGAAAATAGGATCTTGGAGGCGGATTAAATATGTTACAAACCCTAAAACGAAGATGATTGAGTGGGTTATCCATGCAATAAACACGGTATCTTAAAAAGCCCAAAAACTATAAACAACATTTTTCCCAAGATATTCACACCTATAATAAGTTCAATAATTTTAAGTTTTGACCATATTTGTCAAAAATAAATAAAAAAGGGTCAATTTAATTTCTAAACCAACACAACTTCCCCCATTGGCGCCATACTTTTCTCAATAAACTCGGCGTTATATAAGCAACAACCCATTTTTTAGTACAAGTCAACCCTTTTTCCTCATAACTCAAAACTTGAAAGAAAAAAAATTAAATCGTGTTTACTTGCTTCTTTGTTATTCATGGAGAATAGTAACGACAATGGCACTGCTGTCATTGCTGGTAATAACATGAACAACGTTGGTAATCATTCTGTTGTGCCGGAGAATCCTGCAGTGGGTCCCACGCAAGCGTGCATTGAAACACAAGATTGAGTTGTCGGTGAACTGGAGTCGTGAGGAACAGTCTTTGTTGGAAGAATTGCTTGTTAAGTATGTTTTATTCCTCGAAGAAGTTTCTTAATCTTGATATTGTCTTATGATCGTTGATAGATTTTGTGTGTTTTGTAATAATTGTTGACTAGGGTTTTATTAGGGTTTGTGGCTTTATTAAAATGGTTTTGTTTATTTCTTATGAAATACATATATAAAGTACCTATTTGCATGTATGCGTATAGTGCCGAATAATCAATGTTTTATTCAAGTCATTAGCTTTAGTGTTGGAACAACTGCATAATCAAACACAATAACAATAGCAACCAAAAAATAAATATATGGAAGGAAGAAATAAGTTGGTTCACTAGATTGGAGTAATCATGTTATGTTCACGGCCTAACTAGAGAGATTATAGAATTTATTGAATGAGGTACTTGTTAAAAGTTACACAGGAGTTATATTTATAGAGAGGAAGAACACTTTTTAGAAATTGTACGTGTTGAGAAACCCTGACTTAATCCCCAACAATGCAACTCCGGACCTAAAATTCCATATGGGCCACCCACAGTTCTAATTTTCGGCCGGAAAGGGGTTAATCAGGATTACGGGAACCTTCACTCTCCACAACTCAACATTTAGATGCGTCATTATTTCATCCAAAGCTAGCTATTGACTTATATAACTTTTGATTATTTGAAAACCTAGATAAAAAGATATCTAGCGTGTATGCTGTATTTTCATTTTTTGAGTGGTTATTAAGGTAATTATTTTATTACACAGATATGCCTCGGATAGAGCTATAATGCGTTACTCAAAGATTGCAGTACAATTGCATGACAAAACAGTCCGAGATGTGGCACTACGTAGCAGATGGATGCTTGTATGATCTCTATCCTCTTGGTTTCAGTTTACTTTCGTCTTATTTGTTACATTATCGTCCAGACTGAATTTTCATGCTGGCCATAAAACTTAAGGTATTTTAGAGCAAGAAGCAGAATACAAGAAAATAAAAACAAAGAGCCAATTAAAACTTGAGATACTAGAGCAACATCCTAGCCCAAACCTACATAAACAACCTAAACGCAACATACATATACAGTTACATATATACACACGTCATTTAATAAATTTCTATATCTAATCTATTTACAAAATGTTGTTCTAACTTGAAAGTTTGTATTATTTTTTTTTATGCTACAAAGCAGAATAGTGCTTTATAATTTTATATATCATATCTTGGATTGCTTTTTCAGAGCAAGGAAATCAAGAAGAAGGAAACTGGCAAGCAAATAAAAGACGAGAGTAATTCATCAAGGAGGCATAAGGAAATAAGGGTATGCTTTACCGCTCTACAACATTTTGTTCATCTTTCTTGTTAACCACATTCATTTTTGTGTGGATTAAAAGGTTACTCTTCGTTGTTCAGTTACATATTTTTTTCAAATTACATTTTAACCGATGCAAAAAGGATCAAAATGGGTCTTTTGAATACATGCCAAGACAGAGGTTAAATTGGTTTGATTCAAAAACACTTTTTGTCCATCTTTAAAGATTTTGTATTAGCAAATAAACAATTATAGCACAAAAAGAATACTTTACAATGATGATTTACATATCTGTATAAAATTATATAGCTATAAATAATTGAAGCCTTAGTGATTGGCTTTTTTTTACAGGAGAAGCCTGCGAATCAAGTGGCGGATCCATCTTTTCATACAGAAAGTAGTGGAAATGGTCATCCTGATGCTCACCCATCAACCTCCATGGATAATGATGATGTCATCTCTATAGGTTTATTTTTATGAGCATATGTACATAAATAACATGGATATATCTTGAGAAGCTAGAAAGTAGAAACTACATATCATGCTACTTTTTATATCGCTTTTGCATCTTGCAAAAGATGTGTGTTTTTTAAATATATGTTTATCGAAGTTTGTTCATTACTGCAGCTATCGGTGGTGTAACAGGACAGCTTCTTGACCAGATTAACCGGGCCATGGACCAAGTTTATGCAAATTTTTCTGCTTTTAGGGAAAACTCGGATTTGTTAGAGGTGTTAGCTCAATTCATTTACTTATAATGTGTCATTTAGGTCCAATTTTATATTTAACGGGTCAAAGGGTAACTAAAATATGGGTGAAATAGGCTGAACAGTTGATTTTCCTGCTTAAAACCTAAATACTTTATTACATAATTTGGATTATAATTCGAATAGTTTGACACTCTAATAGTCTAATCAATCTTTGCACCCTAATTATTTACTGTATAAATTATATTTTGGGCAAAATTCTGCACTTCAACGCAACTGTTTTGACCTGAATCTTTTGACTTGTTACACATTCCACCCGACCCATATATAATCCACATTTTGTCACGTCTACTAATAGAAGTGTTGTCTTAACACATGATATGGTTAACCTTCTTTTGTGTGGCAGGTGCAAAAGAACATTAATCTAATTTATCAAATAAGAAACAGCATTCTCACAGTATCGAATGAGTAAGACATGAGCTCTATATTTTTGCTTCCGTTACTTTCTTGTTAATTTACTTTAGTTAATTTTTTTTTATTTATTTTTTTTTTTTTTTTTTTGGTTAACTAATCAATGAATATTATGATTGCAGGTTGAATCACTTTCCGGGAACACTACAGATGCCACCTGTGCCCGTCAAGCTCAACGATGAGCTTGTCAACTTTATACTTCATCTACAATGAAAAATATAATCATACTGTTGGATAAATAGATAAACCTTTTCCTTATAGACATACCCTTCTTTAGGCTGTTAAAATCATAACTTGGAAGCACATATCGCCTGATGACAATTTGAGTCTTGTTGGTATAACCATGGTGGAGATGTTGGTCAACTACACTTTTTCAGGTTAAGATTTAGATATGAATATGGTTTTTAGTTTGTGTGTATATGTTGGGGTTGAGTTTATTCATGTTTTGTTACATAGTGCAAAAGTACACAAACTGCCATATTCTTATGTGTCTAACCTATGTGTCTAACCCATAGTCGCATGGAACGGGGATCGCTCCGGTACGGGATCGCGGTTAGCTATTTCCCAAAATCCAGTAAGATGGGTAGGCTCATTCCGGTTCGCTTCAGTACGATGTACCATATATTTCGGTTCGGTGTACCCAATATATACATGTATCTAAATTTTTGACTCGTGGCTTCACTCATGAGAGTAAAGACAAAAATAAATATAGACATATACGTATACTAGCGAATACCGACTTAATGGTTCACGGTTTTAGCGTCGAGATAATTAATGATTTGTGATATTGTGGTGAGTGTTTTGTGTAGCGTTTAAAATAGTCGTGAACCAATGAAAATGCAATTGCAAACGGTTGTCTTATCGATAACTAAAAGTCTAGACAAAATTCTTAACATCTATCAACCAACATATAAAAATATTTAATGAAAATGAAAGTAAACATTACATAAGTTATGAGATAAAAACTAACAACACACGTTACTTGTCGCGTAAAAACTAACAAGGATGAGATTAATGGTGCCGTTGCTAAGAACGCAAGTACCAAAATTAGCATTAATGTGATTAGCCCAAAATAAAATAAAAAAATGAGCTAATTTTGGCTATTTTGTAAAAGATTTGGGCACGTTTAACCTCATTTTTTTAATGGGCGTATTTAACCTATTGTAAAGTTAAATGTGCACTAACGGTTACATATTTTCTCTTAATTGTAAAACATTATAATCGTTTTTGAAGAAAAACTTATACATATAATATATTTATATACCGACAGATAGTTTTGTGTTAAAAAAAAGTTTATGAGTTCTAAACGAAAAATAATAAAAGTTTGAAGATTTGGGGATTAAACATAATGTTTTGAAACCCGGTTCGACCCGGGTGGTGGTTGAACCGTTCTCGTCGAAAACCGGGTCGATTTAACCGAGTCAACCCGACGGGTTGGGTCAAAGCAGGTCAAATTAAGCGAGGTTAACCCACCGGGTTGAAGCATCCCGGTCAACCGGTTTCGATATGTATTAATAGTTTCAACTTTTCACTTTTTACTTTTGGTTTTCTTTATATATAGTATAGCATAGTACCCAGCGTTGCGTCGGTGGGTACCTGTGACGACTAACGGAGAATAGATCTCATTGAAACTGATTCACCGGTTGTATCGGTTTCAACGGGTCCTCTCTAGTTCATTTTCGGATGGTTGTTATTGGTTAGCCGAACGGGTGTGACACGGTTCCAGTTGAACCGTTGGCCCGATCCGATTTTCAAAACTATATGTACCATCAACTTGTTAGCTTGTTTGAAGCTTTGTGTGTTTTATTAATTTGTATAATGTGTATAATAGCTTGTACTTTTCATTTGAGGGTGTTTTAAAAATAACATTAATTAATATATTTAATTATTTTATATTTAGGATTATGTTGTAGCTTGTTTAAATTGTATATTGTGAAAATTTTATTGTAATTTTTAGCAAGGGGTGTTTTAATTGGTTGTTTTTAATTTGGTAGATATGCTTTTAATTGGTTGTACAATGTGAATAAATTATTATACTTTTAAGCAGTGTTGTAAATATCGCTCGGCGGTCGACCACCGCCAAGCGCCATATCGGTCTTGGCGGCGATATATCAGTGATATAACGGAGACCCTAAATTATAAATAAATTAATTTTTTTTATAGGTATTTATATATTTTATATACATATTTATAAAGGTTTATCAGTTTATTGTTATATTTAATATTTTTAATTATATATTTTATATAAATATTATAATTTTTACATTGTATATGCATTTAGTTATGTATTTCCCACTCTTAACCGATATTTGACCGATATTCCGATATTTGACCGATATTTGACCGATATTTGACCGATATTTAACCGATATTTAACCGATATTTGACCGATATGATCGATATAACCGATATTGACCGATATTTGAGTGATATTTGACCGATATTGACCAACCGATAAATTTGACCGATAAGTGAAATATCGTATCGGTGGACAGCCGATAAGCGATATATCACTGATATATCGGCCGCCAAGACCGATATTTACAACACTGCTTTTAAGTAATGAGGGTGTTTTAATAAGAGTATTAATTACACAATATACTTCTCTCACCTTTGACTTTCAACTTTTCACTTTTCAAGGTTTGACCGTTTTTCTATTATATGTATAGATATACGAAAAATATAAGGGAAAAAAATATAAGTTACACATTTTTTCATATATTATAAGTTTGTTTAAACACAAGTTGCATTATTTTAAACTTCTAGTGGGCATGCACTTAAATATTTTAATAGGAAGTTATCTATATCTATATCTATACTATTTATAATGTATTTAAGCACTTCCCTCCTATTAAATTTTTAAGATTTCATAATATAGATTTTAAGAAAATACAAGTGAAAAAACATTATTTACAAGTATGTTAAGCACAATATTCTCATCTTAAAACACTATCTTTCTTACTTACAATTAATACACCCCTTCACTAATAAATCTAGAAAGATCACACGTGTGATCTTGTTGGTTGGTCTTCGATGACTATTTATAGCGAACAAATACTTTTCATGTGACTTTTTAAGTAGAGTAAGGCGACAAACATTTTATCTTTTTATGTTTTTTTTGACAATAAATTCTGGATATCAAAATTTCATTTAGCGTCTTGTTCGGGCTCAAGCCCATTTGGTCCGTTGCCCATTCGAGATAGAATATTTGTATAATGTGTTTTATTATTTGTATTAGTGACATTTAATGCAGGAATTGTGTTTAATTTGGTTGTACAATATAATTGATAATTTGTATTTATTATTAAATGGGTGTTTTAATAACTGTATTAATTATATTTATTCATCAGTAAATTAATTGACTATATTAAATAGCATTAATGAGGTGTTCTATTTTTATTATGTGCATTAAAGTGGTGTACACTATGCTTCTTGTCTTGTACGTATGAAAATTATGTGCATCGAATAATGTGATGTAAAGAATTTTAAGTCTTCCTCTTATAGTAAGTGTGTAGGCTTATTTTTTTAAGACTTCCTTTTAAAGAAAGTCCCAAACACTTTATATAGTAGTATAGATAAATCATTAAGCACAATGTACACACAAATATAGCACAAATGTACAAAAAAAACTACTCCAACTCCACTTCTTTTCTTTGCAGTAAACCAATTTTTATTATTTGTAGTTGTGTATGGATGCCACAACATATTCTTCATTTACTTTTGTTTATTCTAAATGATACAACCCATCATCTCATCAACAACTACGTGGTTACAACTTCAACCAACAACAAACCACAACAAAACCCACGTCTTTCTCAAAAATTTAAACGAAAAAATAAAAATAAATACAAGAACAAGAAACAAATGTCGGTTTTGGTTTTCGAAATACTTATAGATCTTTAAAGATCCAACAAACCCTTCATTGATCTTGGAAAAACAAAATTCAAAACCACCTACCTGTTTTGCGAGTCACAAACAAGATTCAAATGAATTGTTGTTTTTCCTTTTCGTTTGTCAAAAATAAGAAATAGAAGGGTGCTTATTGTGTTTGTATTTCGATATGAAGACAAGAAACGAGAATCACCAGTGACAATTGTGTATTTTTTGTTCGGATTAGAGAACGCAGAGATTTTGGCGTGGGATTTTCGGTTTTAAAATTTAGTGAAGATGAGATGGTGACTTTTGTGAGTTTATGAGATTGAGATGAGAGAAAGGAGATAAGAGGTAGCTGGTGAATAAGAAAATAGGGCAACATTGGTCTTAGTATCATTTAGGGTTATTTGCAATAATGAGTGCAGTATTAATGTTTGTTAAAAAAATTATATTAAATTGAGTACTACGAGTTGCCTTTGGTATCGAGCAAATGATTTTTGAGTTATCAATATTTGTTTTGGTTGCGATTATCGTGGGTGCACTAATATTTTATATGAAATACTAGGCTATTACTTAAAGATATTACAACAAAAAATCTCTTTTCTATAAAGTTATTGTCACGGTAAAAATATAATAGTAATATATTGTATGCAAAAATTTTAATTTGAGTACCACCGTCATAACACGTGGTACACGGCTAGTTTTTGTAATGGCCGGGAGTAATTATTTATTTAAGTAGGCCCAAAGAGTTGTATCTTTTTCTTACTTCTTACGGTTTTTCTCTCTCATTCTCACAGCCCACTTTGTCTTCTTCACTTTTTTTCTTCCTATCATCAACCTGCAACCAAATTCACCGTTTTATCATAAACAAATCGGTGAGCCAACCAAATTTGGAACACAGTTTTCACCACCCTAAATCGCGATCACGACTGATCTAGTACAATTTAGATTAAGGATTGGGAAACGATGATTTCTGGTTCAATTCGCGATCCCGAGCGATCCGAATGGCAGACGTACCGTGACTTGGTACACCCGAACCAGATGGGAATTAGTATCCATCCTGGAGATCCATGTGACCGTGGTCTAACCTAAAAACTCCTAAACACATCAAGATCCTTTCCTATTGGTGTATTTAGCACTATTGAAAAACCAGTATTTTTGGCAAACACCTATAGCATGAAAGATTAGCAGGCGTATATTTGTCCACAGATTAGCGACATACTGTACACCAATTGACATTCGTGGAAAATCTATCACAAATTTACCACAGATTAGTGACATATTACACACTAATTTGTTGACCAGACATCCGTGGGAACGGAAATCTGTCGCTATTTTCCCACTGATTAACGACTATTTACCTACTAATTTTGTTGACTACATATTCCAATAGATTAGCTACATACTTCCCACAGCTTAGCGACGAGCAAAAACCCGTGGAAAATCCGTAGCTACATTCCCCAAGGATTAACCACCAAAATTACATGTGAAGTCTGTGGGAAATTACCCACGAATTTCCCACATGTATTAATGTTTTCGGGTTTCTATACACTTACATGCTTCTACATTACTATATATTTTTTCATATGTGTTGGTAATTTTATATTATAAGTGTTTGTCTATTAAAGAATCACATGTGTTATCACAAGTGTATGTGTTTATAGTTATAAGTTATAACTTTATTGCATAAATAATCATTGTATATGTGTAGATATATGTCTTACATATATATGTTCTGCAAGTCATTTCCTTCATTGTATCTATATATGTTTCATATCTATTATCTATCTATCTGTTAATTCTAATACAACACAGTTTTGGAGATCCCTTTGCAATTAATTTGGTACACGTGTCACATTGTGGTTAAGTCTTATTTTAGGAATCTAATTAATCGTTGCGTTTAAACTCCAATATACTTTTATTAAAAATCTTATGCAATACACTTTTCCTATATGTGTTTAAACTCCTAATACTATTTCTTTTTGAAGATAAGTGTAACGCCCCAAATTTTAGGGTTTAGTTATAGATAATACAATATTAAGCATGAAATATTATAATAATAGTTTAGTTAAGTTTCCATTGAAAAAAGGACCTTGGGTGCAAATAGTAAACAAAAAAGACCAATGGTGCAAAGGATTTAATGTCATAAACTAACAGGAGTTAAAACACAGAAATTACCGTTTTACCCTTATGGGTTATAACTCATTTAGTCCAAAAATTCCCACAAAAACACACGTGTGTTTGGTGCATGGGACATGGCTTATTAGGAGGTTTTGGAGGGAAAAATCTCTTAACACTATTCTTGCTAAGTTCATTCCAAAAAGGTTTCTTCAAGACCAAGTGTTGGTGTTCTTGGTGATTTGGTGTAACCCTAGAAGCTTTCAAAGTGCTAGTAATAATCCTCATCAATGGTACGTGTCTAAATTCAAGTTTTGATTTCAAGTTTATGATAAGGATTGAGGTTATAGCGTTTAAAGGGTTAACGATGAATTTAGTTATGTTTATGAGATTAAAATCATTTTTGATGATCATGAACCAAGTTAGAATGATTTGTAGATTATAATTAATTATATCTCTGAATTTTTGAAGTATTTGTTTAGGGATTATAAGTTAGTTCATGGTTTAAGAAAATATGATGTCTAGTTACATATTTAAAGGAGTGTTTGGCTTAAGCTTAATATAGTGCCTAAACTAGTAAATTTTGTTTAAGGCCCGATGAAATGATATTTAAGATGTTTAATAAGTTGATGCAGGGCCATCCCGTGAATTTTGGAGGCCTTGTGTCATCATGAATACTTAGGCCTCGTGGAAAACACAAAAACTCTATATAATGTAAAAGTAAAAAAACTGTATGTAATGTTAGGTAAGCAAAAACATTAAATAAAGGAGTTTAACAAATTGACATGTGTTGCACTGATAATATTAGACCACCTATAAAACCTTTCATCACTTAATAAACATATTGGACCATTCTTAAAGTTTGTCCATACCGTGGGTGGAAAATGTTAATTTTATACACTCATATGTGCTTATTTGGAAACATATTGATATATTATGGTACAAATGTAAAACCTAGTAATTGTAGGGTGCAAAGTGAGAATAGTCCAAAGATGTCATCTTCCTCATCCATTCAACCGCACCCATAACTCTGTTTTCATCTTTTTATATAAATCTCTTAAAACTAAACAACTAGTCGATGTATAACTTATATTCGGTCAAAAATAACAGTATGTTAGGTTCGAGAATACATTTTCATCTATTTTACATGGAAAAACCGAGTTAAATACCATTACCGGTTAAAAATCTTGGGGCCCCTCGAAATTTGAAGGCCTTGAGCAGTTGATCATCCGACACGTGCTTAATTCGGCCATGAGTTAATGTTAAGTTATGAGAGTGTTTTGTATAGTTTTATGTTGGGTTTTGGGTCGTTTTAGACAAATAAGAATTTAGGTTAGCAAGGTTCGTAGAAAGTTTAGTTATCAAACCTCTGTAGAAGATGTATACCCTTTAATGGTTGTTGAGATCATGGGTCGGGCATTTGTAAAAAGGTCATTTTATCTTTCTCATGCATAGTACAATGTCTCTTTCTCCTCTTGCTTGAATTGATGAATTTACCTAAGTTGATTGGCCATCTTTGAAGCTGGGCAAAATCTTTGTATGAAGGCTTTCTTCAAAAGTTCCCATGTGGGAATCGTCTCAGCGGGTAGCCGATCCAACCATCGTTTGGTTGTTCCAGTTAATGACATAGGGAATATTCACAGCATAATAGCATCAGTTGAGACATCCGGGATATTAAATAGGCTTACGATATATAACACCTTCTCCACATGTTCCAAAGCATATTCCGTCACAAGTCTCGCATAGGAGTTGTTCCTTAACTTGCTCATGAATTGGTTCAGGATCTCGAAATTCACATTCTCCGGGATTTCAGGTTTAACTAATCCTCTAAACCTATCACCACGAGTTCTACCCAAGTATTGCTCCATGGTGAGTGAGTTGATATTTACTTCTTCTTTCTTTTCTGGTTCAGAATCTGACGATTGATTCGTGGAAGGAGTAAATGTTGTGTACCGAGATGGGGGTGTTTTCTTTTCTAGCCCGAAATTGCCTTTCCGGATTGGCGTAATGAGTAGCCAAGAAAAGGGTTAAGCTCCTACTCTTCATACTGGACATGGTTACAAAAGATTAGTAACAGAATAATAAATATAAATTCAAAATAACCTAAAATAAAAATCCTAATGATAAAAATTACTAAAACAAAAAAAATTGTAAAAACTTAGATAAAATCCTAATTAGCTCCTCGGCAGCGGCGCCAAAAACTTGATGGTCTTTTTCCTAGATCAAGTTTTAATATTTATAAGTCTCGTTTACCTATGATCTAGGTGAGCACTAACGGGCAATGTACCTAGTTGTGAGTAGTCTAGAAATGGTAAAGCCGAGATCGTCCCAAGAGCTATGTGGCGGATTTTGACTTAAGTTATCTATTGTCACTAAAAGGGTTTTGATTTGAATTGTATTAAACTAATTAAAATGACAAAAATGAAATGGATTAAATCAGTGGGAGAAAGATGTGCTAGCCTAGTTACTAATAATACCATGCCATAATCTAGTTTTCCTGAAAGTGTTTACTATCGGTGGTTAAATGTCATTAGGCTCAGATGGTCAAATCGCCTAACCTATATTCCTAGACCCCAACTCATATGGTTAATTCACCAGTAAGTCTAGTCATAGTCATTACGCGCCAGCTATCTATCTAGACCTATGCTTAGTGATTTAACACTAAACCAAGGTATGGTCTACTCAAGGTTCCCGCATTTCTTAAGCATCTCTACTAGTGAAGGTAGTCTTATGGTCAATTATTATGCAAGGGAGATGGTAGTCATATGGTCAATGCTTACATACCCCTCGCAACCTAGCACACTAGCTTTCTATGGTCAATACTAACTAGCATACTAGATGCGACCTAGCTTCAATACTACCAAAACACGAGGATCAATGATAGGCTAGAAAGATAAACACATAAAGCAATAAATAAATGGGAAAACACAAATCAAGGTATTGGTAAATTCATAAATAGGCTAGCACATGAAGTGTTTAGCCTCTCATTAAATAATGCAGCAAAAACAATGTTATTAATCATATTGAAAGAAGACATTGGATTCGATACAAATACTTGACACGATGCTAAAGCTAATGTATTAATGGTACGATTTCTCCCTTCGAAAGTGATTTGGATTTGTTGAGATTCGTCCTTGGTGAAGCCTTAAATTGTCCCTTCTAAGTTGTGGTGAAAAGGATGATTAAAAAAATACAGATTTAGGGCTTGTTTTTATAGCCTCGACATAGCTATGGCGTAACCTTAAGTAAAGATAGCTATGGCGTAACCTTAAGTAAAGGGTTACACCATAACCCTCATATAACTCACGATCTTATCCATTTAATAATCTCTACGGCGTAGTCTCAAGAAAATATTATGCCCACAGAATGCTCGTTAACATTTTCATTGTTTTTGTGTTGTAACCTTGTAATGAGGTTACAACGTAACCTTCTTGATCACTGAAATTGGCTAAGTCTTTGGATTTTTTCGGCGTAACCATGTCGATGGAGTTACGCCATAACCTTGATCAACGTTGACTTTAATCTTCTAGTTATAATCTTTGTTACAACGTAGGTTGTAAATGCATTCTACGTCGTAACCTTCTTCTGGCCAGCAAACTCTTGTCTAACTTCGTTAGTTTTCCTTCCAAATCTGCGTTTATTCGTAATGCTCATGTATAACCTGAAATAAAATAAAACATAATAGGAGTATATATCCATGCAAAACTACACAAATAGTGAGCATTTTAGGGGGAAATTGACACTAAATATCAGGATTATTTGACGTCGTCAATGTGTAGGCCATATACAAGCCAAAAGTATCATCCAAGAAGTACATCAAGGTTCTTGCGGCATGTACATAGGGCCACGATCGGTGGTCACAAATATAAAGAAGTTAGGTTACTATTGACCTCTATGCACGAAGATGCAAAGACAATCATATAAACGTGTGAGTCCTGTGAGATACATTCCCCGATACCAAGAATGCCCAAGAAAGAAATGACTTCAATGACTTTGGCATGGCCTTTATCTCAATGGGGAATCGATATTGTAGGGGCCCTCCCTGTGGCCCCAGGAGGAGCCAAGTTTCTACTCGTAACAATCGACTACTTCACTAAATTGGTAGAAGAAAATCCTCTAATCTCCATAACAGGAAGACAAATGGAAAACTTCGTATGGAAACATATTGTTTTCATATTCGAAACCCCACAAATCCTTATCTCCGATAATGGAAAGCAGTTTGCAGAGGGTACTTTTTCAGTCTTTTGCTAGAAGTCAGGCATTCACGAGTCCTTCACCTCCATATACCATCCTCAAGCCAATGGACAGGTGGAGGTGATGAAAAAAGACGTCATCAAAGGAATGGAACGAAGACTAGGGAAAAGTCACCAAGACTGGGTAAATGAGCTACCACATGTGTGTTGGGTTTATTGATTTGATGATACAAAACAATAAATAATGAAACATCAAGGACTTAAAGTGACAAGAAGGAAATCTACAAAAATATGGAGGGACTTGCTTGCAAAAGAAGATTTATTATTTAGTCCTTTGTAGTCTTTTGTAAACCCTAATCCTCTAGTATATAAAGAGGACATGAGGTATAGGTTTTATATTAAGTCTTTCATAATGTAGTCGACTAAAGGTGTGTGTGTGTAACCTAGGGCGTGTATTTTATTGTAAACGCCTAGGTTAGTTGTTTACCTCCAAGATCTAAGGTGTCTTAGATCCCTGTTACAATTAGGTAACACGTATTATTCTGATCAAATAATATTTGGAGGAGATTGGGTGAAAGTAAAACCTTGTGTCAATAATAATGATGTTTTGATTTATTCTGTTGTGCATCTTATTGTTATCATTGTTATTGTTAAACCCTAGAGGCTCAAAACGATCTTATTGTTATCATTGATGTTTGTTTAATTCCATTGTGCATGTTCTTAATCTATGTTATTGTTGAACCCTAGATGCTCTAAACGATCTTAAGGAGTTTATCAAACTCCACAATTGGTATCAGAGCCAAGGGGGCTCGTTACCTAGGGATTCGCAAGGTTTTATGTGTCGAAAAAGAAGAAAAATTCAAATTTCAACAATTTCCGTAATGCTTCTGCAGCACTGTTTTCAAGAGGGGATAACTTTTTCGTTAACCGTTGGATCATGACGAAATTTGTGGTGGACGTTATATATATATTCATCTAACTTTTCCTTTGGAGGGATTGTCGTCGAGCTCTCAATCAAAAGTTATTCGAAGGTCGAGTTAGGCTATGACATTTAACAATTGAATTTTGGAATTTTAGGGTTTTCTTGGATATTCAACTTCCTAAATCCGTGTTTCTTTGAATTAATTCATTATGGAAGTTGGTTATATATTGTGTGGTGTATTTACTTAATGGAAGAGCGGCTTTGATGGTGTTTTGATTGGTTACCACTGCTAGTGTTATCGGTTACCATTGTTAGCTTGTTGTATCCACTGCTAAGCTTATCGGTTACCTTTGCTAGCTTGTTGTATCCTTTGCTAAGCTTATTGTTACCCTTCGCTAGCTTTACTGGTTACCACGCCTTGATAAGTTACCTTTGCTAGTGTTTTCTTTCCACTTCTAGTGTTTGGATTCCATTGCTAGTATCTTTTAGCTATTCTTTTATACAAAGTTACTACTGCTTATGTTCCCTATTTGTTGATAACAAAAAGGGGAAGAGATATTGGAGTGGCATGGCATGAATTAAGGGAAAGACAAGAGTGTTTCATTCATGGTGAGATTTAATTATCTCAATTTCTCTACTTCATCTAGGGAAGTTCGTACAAGAACCGTGTTTGTATTGTCATCATCAAGTAGGGGAAGATTGTTGAGTTTATTGATTTGATGATACAAAACAATAAAAAATGAAACATCAAGGACTTAAAGTGACAAGAAGGAAATCTACAAAAAGATGGAGGGACTTGCTTGCAAAAGAAGATTTATTATCTAGTCCTTTGTAGTCTTTTGTAAACCATAATCCTCTAGTATATAAAGAGGACATGGGGTGTAGGTTTATATTAAGTCTTTCATAATGTAGCCGACTAAAGGTGTGTGTGTGTGTGTAACCTAGGGCATGTAGTTTATTGTAAATGCCTAGGTTAGTTGTTTACCTCTAAGATCTAAGGTTTCTTAGATCCCTGTTACAATTAGGTAACACGTATTATTCTGATCAAATAATATTTGGAGGAGATTGGGTGAAAGTAAAACCTTGTGTCAATAATAATGATGTTTTGATTTATTCCGCTGTGCATCTTATTGTTATCATTGTTATTGTTAAACCCTAGAGGCTCAAAACGATGTCAAGGAATCTAACAAACTCAACAATGTGTTATAGGCACAGATAACCTCTCCTAAATCAAGCAATGGCAAAACTCCGTTCAGCCTCACCTACGGTTCGAAATCTGTGATCCCCAAAGAAATAAGTGTGAAAATCGAACGGGTAAGAGCATTTGAAGAAAGAGCAAACAATAAACGACAAAGGGAAAATCTGGATCTCCTAGAATAAAAGAGAGAGATAGCCTCCATTAAAGAAGCTATTAGAATAAACTAGAAAGTTTCTACAACAAGCGAGTTCGACCTTCTACTTTCAAGCCAGGAACACATGTGCTCCGGCTAGATAGCGCAAGTAAAGCTGAGTTTTAGGGCAAGTTGGGCCCCACATGGGAAGGACCACACATGGTCAGGAAGGCCTACGAAGACGGAGCTTATAAGCTGGAAACACTCTCCGAGGAACTAGTTGACCGAATTTGGAATGGTTCAAACCTCCGTAAGTTTTACATGTAAAGCTTACTTTATGATTTTCTCCAAAGTCATTGTTTAGACTACCTTTTGCTAAGGGAAAATTACTAAGTGTAGGAAACTAAGTATTCATACTAAATGTGATGTAAATCTTCCTACACTATTAATAAAAGTAATAAATTCCAGTCAAATCTCTTGTGTCGTTATTTTACAACAAATATTTGACTCACCAAGTGTGTAAAAGTTTCAACGTTCAAAAGGATGATAAAGGACCGAGCTAAGGTCCTATTCACATCCACTAAATTCATGTTAACTTCCCAAACGTCTTTAGATGAAGCCTTGTGGGCTAAAACAGAGCGGATCGCAACCCTCTGTTACAAGCGAAGGACTGCTTGATAAAATCTGGTGACAAATTTACAATCAAAAGGGCCACACTTGAGTCCTAGATAGTGAAATTATGCAGTAATTAAAGATACTACTTAAGAAAAAGGTTGGGACAATACATCCACTATTCATAAATATCTTTTGAAAGAAGGATAGAAAAAAAGGCATTCGAATATAACATCAAATGTTTATAACTAAAAGCCTGAATATTACAGGGTACACACCACCCTTGGGATCATATTAACGCGGGCGACCTTCAACCACCTTGATTAAGGGCTTTTGAAGAGGAAAGATTCAACTTTGAAGTTGGTTGTGAAGGAGCATGATTAATAATGGGACAAAGAGTCTTGAGTTTCTTAGACAAAAGCTCCTCAAGAGGAGCAAAGGGGTCAGAAGTAGCTTCGACCAGGAAAGGGTACGTAGCAACCGCCAAATCATTGCCAGTTTTGTAGAAGTCTTTCTTAGCAAACGGATGATATTTGGGCATATTCTATAGCTCGAAGGGATCTTTCAATGCCACAACCTCTTCGAAGTCAACAATCCTTCCATGGACGATAGCAGCCTTTACAGTTGGGTTACATAATAACCCATCTCATCATTTCGAACAAGCTCCATGGCAACGTGCGAAACTACCTTTGCTACAACTACATCCCTGCCCTGTTTAAGCTTATCCACCTGTTGCAGAAGTTGGACCTCTAGCTCCCCCATCCGGCTTTGCTAGGTTTTCAGACCTTCCACTTTCATACGAAATGCAAGTGTTTGATCATAACTCACCCAGTTCTTCACTTATTTCAAAGCCTACTATATTCATGATGTAGCTTCTCATTTTGGTTATGAAGGGTAGTAATCTCTTCTTGAATGTCCATCATTAAAGGATTCTTCTCCAAATCTTTAAGGTCATCTTTACACCTGGCCTCGAGCAGGGCATAGGCTTCATCTTTCTTTTTCACTGTCTCTTGCATAACATCACAAGTAGATCGTGCCTTTGTAAGAGCAGTCATAAGCTTACGAGTCATGTTGTTAAGAGCATAATCAAGTACAGCTTGCCTCATGTAGAACTTTTCGTGCATACCATACAACTGATCAAGGCTTAACCCTTTGATATGATGCTTCCAAGAAGGAGGAGTAACATGGGAAACTACCCAATGATAGTCTGTAGAGTCCTTCAATTCTCGTGCTTGGGGGAATTCTGTACATACAAAACATAATGGATTATACTTATTTTACAGAAGATAAAGTTTATAAGGGAATTGAAATCTTACCATAAAAGTCATCATCGTTGTCAACGTCCATAGGTTCTGAGGTCTCGCCAATGGCTTTGCTTCTCTGATTCAGGACTTGTCATGTTTTCTGGCAAGTCTCCCTTAGCGTAGGCCTGGGAGCTACCTGTTTTCTTTTGCCACTAGCTTTGGAAGACTCACCAGCCTTCCAATTCTTAAGTCTGTCAGCAACAGTGGTATTAGCCTTCCTAGTGTCATCATTTTCTGACGAAGACTCCTTTGACTCTCCCATATTCTTAGCGAATTGGGATGGATTATCAAAGTTGAGAGGCTCCACATTAATCATAGGTGTCTCAGTGTTAATAAAAATAGAATGAGAGATTATTCCTACATCCCCAGAGGCATCCTTCAACATGAATTTGAACTCACCATCAATTTCTTCCATAATGAAGTTCTTAAAAGACATCTCTGAACAGATAAACAAGAAATGATACATTATTAGATATAAAGAAGAAGTGTAATGTATGCAAAAAAAAGAATGGCTACCCCTTCCACGGTGGTAAATTATGGGCTCTTTAGGACTATGTTTCCATGATGGTTTGAGGCCAACAAGATAAAGGATAGGTTCAGGAAAGCTTTGGCAAGGAATAAGATGTGAAATTATAAGCTTGTACAAAGGGTCCTCTAGCATATGGAGGGGGCATTGATCTTTGAAGGATTTTTCATCAAATTTATGGTCATCCAGTAGAAGCTCTGGGTAGGATGATGGAACAATCTTATTCTCAATAAAGAAGAAACTACCCTTTCATTCCTCAATATGAGTGTATGGCTTGGTGACGACTAACGGAACGTCTTTTCCTGGCCTATTAGAAAGTGTTAACCAATCTCCACTAGGATACAGATTTAGGAAGGCCTTGAAAAGCTCCATGCTGGGCTCCCCACAGTAGCTTTTCACATGACGGCGAAGGTTGTCAGTTTGACAAGGCCAAATTGGTTGAATCGAGAAATGTGAACCTTAAAATAGTTCAACGCCTCGTAGAAGAACTTTGGTAATGAAATTCTAAGGTTAGAATGGGTAAAGAAGTGTGTATACAGACCGAAAAACCCATTTGGGGCATCAAAAATTGTTTGGTGCTTTTTTGGAAGCATAACCTTGACATCTTGAGGAATGTCGTAATCAACAATCAGTTGAGACAACTCTGATTTGGATAAAGTGCATGTTTGGTCTCTGATAACGAATTTGGATTCCATGATGTATATGTGTGGTTTATTTTACGTTGCAGAGCAGAAGTTGATCATAGGAATAAGGCAAGCGGTGAAAATGGTAAAAAAATAGGGTCTTGAATTAGGATATAATCGAGAGAAGGGGTCCAATTTTAATTATTACTGTGCGGATTAGACGTTCACCATAACCAAGGATAAAATTGTTCATTATCCATGATTTGAATTTGCAACTAACACCGCCATAAGTGGGTTACACATTAAATGCTGACAGGATGTATTTGTTTGCAACAGCTTCAAAAATTAGAGTGCTACAAGGATGCGTTGAAGTCGAATGCAATACATTCATAGATGTATATATCACTTTTGACTGGGGGCTTGATGACATACACTCCGAATTGGCTCGGAGGCCATCCCTCCGAGCTCACTAGGATCTACTCCCACCAAACATCTAAGAGCCTTTGAATAGGTTCTCATGGCGTAAAACTATCTTCATTATGGTTACCGAAATGTGAATTCGCCAACCGAAGCACAACGCCTCTTAGAGTGTGCCCTTCAATAAGACTAGCGCATAGGTTAACTCTGACCAAGTCAAAACCCATTCTAAGTCCCTGTCAATGCTTTCCCGCCAAGATCGGGATCGTGGTACACAACCCTATGTAAATCCACTAAAAGCATGGGACTCCTCCACGTTCACAGTTATAGTGAGAGACATGCCTATGCCTAATTTATCACTTATAAATAGACGGTTGATGCAGGATTTCCGACCAAGATTTAATATTTCTAAAGTCTCATCTACCTAAGGTCTACATATTGCACTAACGAGCAGTGAACCCGATCATGCATAGTATAGAAGGCGGTAAAGCCCAGGTCGTTCCCAAGAGCTATGTAGATGAGGATCCTAATTAAGTCGTAATTGTTGAAATATTAATTACACTAATAGAAAATAAATAAAATGCGGAAAATGAACGAGGTTGTGAACAATAGAGAGAAAGTGTGCTAACCTAATAAATCATCCTATCATATTATGTCTATGTTTTCTAATTACTTCCTATTGATTCAAGTGGGGGTTCAATTCGATAGACATCCTTTGGTCAATTCGCCATAGCCTATCAACAAAGGTTACTACCCGACGTCAAAGGCCTACCCTTTGGGGAGTCGAGGGTCTCAAGCAACCTAAGCCAAGTCATTAAGTACCCTACATGCAAGATTCGAAACAATGTGTGTCCGGGCGCTAGCATCTTAGACATGCATCCCTAACTTCTTAAGTTCCTCCTTCCGAACGGTGATCATTTGGTCAATTCACACAAAAGTGATTGGTAGTCCTTTGGTCAATTCTTACCAACCCTCTCTACTTACTTCCTTATGGTCCTTTGGTTAATTCTCCTAAGAAAATAAGTACGACCGCAACTAAAAACTACCGAAGCTAGGGTGACTACCAACGAACTATGCATGCATCCACTAGAAACAAATATAGAAGAATGAAAACATAAACAACACGATCAAGGAACATAACTAGGCTAGCACCAAAGGTGCTTAGCCGATCATATTAAAAGACACAATCAATTCAATGTTTAACATAATTGATGAAGACATGAATTAAAGTGTAAAGAAATAGTAATCGCTAAAGCTTTTCGATGATATGGTATGATTTATCCCTTGGAAATAGCTTCGTATGCTGAATATGGTCTGCCCTAGGAACCCTCTTTACGTTCTCTGCTTTTGTATGGTGAGTAAATGATGAAAAATGTTGATTTTAGGGCTTATATTTATAGGCCCGATCATAGTTACGGCGTAACCTAATAATGTGGTTACGCCGTAACTTAATTATCCTCAAAACTCAACTCTCGTAGTGGTGATTACGGCGTAACTTAAGGAATAGTTACGCCGTAATTATAAGCTCCGCTGTAAATTAATAGAGGATTACGTTGTAACTTAATTATCCTTCAAACTCAAGTCTCGTAGTGCTGGTTACGTCGTAATGCATGTTTGGAAATTACGGTGTAGTTGTTGGAGGCGTGAAATTCCACATGACCTAGATGGTTACGGCGTAACTTAAGTTGAGAGTTACGCCGTAACTGCTGTTGACTTGGTCTTCGTAACGTAATCCCAGCTACGGCATAATTGAGAGTAGGAGTTACGTTGTAGCTTCTTCAATAAGAGCATACTAAGGTGAAAACTATTAAGAATATCTCCAAATTCGCATCTATAAGCTCCAATGCTCATATATTACCTGGAAACAAAATATAAATGAACAAGAGTATATATACATATAAACAACATAAAATATGAGCATAAACGGAGAAAATTGACACTTAAAAATCAGGATTATTTGATGTTATCAAATATCCCCCCACTTGAACTCTACTTGCCCTCAAGTAGACCTTATTAGAATAATTTCTAAAAAGATATCCCCCAAATTACTTGGAAGATATGAGATTAAAAATTTCTTATGCTAGAATAAATCAAAGCCGAACACCTCACAAAATAGGAATAAACACTCATACTCTCTCTCTAATCTAAGTGTCATTTTCAGGATGATCACTTATTGTACAGTCATAGCAAGTATTCTATCATAAGCTTGGCAGTTACACAAATCTCCACCACTAGAGTTAGGGACTAAACAATCTTGAAGGCAATATGTGTGAACACAATATGAGGTTAAGGGTGAAATGTCATTACTAACGTGTCATGGCAAAGTGGACAAAATCAATGATACATGACCAAATCCATGGCCAAGACACCAAAGATTGCTCGCTTCATCACCTAGACATGCTTCATGACTAAAGGGTAGGATAAGACAGGGGAAATAAATTGTGTAAAATGAAAAATAACAAACAAATAGTCTTAACCTATAACCAAGTTATTACCGCCCATCGTCCATCCAAAGTTCAAGATGAAGAAATTGGATGATGATGTATCAAGTAAAGTGCCATTAGCGGACGTCATTATGAGCACATTACTTGTTCTTCAAACTATTGGTGTAAACAACGTCACCAACTCAAATCTTCAAATGTGATCGAGGTAGCCTCCTCGATACTATTATCTAATAATCTCATAACATAGTGCTTATAACATTGCATTTTTTTAATAGCAAAACTACTAAACAATAATAATTTTTTTTTGAATCATAACTATTACAATAAAAGATAAACATCCCCCCACTTGAGATGAACATATATGGAGAATATGGGGTCTTCAATGATCTACAAATGTAAGTCTTTGACGTAGGCGTGATTCCCGAACCTCTCTACTCAAACCTCAAATTTGGGCAAACAGTGACTTCCCAACCATAAATTAAGACTACACGGTAGGCTAAGGCGAATGGGTGTAACGACAAAAACATAATAAGGGTATGAAATGAAAAAAATGGCTCTGAAGGGTGTATCTAGGGGTATCTTGCACTAAAGATGAGTGCAACAAAAGGGTTTAACATAGGGGTCGAATAGTCGAGGTGACTAATCGATAAACACATATATAGGCTATTTGGGTGACAATCCTAAAATATTGCCTTCTTGAATTGATTATTCCATATATATCAAGCTAACTCGACACACCTCGTTTATGGTCTCGAAATGATGCAAAGGCCAAGTTCTAAAGTTTACAAGCTACCGACATACTCATAATTTGGTGGATTTGAGTAAATAAGTGGAAACATATTAGGCTAAATCTCACCATGGAATATCAAAGGTTATAGTGTGCTCGGCTAAGGTCTAATCTAGTTAGGTTAAGAAAAACATGTCAAAATTCTAAAAATGGCATAATTTTTCAAAATAAACTAGAAAAAGAGGGCAAATAAGTTAAAGTAATAATTCTCCCGCCCACTTGAGATGTACAAAGTCCCTTTTATACTAAACATGAAATAAAGGTGAAGAAAACGTAGAATTAGAGCGAGAACTTCCCTGAAATTTGCTCCTAAAAAGAGAGAAGGCTCACGTAGAAAATCATGCCTTCATTAAGTATCCATTAGCAAACTTCAATCCTTGAAATCACAACTTACCGACAAGCATAATTCTAAAAAATAAAAATAAAAAACGAAAACATATAAAACTTAACTAACTTTCGTAAGAATCATGGTTGCATTTAGCATATGCAACAAGCCTTTTAAATCACTTGGTGTCTCAAGTGGACGAGTGTAGTCTCGTGAGGGCTTACAGCGAACATACCCACAAAGTTCATTTATAACTAATACAAAGTTATTATGCAAATGTTAAAAATAAATTTAAACTACAGGATGAATTACGGCGTAACCAAATGAATGAGTTACGCCGTAATTGGTTTGAACCTGGGAATCGTATACTGAAGACAGGTTACGGCGCAATACTAGAAGTAAGTTACGTCGTAACTAGTTGAAACATGAAATGAGCAGCTACTAAAGAATAGTTACGGCATAACCTAAGAGAAAATTACGACGTGACTTGCTAACGGGACATAATCCAAGTCCCCATTAAATGCCATACATTCAACTCCAATTCTTGCAAAAATGTTAAAAGCACAAAATCCAACAATACATAATAAAACAGAAAAAGGAAAGGGATAATTCGGTTTGTCTCTCAAAAGAGCACTTTTGTTTATTAACGAGTCTTTAAGTTAGACTCAAGACCATGGGGTTTTTAAGTCAACCACCACCGAATGTGGTGCTCAATAAACCTTCAATTATGCTGTCATTTTCCCAGCTTCACCCCCTTCCGGGTAGCAATCAATCATCCACTAGATAAAAACCGTTTTCCTAATCGTATTGCCAACCCTTGAGGTACCAAACTTATGCGCAAGCCATGCGTTGAATGATAAACACTGTTTTCCGTAATCGTTGTTTCCAGCTTCCTTACTGATGCGCGTACGAAGCGCGTTAGGGTCAAAGGAACTTCCTTTTCTTCAAGAAAGTTTTTCAACCACCTAGGTAGTGAACCTAATCGTTGTAGTGTAGTATTAGGTAAGCCTCAGGGATTGATATCGTTCTCTAGGGGAATAGGAATGCTAGCAAGAAATGTATGACGAGAAGGTGGGGGTTAAGGATGATTCTTTTTTTTTTTAATCTTTTTATAGGTTTTTTTAGAAAGCTAAGGTAAATATCTCGGGGAAATTGGTTGGGGGGTGGTACTTCTACCGATTAATTCTACTTATCTAGTTATCTAATACTACGGGTAGCTATGTCTATTTGATGTGTGCTCATATGATGATTAAAAATGTGTTTACCTAGATACTATTACTCTCTAGTTATCTTCTATTGGTCGATTGAATTGTCACACCTTATCTTAACGCGTTGTATTCCTAAGGTCGTAGGGAATGCGTATGCCCTAACTCTTTGAGGTTACCTTTGGGTTTAGCCTACGAAATCCGCAAGTCCTTAAACTATTTCATTTATAAGCCTCACTTTCACAAAGAATATTAAAGCATTAAACACAACGAAAGCCAAGTTGCACTCCTAAGCCAAATTCAATTAAAATAAGAAACAACCTAACAGTAATTAATAACTAGGTTTCATAGATCTAAGCAAACACACAAGAAATTTAGCTAGAGATGTTAAACAAGCAAGCATATACACAATCAATTGAAGACATAATGATACTTTGGATTAAAACACTTATCTTGATGTGTAAAATAGGGTTTAGGACCCTAAGATACGGTCCAAGTCGGACTACAAACGTTTAGAGTTTTTTCTCCAAAAGTCTACCTCCCTAAATGCAGAAAAATCAAATTCTATATATAGATTTACACTTGCGACGACGTTGTCTTATAGGTGGGACGCCGTCAGCTCGCCGTCATTAGGGTTTTCGTCTTGGCCAAGTCATCAATGGGACGGCGTCACCTTAAAGTTGTGACACCATCATTCTTTAGTTTGGACGTCGTCTTGGTTCTGGATCTGGGTTGTCTGAGATTAAAAGTCTGAGTGGCGCCCTTCTTCTTCGGCCTGGACGTCGGTTGTACGAACAAAAATTCCACGGCAAATGCGGTGCATGTTTTTATCAAGTCATATAGAGGATGGCGTCGCCCTTTGATTAGGATGTCGGGTTCAATTTGAGTAGCTTGAGTTGCTTCGTCTTGACTTTTCCATTTTCTTCATGTATTCACTCCTTTTCGTCAAATGTGCATCATTCCGGCATTTTGCTTCCAAGAGACCTAAAAAGTGAAAAGGAGCGAAATTAAGCAAGAATGAGATATAAAGTGGTCGATTAAGGGCTTAAAGACCCTTAAAAGTGTACGTTTAAATCCTTATCAAATATCCCTACACTTGGTATTTGCTTGTCCTCAAGCAAATGTGCTTTGGCCAATCAATTTATAGTTAGGGGCATGAAGCATGGGTTTAAAATAATTCATAACAAGTAAAAGATCCGCAATAGTCATAACAAGCACGAAAATTATATACTAGCACCTCACAAGGGGTGTTTGGATTCTCTCATCCCTCGAGTTTATATGAAATATAATAAATGGAAATGGAAGATAAACACTCACTACCTGGCATAGTACATAGATTACCATAAGCTTGAGACTAGATCAAACCTCCACCACTTTGGCGTAAGCACCTAGGAAGAACTATCTAAGAGGTCTTTGCAAGGGTTGTAACGTTAGGCTTACGGTAGGGAAACAAAGGGTTTTGTTGGATAGGCGATATTTAGTGATGGCAAGTCAAAAATCTTATGTTACAAGCATGAAAAGCGTGTCGTTGCTAAGCCAAGACTCGACTCACTAACTCTAGATAACTTGAAACAAACATACATAAATTTAAAGATATAAACATAAAGATAGATGTAGGAAGGTAGCCCGTATTTTTTCCCTTTTTTTTTTCTTTTTTTCTTGTTTTTTTTTTTTTTTTGAACACACTTTTTTTTCCCATACATTTTTACTCTACCATCCTCTACGATAACATCAAAATATAAGGGATTTATAGGAGCATCCTCACACTTGAATTTTTATTTCTCTAACACTAATTGACCCATTTTGAAAAGATCAAAACACTTAGAGTATTTAATTATGTAGACAAAGGTAATTTGAATTTAACGTTTAATGCAGGATTTACTGACCAGGTTTTAATATTTATAAGTGTCTCGTTATACCTATGGTCTACCCTAATGCACTAACGGGCAGTGTACCTGATTATGTGTAGTGTAGTATTCGGTAAAACAGAGGTCGTCCCAAGAGCTATGTGAGTGTATTCTAATTAAGTCTAGGTGTCACAGATTTTAATTGGTTTTAGGTTGGAAATGATTAATTAACTACTAAAGCAAGAAATGCAAGAAAGCGAATAAAGGCAAGGGTTGTGATCAATAGAGGAGAAGTGTGCTAACCTAGTTACTCATCCTATCAAGTTAAGTTCACGTTTAATTACTTCCAATTGCTTCAAGTGTGGGCTTAGGTCGCTAGGACAGCATTTGGTCAGTTCGTCCTAACCTATCAGCAAAGGTTTCCACCGGAGATCAAGCTACTACCCTTGAAAGTCCAGTTTTTTTTAGTCCCCTAAGCCAAGTCATTAAGTTCCTCTACATGCAAGATTCATAACAATGAGTGCCCGGGCGCTAGCGCTAGCATCTTAAACACTCATCCCTAACTTCTTAAGTTCATCCAAATGGTAGGTGATCAGTTGGTCAAATCGCACAAGCGAAGAAGGGTCGTCAGTTGGTCAATTCTTACCCTTCCCACTCAGTCTACCTACTTAGGGTCAGTTGGTCAATTCTTCTAAGCAACTAGATACTACCGCCATTCAAAACTACCAAAACAAGGGTAGCTACCAACAAGCTATGCATGCATACACTAGAAACAATTATACGAAAGCAATGTAAACATAAACAAAACAGTTAAGGAATCATAACTAGGCTAGCACCAGAGGTGCTTATCCGATCATATTAAATGAAACAATCGATTCAATGTTTAACATAATGAAATACATGAATTGAAAGTAAAAGAAATGATAGATCGCTAATGCTTATCGTTAGGGAGTGATTTCTCCCTTGGAGATGGCTCCGTATGCTCCTCAAGATCTGCCTTCAACCTCCTACCCACGTTCTCTGCTTTTGTGTGTGGAGTGTATGATGAGAAATGCATAATTTTAGGCGGTATTCATAGGCCAGATCTGGTTACGGCGTAACTTAAGATGAGAGTTACGCCGTAACATCAATATCTTCGTACTTTGCTCTGGAAAAGCTGGTTACGGCGTAACACATGGAATGAGTTACGTCGTATCTTCAATAAATCATGATTACGCCGTAATCGTTGAAAGAGTTACAGCGTAGCTTGCAGCAGCGTGGAACATCATTTGACCTAATTAGTTACGGCGTAATCCTAAGATGGAGTTACACCGTAATCTTTAGTTTAGATGGTCTTCTGAGCTACGCTTTTGTTACGGCGTAATGTGAGAGAAGAGTTACGCCGTAATTACTTCAAAATGAGCATACTATCATATATCTTCAATAAACTCTCCAAATCCGCGTCTCATAAGCTCCAATGCTCGTAATTTACCTGAAAGTGAAATATAGAGGAAAACAAGCGTAAATCCATATAAATGATATAAAATATGAGCATTATTGGGGAAAATTGACACTTAATATTCAGGACTATTTGATGTTATCAAATATGCCCCCACTTGAACTCTACTTGCCCTCAAGTAGACCTTATTCGATAGATTCCTTAAAAGATATCTCCCATTACCGGAAAATATAAGTTTACAAATCCGTTATGCTAGAATAAAACAAAGCCGAACACCTCACGAAATGGGAACAAAACACTCAAATCTCTCAACTATTCTAAGTGTCAATTTCGGGGTGATCACTCAACGCACAGTCATAGCATGTATTCTATCATAAGCTTGGCGGTTACACAAATCTCCACCACTAGAGTTAAGGATTAAACAATTTTCGAAGGCAATATGGGTAGACACGACAAAGGTTAAGTGTGAGTTGTCATTACTAACATGTCATGGCGAAGTGGAAAAAATCAATGATACATGACCACATCCATGGCCAAGACACCAAAAATTGCTGGCTGCATCACCTAGACACGCTTCATGACTAAAGGGTAGTAAAGACATGAGATATAATTGGTGTAAAGTAAAAATATCAAGCAGATAGTCTAAATCTACAACCGAGTTATCACCGCTTACCGTTCATCCAAAGTTCAAGTTTCAAAGCTAAGAAACCGGATCATGATATACCAGGTAGGTGTGCTGTAACACCCCGACCCGACAAGGGTAAAGATATCACAATACGGTTTCATATCAGAACTTTAATTACTATACAATAGCGGAAACCTTACAAAAACTTGCAAAAGATAATATAAATAACTTAATATTCGAAATAAATCTAAGATCTCTATAGTCAAAATCTTGCTCTCAACTCTACTCTCAAACCCAGATCAGCTATACCATAAGCTCATCTTGAATACCTGACAACCTGCCGCAGGAAAAGAAAATGCGGCTGAGCTTACAAAGCCCAGTGAACAGATATAACGAAACAAAAGCTAAAACAGAATAAATATACAAATACGAAATCAAAATGAAATAATGACGAAGGATCTTTAGAATTCTGTGGAAGCACGAATATACAGGAATCCAAAACAACCACATAACAGTTTAGACATCACATAGCACATTAATGACACAAACACAAACACATCAGAACAACCAAACACATAACATACCAAGAATAACAAATTACATATAAGCCAAACGGAATGTCTAAAGACTAACGGAAACAGTCCTAGAAAACAAACATGGCATTCATACAAATCAAGTAATCAACATCTATAGCACTTAATGCAATATTGTAACAGCGGAATTAGCAGATAAGTCATGGCAGACATAATAGCTAAACCAGTTCTCATATCCTAACCTTAGCAGAGTATAAACATGGCAGGTCACATATACAGACATATAATTAACCTTCAAAACACTCAATTATACACTAGCACATTCACAAACATATCATATCAGAATCATCTTTCTTCTTCAAAAGTAACTTCATAAAATAAATGGAGTAGCTAGCTCCCGATTTTGTGAAGACGCGTCAATACACGACATCATTCACCGATAACATATCGGATAATGATCGGATCTAGGATGCATCCATACGCCTTCCTACATATTCATAAATATGCTTCACCATCCGAGACGATGGCGAACATCACTCACCGCCCTAGAGTCATATCGAGGTGCATCAACGATACGGACATAGAACCCCATGACTAGTTAAATATTTGGTTATTATCAACCAACTTAAGTCAAACCGACTTTCGATATGACACGGATCATAGTCACACACAAGGTCGCGAGATAACATATCGATAGTTCATATCATAAGGTTCATACTCAGATAGTCAGAAGTCAGAAGTTCATATCACAGTGGCATATCATATATTCATAAGCAGAAGTTCATAATCAGAAATTCATAATCAAATATAGCAGGATTCAACCATTATGCATATCAAAATCTTCCTAACATAAGTTCACATCAGATATTTCATAGTTCACTAGAACATAAGTTCATATAAGCAACATATCAAACATTCAGGAAAAATGGTTCATAGCAATGGCATTGGAATTCCTAATAAGTGAAATAGAAAAGCGAATGAAAAGAACATCATAAGGAACCTTTACTGGAAAGGTCAGAATATATGTACGATAACACAAGTGTCTTAAAGTAAGACAGAATATCCGTACCTTAAAGCAAATGAGAAGAAAAGCAAACGAATGAACGAATACGAAGATGTAACGTCGCGTCTCCTCCAACGAATCTACACGGATTATGATTTATTTAATGCTTATTAGTATAATGGATAAATCTCATTAATACTTTTAGAGTTGTCAGAATATTCTCATTTTTAGTGACGGACGGAATTCCAACATTTTAGAGTATTAATCATTTCTTAGCCAAACTTATGGGTTGCAAATGACAAACGGTAAATTTAAGGGTTTAATATGATAATTATCTTATTTGAGGACTTATATGATCATCTTTCAAAGTATAGGGTTTACAAATGTAAATAACGGATTTTAGGACTCTCTTTCAAAATAGTTTACATAATCTTTTATAACTTACATGATTAACCAAAACTCACACGTAACATTGTTCGAATGCAAACCCTTAATGAGACCATTCATGCAATACTTTAATTCATTATAACTCATGCATGTTCATGACACACTTAGTACTAGCTCATTTACTCTAAATCAAAAGCCATTAATGATTCCAAGACTTACCACTTCACATGAAATAACGAATCTACACACTTAGCTTTTAACCTAATCAACTTCCTATTTATGTTCTAGGGTTTCCATACTTTAATATCATTTATTACGCATTTAATTTACATGTTACCTCTTTTAATGATTTCCACTTTGACCTAGAACGTATATGCAAAACAAACCCAAGTTACCCCAAACTCATGCATGTCCTTACGTAATTTATTTACACATGTTGACCCATAATTACTCGAATTACATATTACACCCTTAACATCTTTAATTATACGACCTAACCTTATATTATCGATTTTACACTTTTAGCCCAAAGGTTTTAGAATTTACAAAACATACCCTTTAAGTTAAATACAATTGAATGGCCTCTAAATATCCAAAATTACACGTTTAATCCCCATAATTATTTTTATACGTTTAGTACCATTATTTTACTATTCTCAAAAATAACCTTTAAGTTTCATAATTTACAAAACCAACCCAAAACTTTTATGTAAAACCGAATAATGCAAAATTTAAGTACAAGCCCTAAACCTAGGTTAAACCAATCATTAATTCCTCATTAATACTGTATTAAAGACCCTTAATCATAACAAGCAAACCCTAATTTTTAAAAACCCTAATCGTTCCTTTTTAAAACCTTTCCTTATTTATATACGATCGACAAATAAAACCCCAAACAAATCACAAAAGCTTCGAATTCATGAACATGTATTTTATACAGGTCGTATATCATATAAGAGTCTTTATAAAATTAATATCATGGTCCCAAAAATTATTATACGCTCATACGTTATTTTATACGCTTTTAGGGTTTTAATTCCAAATAATTCCATATGACTTATTTAACATGCATGGCTAATTTTTACGTGTTCTATATGACTTTTAGGACTGAGAATAATATTAAGAACATACCCTTGATGAGCTTTGGTCGTTAGAACAAAAAGAACACAAAAGTTCCACTCGCCGAAACCCTAACCAACCTAAAAACTAACTACGATCGAAACAGCACCTTAGAGCCTCGAACCAGATTTTTAACACCTTCTTTGCCTTCAAACTCGTCCAGGAAAAATAGCCTTAAGCCTTGGGAACTGATTGTCGAATTTTGGAGGGTTTTTAGGTCGGTTTAGGTTAAATCGCTAGTTAGGGTTAAAATATGAACCGTATATGTGTTTATATAGGATTTACAATTTTTCTTGTGGGATTTATAATGTATTGGACTTAAAATAAATGGGTTCTTGATTAAATAAATTTATATTGGGCTTTTATTAATTTTATTCTCTTATAAAACTTATTAAATAAATTCGACCAATTATATAAAATACAAAACGAATTTTATATAATTATAAACTATAAAAATTACCTTTAAAAAGTCTTTAATATTTATTTGGATCATGTGTGATATTTTTTAATAATTTTCTGAATTTACATAGCTTATTTGGTACTCTTTAGATTAATTTTTCATACTTTTTGGTTATAGGGGTATTTTGGTCTTTCTGTGAATTTTAGAAATTCAGGTATTACATGTGCCATTAGAGGACGTCACGATGGGCACATTACCTTTTCTTCAATTGTTGTCGCAATTACCAACTCTATTCTTCAAATGTGACCTAGGTGGCTTCCTCAACACTAAATCTATAATGAGCTCATAAACATAGTGCTTATAACTTCGTACTTTACAATAAACAAATAACTATAACTATTTTGTTTCCACACATAACAACTGAACATAGCATCCCCCCACTTGAGAAGAACAATATGAGAATTTGGGTGGTCTTCAATGATCTTCAAAAATATGTCATTCACGAAAGCGTGATTCCTGAACCTTTCCACTTGAACCTTGAACTTAGGCAAACAATGACTTCCCGATCACAAATAAAGACCACGGGATAGGCTAAGGTGTATGGGTATATCGAAACAATATGTTGGGTGAACAAAATGAAATGAATGGCTCAGATGGGTATATCTAGGGGTATCTTGCACTAAAGGTGAGTGCAACAAAAGGGTTTAACATGGGGGTCGAGAAGTAGAGGTGACTAATCGATAGACACACAAGGATAGGATTTTTGGGTGATAATCCTATAATATTGCGTTCTTAAACTGAAAAGTACAAATACATTAAGCTAACTCAACATACCTCGTCTATGGTCTCGAAATGATGCAAAGGCCAAGTTCTAAAGTTTACAAGCTACCGACACACTCATAATTTAGTGGATTTGGGGAAAATATTTGGAAACGTATAATGCTAATCTCACCATATAATATCAAGGGTTATAATGTGCTCGGCTAAGGTCTAATCTAGTTAGGTTAAGAAAAACATGTCAAAATTTTAAAAATGGCTTTTCAAAATAAACTAGAAAAACGAGGGCAAAATAAAGTTCAAGAGATAATTCTATTCCCGTCCCCCCACTTGAAATGTACAAAGTCCCTTTTGTACTAAACGTTAAATAAAGGTGAAGAGAAAGTAGAATTAGAGCGAGAACTTCCCTGAAATTTTCTCCGAAAAAGAAAGAAGGCCTATAAAAAAAATCGTGCCTTCGCATAAGCATCCACGAGCAAACTTCAATCCCTGAAATCACAATACCAACAAGCATAGTTCTAAAGAAAAAAAATGAATAAACGAAAAGAAACCTTACGGACTTTCGTAGGAATCACGGTTGCATATAGCGTATGAAACAAGCCTTTTTAACCACTTGGTGTCCCAAGTGGACGAGTGTAGTCTCGTGACGGATTACAGGGAACATACACACAAAGTTCATTTAAAAACTAATACAAGGTTATTGTGCTTAAAAAAAGAATTAATGCAGAGGATAGTTACGTCGTAACTCCTAGAAGGAGTTACGCCGTAATTATTGCAAACCTGGCAGACGCTACAAGAGTGTAGCTACGGCGTAACCTCTGCATGGGATTACGTCGTAATTGGTAATGCTCTGGAGAGAACTGCTGCAAAACATGTGTTACGGCGTAACCATAAGAACGAGTTACGCCGTAACTGTGGATAGATCAAGTCCCAGTTCAGGATGCTGCAGCAACTTTCTCCATTTTCCTGAAAAAATGGTTAAAAACGTAAAACCCAACAGAAATGGAAATAAAACAAATAAAAGGGGATAATTCGGGTTGTCTCCCGAGAGAGCACTTTTCTTTACTCAAGGCCATGGGGCTTTACGATGGTCTTTGGATGAGGCCAACTTCCTTCGTTTCTTGGCGGCAATCATTCATCCATTTGGCAAAAACTCTTTTTCTAACTGTTTTGCCGATGCTACATGTACCAAATTTTTGCGAGAGCCACTCGTTGAATGATAGACAAGACTTCCCGTAGTCGTCGTCTTCAATTATAGGATTGTCATCAATCGTGGCACTTATGTTTGATCTTTCATCATTGGTCAATTTATCAATAAGATGATATTCATTGTAATTGCGTTTTAGTTGTTTCATCAATCCAGTATTGATGTTCAAGTCTCCAAATCTTACCTTGTACCAATCTTCAGAGGATAAATTTCCAAACTTTATGTCGTGTCTCTCAATCTTGTGAGGGCACATCCATTCTTCCACCTTCATATTCCCATTACAATATTCATGAAAAGGGTTACACGAGGGCCATGCTTTCATTGATCTGTCATGCTTCGTTATTATAGGGGTGCAACAATGCATGATAGGGTCGGGAGCTTCCTTGATGCCCCCAATCGGGTTAATCATTTCCTGTCCCTGTTCACAACTATCAACATCTTGCCTACAATTGTTAGTTCTTAGATTAAGGCATAAAGGCGGGTCGAGAGACGAAATATTGACAATATCAACCTTTTTCAAAAATTCCAATCTGGGATTCAATTGTTCATTCATGCTAAAAGTAATTCGTTCCCTTTCAGTTCCCAAAGAAATTGTTTTTCAAAAACTTTTATATGCGCTCGACAAGTGGCAAGAAAAGGCCTTCCAACAATTAAGTTGTAATTCTCTCGTTTGCCCATGTTGATAACCACAAAATTAGTAGGAAAAAGGAATTTACCAATTTTTAGAAGAACATTTTCCACTACTCCTCTAGGTACTGCTTTAGAGGAATCAGCCATTTCAATCATCATTGTTGTTTCTTTTAAATTAGTAAGTTTTAGTGTATCAAACAATGAAGTAGAAATAAGATTTACCCCAGCTCCTAAATCAGCCAAAGCGAGAGTTTTAATGTTATCGATAGTTCATGGCAGAAGAAAACTTTCTTGATAGAGTTCCTTTCAGGAATTTGGCTTGGTAGGTCCTCTTCGTCTTCAGATTTGTCATCTTCTCTTAAGTAGTTAATCCCACAAAGGTCATTAGTGAAGGAAGAGGTGCACTGTTCTTCTTTAGGTTTATCTTGTGCGAATATGGTCTTGCACGCAACGGCTTCATCATTACTGGTTCCGAGATTTTTAGCTAACTGCCCAATTTGGGTTTCAAGATTTTTAATTGCGGCATCCTGATTCCGTAAGTTCATGTCGGTGTCTTCTTTTACCTTGACCATCCATTCTTTGAGTCTATCACTCTTTTTTGTAGATTCTTCGATGTTTTTATGCATTATCTCTTCAAGGCTTGGTTTAGGAGGGTTATTGTTGATTCTTGTATAAAATCCTGGGGATCTTTCGCGGTATCTAGCTCCGTTACCATTATATCCGTTGAAAGGTCTGCCACTTCCATATTTCACTTCTTCAATCCTTTTGACTTCTTCCTTAGATGGGCATTCCTTGGCAGGGTGAGTGTCATCGTATTCATTTCGGCCAATTTGTATGGAGTGCACATTTTCCTTGAGCTTTTCCATGTCTCTGCCAAGACTCTCGAGTTTGTTATTTATAGCTGCAAGGCCTTCCACACTTCCACTTATAATTTGATTGCTTCCTCTGTTGTGCCACTTATGAGAGTGGTCAGCCATCTTTTGAACGGTTTCTAAGGCCCTTGTTGGAATCATTCCAGGTATTGGCCCTTAAGAATCGATCATTTGTCTCGAGGAGATATTTAGACCTTTGTAGAAGACGTTCACCTTTTGCTGGCTATTAAGGTCATGAGTAGGGCATTTGTATAATAATTCGTTGTATCTTTCCCATGCTTGGTATAACGTTTCATCGCCCTCCTGTTTGAAGTTATGAATTTCCTCGAGTTGCTTTGTGGTCTTAGATGGGGGGACAGTACTTTTGAACGAAGTATTTTTTTAGTAGTGGCCAGGTGTTAACGGTCCCGGCTGGTAATTGATCAACCCATCTTTTAGCAGCTCCTGTGAGTGAAATGGGGAACACACGTAACATGACAGCATTGTTAGAGACTCTTGGAATTTTAAATAGGCTGACAATGTATTCCACGTTGTCCACATGTTCGTAAGCATCATCGCTAATGCTTTCGGAGAAAGGGTTTGCACGTAGCTCCCTCATAAATTGTGGTTTGATTTCGAATTGAGCATCTTCGGCGATGGCTGGCCTAACGAGCCCCAACCTTTGTTCTTCTCTTGTCAACGCCAAATAATCCTCAAGAGTGAGGTCATCAATGTTAACAACTTCCATGGTACCTGAAGCTTGAAAAAGATTTTGAGAAATTTATAAAATTTAAAACAAAACAAAAAATGAAAGACTTAACGAAAATCCTAATATAACTCCCCGGCTGCGGTGCCAAAAACTTGATGCAGGATTTACTGACCAGGTTTTAATATTTATAAGTGTCTCGTTATACCTATGGTCTACCCTAATGCACTAACGGGCAGTGTACCCGATCGTGTGTAGTGTAGTATTCAGTAAAACCGAGGTCGTCCCAAGAGCTATGTGAGTGGATTCTAATTAAGTCTAGGTGTCACAGATTTTAATTTTAATTAACTACTAAAGCAAGAAATGCAAGAAAGCGAATAAAGGCAAGGGTTGTGATCAATAGAGGAGAAGTGTGCTAACCTAGTTACTCATCCTATCAAGTTAAGTTCACGTTTAATTACTTCCAATTGCTTCAAGTGGGGGTTTAGGTCGCTAGGACAGCATTTGGTCAGTTCATCCTAACCTATCAGCAAAGGTTTCCACCGGAGATCAAGCTACTACCCATGAAAGTCCAGTTGTTTTTAGTTTCCTAAGCCAAGTCATTAAGTTCCGCTACATGCAAGATTCATAACAATGAGTGCCCGGGCGCTAGCGCTAGCATCTTAAACACTCATCCCTAACTTCTTAAGTTCATCCAAACGGTAGGTGATCAGTTGGTCAAATCGCATAAATGAAGAAGGGTCGTCAGTTGGTCAATTCTTACCCTTCCCACTCAGTCTACCTACTTAGGGTCAGTTGGTCAATTCTCCTAAGCAACTAGACAATACCAAAACAAGGGTAGCTACCAACAAACTATGCATGCATACACTAGAAACAATTATACGAAAGCAATGTAAATATAAACAAAATAGTTAAGGAATCATAACTAGGCTAGCACCAGAGGTGCTTAGCCAATCATATTAAATGAAACAATCGATTCAATGTTTAACATAATGAAATACATGAATTGAAAATAAAATAAATGATAGATCGCTAATGCTTATCGTTAGGGAGTGATTTCTCCCTTGGAGATGGCTCCGTATGCTCCTCAAGATCTGCCTTCAGCCTCCTACCTACGTTCTCTGCTTTTGTGTCTGGAGTGAATGATGAGAAATATAGAATTTTAGGCGGTATTTATAGGCCAGATATGGTTACGGCGTAACTTAAGATGAGAGTTACGCCGTAACATCAATATCTTCGTATTTTGCTCTGGAAAAGCTGGTTACGGCGTAACACATGGAATGAGTTACGCCATATCTTCAATAAATCATGATTACGCCGTAATCGTTTAAAAAGTTACGGAGTAGCTTACAGCGTCGTGGAACATCATTTGACCTAATTAGTTACGTCGTAATCCTAAGATGGAGTTACGCCGTAATCTTCAGTTTAGATGGTCTTCGAGCTACGCTTTTGTTACGCGTAATGTGAGAAGAGTTACCGTAATTACTTCAAAATGAGCATTCTATCATATATCTTCAATAAACTCTCCAAATCCGCGTCTCATTAGCTCCAATGCTCGTAATTTACCTGAAAGTGAAATATAGAGGAAAACAAGCGTAAATCTATATAAATGATATAAAATACGAGCATTATCGGGGGAAATTGACACTTAATATTCAGGACTATTTGATGTTATCAACGTTCCTTCCTGTTACTCCATAAAATATTACTTTTACCCATGAGTCCTAATCATCCCAAAACTGTGTACAAAAGATATGACTCGACTTAGCAACCATGCAATTAAGTAGATATTTTAACTAAGGGTTTAGTAATGATAACAATAATACACTAAAGATGAGTGCATACAAGGTAGGCTAAGGTGATTTGGGTGTACATTTGGGGTGGATTGTAAACAATGCTCTTTATTGATATTACGGAAAATCGAAACATCACGAGAACCGCGAAAAGGATAGGCTCTGAGGGGTTAACTAGGGGTATCATGTACTAAAGATGAGTACATCGCAAGGGTGTGGGGTAATTACTCAACCGATGTGGAAGAAGTAAATATAATACAGGTTTCAAACAAGGGTTATCCTAATGTCTCTTATCACTTAGTTATTCCTAACTACACAAGTTTAGTCTCACTAGCGATCTCGGAATGCATCACAAAGCAAGTTCTAGAATTTATTATACTACCGGTACACTCTCTAAGCATTAAAGGTGAATGCTTTTATTCCTAAAGATCTAGGGGTGAACCTCACATTTTTGGGGTGGAATTTGAGTGGTACTCCCTGATTAGCTCGGTAGGATCCGTGTGAAGTTGCGGCTAAATTCTTTCCCAAGAAGAATGTATACGTGATAAGCTCCATCCAATGTTCATTTCTTCTTCTTGCCAAATGTAACTCGCACATTTTAAGAAAACAAACGAAACCTTCGTAGAAATCAGCGGTAAAACTATATATGACACAACTACACTAGGATATAATGCTTGTGGAATGGATGTTTGCGATTTTTCGGAAAATTAAGACACGAGAATTTCTAAAAATCTATAAGTAGCACGAAAACGAAAAATTGTATAAGCTATTTTGCTTGACCGACGTCGTCGAGTTTTAATCTGACGCCGTCAGTTGTCATGACAAAAACTCGTCTGCTGCATTTTTCGGAAAAATTACACCTTTAGAACACGGAAAAATTCCTACAAAACATCCATTATGACTCGATACAAGCATTTGACTCTAACAAACATACATACATATATATATATATATATATATATCAATTTTACTAATTGTAATTCTCATGTTCACGTTCTTTAAAAACGTAAATCTTCACTACACTTATCTTTTTGTAAAATACCTTTATATGTAAATAAGATGAGGTTAAAGACAAAATAAAGCATTTTCACAAAGTCAAACATGATAAAAAACAACAATAAAAAAGATATATGACACACAAACAAGCAAACAATTAAGCTTGGGTTGCCTCCCACGAAGCGCTTTTCTTTATTTATAAGTCTTGTAGCTAGACTCGAAGTTGTGCTCCTACGTTGTCTCGTTTTTCATCCTCAATGAAAACTCTATCATATTGACAAAATTCTCATCTACCCTATACCTAGGTCCTAGGGTCAAACAATCCCTATAGTAGAGCCTCCTTTTCTCCCACATAAAGTTCAAGCCTTTTTCAACATCTTCTTCGCTCTTTTCCTCAAAAGCTCTAATGTTATCTCGTTCATAAATGGATAGAGGGCCATAACCGTTCATCTTCCAAGGCATCCTATATGTAATTTCATCGTCCCCTTCCGCAAATCTAACCATTCCCTCGGACTTGTTATAGCTTAACTTAGATTTTTCAACAAACGGTTTTCCTAACACAACTTGGGACAAGCTATAGTCGATGACACATCCTATATCTTCTAGGACCATAAAATCAACTAAGTAGGTGAAGTTTCCTACGAAGAGGTGTACATCCTTGACTCTTCCCACAAAATTGCAAACCCCACCGGGATACTTAGGGTCCCTCCTAATCTTAAGTCGCTCATTCATTATGTCATTGTAAACAGCTGATGACATCACATTGATGGGGGAGTCCGTATCTATGTAAGCGTGCTCGACATTCCTATATCCAATCATACAAGGGATCTTGATGTTTCAGGGATTTCCTCTCCTAATCTTTGGGCATATTCTAATGATGGGTGATCGAGGATTGTCGATTATGTATTGGTGGTAAGCAACTTCTTCCTTAGTGGGGTAAAGATTCAAATAGGAACTATTTTTCTCATTCAAGTTTTCATTTACTAAATCATTACCCGAACTATTGCTAATCATGGAGCCAACAATCGAGGCGCTAACCGCTTTTTCAACAGCGTCCCTAATTGTACTCTCAAATACCCCATGAAATTCTTGAAGCTCATTGTTTCTATTAATATTTCGGTTGCGACGATAGTTATAGGGGTGTTGGTCAATTGGTTGTGGTTTGAGTGGAAGTGGTTTATTTGGTTGGGAATTATCACCTTCCATGATGAAAAGTGATGGGATTACTAACAAAGACACGAAGAAGGGGATAGACTACAAGGAAGCAAAAATGAGAAAAATCTTCCTTGATAGGAATCAAGCAAGGAACCTAAATGAGATAAAGATCGACTAGCTATTCTATTCCCCCCCGTCGCCAAAAACTTGATCTTGCGTCTGAAGCGCTTCGGGGTCAAAGGAACTTTCTTTTCTTGAGCAAGTTTTCAACCACGTAGGTAGTGAACCTAATCATTGTAGTGTAGTATTGGGTAAGCCTCGCGGATTGATATCGTTCTCTAGGGGAATAGGAATGCTAGCAAGAAATGTATGACGAGAAGGTGGGGGTTGAGGATGATTATTTTTTTTAATCTTTTTATAGGTTTTTTAGAAAGCTAATGTAAATATCTCGGGGTAATTGGTTGAGGGTGGTACTTCTACCAATTACTTCTACTTAACTAATTATCTAATACTACGGGTAGCTATGTCTATTTGATGTGTGATCGTATGATGATTAAAAATGTGTTTACCTAGATACTATTACTCCATAGTTATCTTCTATTGGTCAGTTGAATTGTCACACCTTATCTTAATGCGTTGTGTTCCTATGGTCATAGGGAATGCGTATGCCCTAACTCTTTGAGGTTACCTTTGGGTTTAGCCTATGAAATCCGCAAGTCCTTAAACTATTTCATTCATAAGCCTCACTTTCACAAAGAATATTCAAGCATTAAACACAACGAAAGCCTAGTTGCACTCCTAAGCCAAATTCAATTAAGATAAGAAACAACCTAACAATAATTAATAACTAGGTTTCATAGATCTAAGCAAACACACAAGAAATTTAGCTAGATATGTTAAACAAGCAAGCATACACACAATCATTGAAGACATAATGATACTTTGGATTAAAACACTTATCTTAATGTGTAAAATAGGGTTTGGGACCCTAAGATGTGTTATCGACTATAAACATTTAGGGTTTTTTCTCCAAACATTTAGGGTTTTTTATCCAAAAGTCTACCTCCCTAAATGCAGAAAAATCGAATTCTATATATAGATTTACACTTGCGATGGCGTCGCCTTATAGGTGGGACGCTGTCAGCTCGCCGTCATTAGGATTTTCGTCTTGGCCAAGTCATCGATGGGACGGCGTCACCTTAGAGTTGTGACACCGTCGATCTTGATTGGGACGTCGTCTTGGCTCGGATCCGGGCCGTGCGAGATGAAAAGTCCGGTGACGCCTTCTTCTTCAAAGCCCCGACGTCGGTTGTACGAACAAAAATTCCACCGAGCCAGTATGGTGCATGTTTTTATCAAGTCTCGCATAGAGGACAACGTCGCCCTTTGATTGGGACGCCGTCAGTTCAATTTGAAAGCGACTTGAGTGGCTTCGATCTTGACTTTGCCATTTTCTTCATGTATTCACTCCTTTTAGTCCAAATGTGCATCATTCCAGCATTTTGCTTCCAAGAGACCTAAAAAGTGAAAAGGAACGAAATGAAGCAGTAACGAATATAAAAGTGTTCGATTAAGATCTTAAAAGAACCCTTAAAAGTTTACGTTTTAAATCCTTATCACTTACTTTGAGAATCATTACTGGTAATTTCATTCTCAATTGAACTGTTATCAACGAACCCCTACTGCTGGAGGCGATACTTGTCAGAATCGTGCTTTAATCTTTTGGTCAGATACGCGTTAACAATTGCGGTTCCACATCTAATTTTATACCATTCAAGGAAAGATAGATTCCCAAACTCGATATTATGTCTTTCTAACCCATGGAAACATGTCCATTCCACTTTGGTTTTCTGACCATTTTCTAATTTTCCATTATCACCCCCATTACAATAGTTGCGAAATGGATTACATAAGGGCCATGCATGCGTAGTTTCTTCATGCACAACTATTACCGGATTGCAGTAATGTTTGTTCAAAACAGGAGCTTCTTCATTTAAAACTACGTCCTTAATCTGATCAATTCCTTCATGTTCCTGCTTACAACTTTCAACATCTTTTCCCTTTTTGTTAGACCTCATCTCCATACATAAAGGTGAATAATTTAAGGATACATTAACATTACTATTGAAGGGGTACAAAGGTTTATAGGGCGTCTTAACAGCGTTAATTGTTTTTGAAAATTCAGGATGAGGGTTTAATTGTGCATTCATATCAAAAGTAATTCGTTCCCCTACTCCTAACGATATTTGCTTTTCAAAAACTTTTATATGAGTGCGACAAGTTGCTAAAAAGGGTCTTCCAACAATTAAGTTATTATGTTCCAGTTCGCCCATGTCGATAACCACAAAATCAGTGCGATAAAGGAATTTACCAATTTTAAGTAACACGTTATCTACAACTCCTCTAGGTACTGCCTTTGTAGTGTCATCCATTTCAATCATCATTTTTGTTTCTTTTAGATTGGTTAGTTTTAAAATATCAAACAATGAAGTAGAAATAAGGTTAACCCCAGCTCCTAAATTAGCTAAAGCAGGAATCTTAAAGTTACCAATGGTGCAGGGCAATAGAAAGCTTCCTGGATAAAGCTCCTTTTCAGGAAGTTGGCATGGCAAACTTTCGTCATTTTCAGATTCATCATCCTCTTGCAGATAATTAATTCCAAAAAGGTCCTTTGTGATTGCCGGAGTATGATGTTCTTCCTCCTGTTCATCTTGTGTAAAGACGGCCTTGCATGCTATGGGAGCAGCTTCATCTCCCCTAGCTTCAAAATCTTTAGCAAGTTGCGCAATTTGAGTTTCTTAGTTCTTGATCGCGGCATCTTGGCTTCGTAAGTTCATGTCCGTATCCTCTTTTACCTTGATCATCCATTCCTTAAACCTGTCCTTTTTCCTAGCAGATTCTTCGATATGCTTATGAACCAATTCGTTAAGACTAGGTTTAGGAGGTCTGTTTTCAATCCTTATGTAGTACCCTGGAGGTCCCTCTCGGTATTTAGCTCCATTACCCCCATATCCATGAAATTGCCTATTATCGACATATTTCACTTCTTCAACTCTCTTAACTTCTTCCTTAAGTGGGCATTCTTTGGCAAGGTGAGCACCTTTGCAAATATCGCAACCTACTTGTATAACGTGCACATTTTCCTTCAGTTTTTTCATGTCCCTGCCAAGACTCTCAAGCTTATTAGTTATGGCTGCAATGCCGTCAATATTTCTGCTCATGCTTCTACTGCTTTCTCCATTATGCCACTTATGAGAGTGGTCAGCCATTTTTTGAATAGCCTCCAAGGCTCGAATAGGAGTCATCCAGGAATCGGCCCTTGAGAGTCAAGCATATGTCTTGTGGCAATGTTGATACTTTTGTAGAAGACATTGACCTTTTGCTGGCTGTTAAGGTCATTAGTAGGGCATTTGTAAAGGAGATCGTTGTATCTTTCCCGAGCTTGATACAACGTCTCATCACCTTCCTGCCTAAATTTATGGATCTCCTCGAGTTGTTTTGACATCTTTGAAAGAGGACAATATCTTTGAATGAAAGACCTTTTGAGGAGAGCCCATGTATTAACTGCCCAGGTGGCAATCTATCGATCCATCTTTTTGCAGCTCCAGTGAGTGTAATAGGGAACACTCGGAGCATAACAGCATCGTTCGAGACTCCTGGAATATTAAAGAGGCTAACAATGTACTCCACTTTTTCCACATGCTCATAAGCATCATCGGTAATGCTTCCGGAAAAGGGATTTGCTCGTAGCTCCCTCATGAATTGTGGCTTTATCTTGATGTAATATATTGGATTTTATAAACACATAACACACCAATAATATGGGGCGTACACTATGAGTTTTAAAGAGAGAAAGTAGAGAGTTTTGGGAACTTAGTGAGACAAAGAAAAAATGATATTGAAAGCTCCAACCCTTTGCCTTGCTAGGCAAAAGGTATTTATAGTTACAAGCTTAGACGCCCTCCTTCGGGCTGTGGATCAGGCATACAGTGGGTAAAGACCCGTCTGTCCTCCACAGTGTTACTTAACAAACTACTTACTAAGACTAAATGACTACGACTACGAGCTTTCTAACGTTTACATATACTTGAGGTGACCGACTCTTTAACTACCGGATTTTCTAAATCCTAACAATCTCCCCCTAAGGGAGGTCACCTCAAAATACAGTGATTACAAACAGATATTACAATTTGGATGTTCTTGGATTCTTGTTTAAGTTCTTTACTCTGTAGCCCGTAGTCGTTGATTCTTCATGTTCCGCATGTTTTGTTCTTTCAAGTGGAGGTCTTTAACTGATCCACGTGATGGTGAGTTTTGAGCCAGCTTTGAGATCATTAGCTATAGCAAATCTCTGACTCATCCTTTTGTTGTATCGCCATAATGTGAAGTTGTAACTTTCGAACCGACATGCTCACATTTTGGATCATGATATCTTCTCATCAGAGTAGCGGAAGCTTTTGTTGATTCATAATATTTCCAGCAGCGTAGCAGAAGCATGGATTGAAAATATCCGAGCCAGTTGATGAAGATATGCACTTATCATGATTTCTTTATAAGAGAATGTGATGTGTGAGCATGCGGTTATGGATTGACTCCTCAATTCTGATCAGCTGCGACCGTCGGGTGTTCCTGCAGACAACAGTTAGCAATAAAGTGCACGAAAGTGTCTTTGATCACTTTCGTTGAATTGAGGTGCACGGCCCACGGTTCCCCGTTGATCGCGACAAATACCGCTTATGATCGTGTAAAATTCCAAAGAATCTCCTTGTGAGGGTTTCGCGGTTGCTCCACCGTTCTCGCACCGAACGTCTCAAAGAAGACAACACGGAGTGAGTGAACCGGTAATTAAGATTCACTGATTGATGAAAAATGATTTGAAAACAATCGTGTATTTTTTAATATAAAGGTTTTTGCAATACAACGAAGGTTTTATTGGAAAATCAATTATCAATCATAAATACCCTTTTAATTTTGAAACATTAATGCTCAGTCGATGTGCTACAGAAAAAAGTTTTAAGCACAACGACCGGTTTTTCAAAGGTATCCGTCAATCCATTTCTTGGGCCAAGGTTGATTCAATATTGAATCGCCCCATTGTTTCTATCCAGTTTTCAGAAGCTTGATCTATTGGATAGATCTCACATGCCACCCACCAAGAGCTTGTTAGATGTTGGCTCTAGAAGGATTTCTATCTTCATCGTGAATATTTATCATATCACTCGGATGTTCTGGCAATGCCACAAGGATAATGCGTAGGACTCTTAATTATATTCTCACTTTTCACATTGTGTAAAACAGCAAGTCTTCAAGAATAGTGTGTCCTAATGAGATTTATTGATGATCTCGTGGCTCTAGACTCAATAGTGCATATTTGGTTCCTATTCCGGAGACTAGAGAGAGGGTCTCCTTCTTCAATACCAACAATCTCTAAGAGAGAGTCGATAGATTACGTGGGTTCCCCGTGAGAATGAAACAAGCCCTTTTAAGAGGAACTTGAGTAGCTTGGGAAGTTTAGTGCAGTGTGTCACTGGGTCCATGACGTCTTGTCTTCAATACCGGTGTTACCTTGGTAACCACCAGTAGCATATGAATTGAACCCGGATACTGCCCTAAGGTTGAAGTAATGGAGGGCTATTTCTTTTCACCCTTTCTTATTCATTTCTTTTCATTCTTCACCCTTGAAGCTTACGAGACTTCATAACTAGAACCTTGTTGGGTTTATTCAAGACTAGCTCTGTCTCATCCGCACTCTTCCCATATTCTCATTTTTCTCCTTTTTTTTCAATATACCTAAGGACTCTACACTATCTAGTGAATTGTCCCTGGGTAGATCCCTCTGGCTCTGGCGGGATCATGGGAACGAATACCTAACTTAAAAATATTGTTTTTAATATCATGTCATCTGGTTTCAAAAGAAAGAAATCAACATCTCTTAAACTTTCACCACCAAAGCATTCGAGGCTTCTAAGAAGATAATTTAGTTTAAGAGGATGATGAAATGAGTACCAAGATAAGGATATCGTTCAGCACGTTGTAGAAGAAAGAAATCAACATCTCTTAAACTTTCACCACCAAAGCATTCGAGGCTTCTAAGAAAATCGTCTAAACATAAGCCTTTTAAATGTGAATCTTTGGTATCTTCCCCCCAAACCGACAATCTTCGAATTTAAGACCATTTCCCCTCAGAAGATGAAGTGAAGCAAGCAGTTTAATTGAATGAAGCTAGAAGGGTAACAAGTTAACACGAATCATCTCGTGGTTATCAAACCGGAATAAATGATTAAACGATCATTTGTTTCTCCGAGGTACACATTACTTTTCGAGTTTGATCATTCGGAGAACAATATATCAACATCTTCATTACACCAAATGCATTGTTATCTAACATATAACCAATCACCCATAATGTACACATACCCAACAAGATTAGAGATGATGATATACAAGTAACATATTGAGTCACCGATCATGCAGTGTCAGCGAATAAGCGATTAAGCCCGATCAAGTAAACATGAGTCCACGATGTACACATATCTCCCCGATGGTTGCGATCTCAAGAAATCATCATTACAAACATGAAGCAATAACAGCACTTTATTATAAACCATAGTGGATGTCGATAAGCAATATCATCTCACGCTCCAAATATTCTTCTTATATTTCTTCCTACTGATAATTGAGCTAACACATACCAAAAGTATCCAGAGACCACTCTCCCCCAAATGGTTGGTGTGGAAAACTAGAAGGGGGGTTGAATAGTTTACCGATTAAAAAAACTTTGTTTTGAAACTTATTGAAAGATCAATTGATATTGATCTTAGGTATGTTAGTGAAATATGCAAACAATATATATAAAGAGTAGATAAGGAAAGAAACAATCAAACCACAACAAGTTGTTTATAGTGGTTCGGTCTACAAGGACTCTTTTTCCTTGCCCTACTCCACTCCCCGAGTCTCACACTCGAGAGTTTAACTTCACTAGTCAACAAGCTCCTTTCACCGGTGGAAAACCTTTACACTTCGCACACACTATTTCCGACACTAAGCTAAATGTCGAGTTCTTTTCAAGGGTACAACCACTCCCACACACAATGTATTTTAAGGACTAAAATACTAACCACTCACACTCACAAGATTATGATGGTTTGGTACAACAATGAAGTATGAATCAACACAAGATCATACATCAACAAACAAACAAGATTCCAACTTCTCGTTGAAGCTTGAATGTGCCTTGATCTTCTTTGCTACAAAAGAGATCACTAATATGATATGAAACTGAGTTAGAAAGGTTAGAGAGAAAATGTATGAGAGTATGATAGAAAGGGATGGAAAACTACTTGGTTTGGATTTGCTATTTATAGCCAAAACACTCAATGACACCACGGAACCCTTGAAAGGGTTCCGTCCGTAATAATATTTTGTGCCGCCGAGGTCTCGACAAAGAAGATATCAAAATCTTGCCAAAGTCAACCATATCTATGCAAGATTGTGTAAGATATGTAGAGCCTAAATCTACACAAAGAATCTAGTGAAATCTTCCAATAATTTCAATGATGCATCACATGATGTCATGTGTTTGTTTTTCTATTTTTAGAAATATGTAAATACATATGTAATGTTTAGTTTTTAAGAAACCAAAATATTCTAGAAACTCCTATCATACATTATGGTTTAGAGTCATATTAAGATATGATTAATCACAATGTAAATGCTTAAGTGATGAAGATATTATTTGAAAAAGCTTGTTTTAATATCTATTAAACTTGACAAGCTTTATGCTTTATACAAATTAAATTTACTTTTATCGTTAACAAAACTTAGGTAAAGATCAAAATATAAATAACGTTTAATGACGATATTTCTATTAACAATCTCCCCTTTTGTTGAGGACAAAACATAAATTTTATTTTATAAAAGATGTAAAGATTGTACAAGAGTTATAAAATATTAGTTTTAGAATTTGAAAGAAAATGATAATGCAAGTATATGATGTTGACTTTTCGAAAGTCAAAGTCTTCACTAGTTGAAGCATGATGTTGACTTTTCGGAAAGTCAAAGTGTGCGATTGACTTTTAAGAATAGTCAAATATTACCAATGAAGTATCATGTTTGACTTTTTCGGAAAGTCAATGTATGCGCTTGACTTTTCGAAAAGTCAAATATAAATAAGTTCTATATATTTCTCCCCTTTTGTCTCAACAAAAGAAGAGGTGAGGCGGAATGTAATGAGCCCTTAGCCATTATCTCCCCTTGATCAATGCTCCCCTAAATTGGGTGCCAATGGAAAGATACATGGATTGTGAAAAAAAGCTACAAAAAAATTGTTAGTAATAAGCATCATTCACAAGCATTTCCAAACACTATGTAATAAGCACCAACAATATAGAAAACACCATTCATTAGTTAAAATTTTCATGATTTTAAGAATCATGAAAAGAGAACACAATGAAGTGTTTGATATAATGATAAAATCAAAACAATTAGCCTAGAAAACATAATCCTAAGAAAAGAAAACCTAAAATAAAAATGCTTAAAAGGACAATCTATGACCATCCTAATGAGATGGTGGATGAGCAAGAGCATTTAGGGCTTAAGGATGTGATTGAGGATGAACCTCATTTCCTCTTAGAACTCATGGACCATAACCCGGTCCTATCGGTTGTTTAGGCGGTTTGCTCACAAGTTGATCAACCATGCCTAGGAGGGTAGTATGGTTGATGAGGTTGAGGTGGTGGAATGGTTGGTTGGTGTTGGTGTTGGTGTTTGGTGTGGTGATGATGGAGGCTAGCAAAGCATTTTGCATTTGCATAGCATCACTTAGATGAGAATCCACCATGTTTGAAAATTGGTGGAGATGTTGGAGTTCGGCTTGAATCTCCTCTCTGTGGGATTAGCATCCCATACGGACTCCTCAATATCCTCTATGTGAGGAGACATTGATGTAGGAAGTGGTTGATCCCCATACAAAGGACCATGGATATCCTTGTGGATGAGGTGGAAGAGAAGAGGTTTTGGCCCTAATAGGGTGTTTGGGTCAAATGATGGTCTTGGAGACTCATGAGCAATCCGCTCAATAGTACCAAAGGAAGGCAATGGTGGTGGATGATTTGGCCTAGGAGGCAAATCATCCAAGTCCTCCAAGAAAGGATTTGGAGAAGTGGGTGGTGTGGAAAATAACTCTAATGGGATAAGTGTTGGAGATTTGGTGGTGATGGTGGTGGTGTTTTGATATTTGATGGGTGCCGGTGGAGGTGAAGTTGGTCTTTGTTGGTGGTGGAGTTGTGATGGTAATGGGTGATCGTGAGGTGGTGTAGGAGTAGGTAAAGTGAGGTTTGTGTCATCTCGGATGGGAGATGAGATGGTTAGTGGAGATGACTCGGAGGAAGAGCTCAAGTTGACAAAGCAACAAGGTCTTACACTAATTCTAGAGGTTTTCTTGCAAGGTGGTTGATGATGAAGTTTTGTCATTTTGACTTAAGCTTTTGCTAGTAGATGGTGAGAATGAAGAAGGTGTGAAGATGATCATGGTAAAACCTCTTAATTTATAGGAATTGAGAATTATGGAGAAATGTGTTTGATTTGATGTTAAACCATAGAAGAGATGAGGTTTCTAATGATTTTGAAGTGGGTTTAATGCTAGTTATATCACCCAAGTCAATCCATACAAGAGGATGGAGTGAAGAGACAAAGATTTGCAATAAATATGTTCTAATGATTATGAGATCCTAACAATCGATTACCACGGATTGCAAGGAACCAAATTTTGGTTCCTTCCTTTATGCAAAAGGGCTCCTTGGGTGGATTTTCAAATTTTTGAATTTTGGTGGGAAATGGATTTCTTATATGCCTAAGTATGTTATACTAGTTCTAATATGGGTAATAACTAGTCAAGATTAACCTATAAGCAATGGATGATAATTTGGAATGTCGAAATAAGCGAAATTCAAAAATTACGGAGGATCCACGACACCAAAATTTTACAGACGGACCAAAAAATGGTGCCACTGGTCACTGCATGTGCAGTGGGCGGTACCAATTCCATAACAGATCATGTAACCAAATTTTTGGTGCCGTCGATCCGTGGACACCGAGAAAAGTTCACGTAACATATTTTAAGGTGTGGGAACTTTTTCGAAACACGAAATTTTGGTCAAAACTTGTGACATTAATTATTTCTAGTTAGGAAAAGTAAATAACACATGTACAAACATAATGGAGCATAGACTTTGAGCAAGGCTAAGTGATTTTCACATTAAAGTGAAAATGGGTAAATTTGATAATACTTGTGCTATCTCCCCGCATGAAATTGTTAGCATACATCATTTTTTTGAGTTATATTATCATCCTACAAATAAAAATCGACCAAAATGTATCAAACATTAAAGATAACGTCTTGTTCCAAACACTCCTTAAAACGACCCTCATTTGTCCAACTTCTTGTAAATTTTGTTCATCATCCTACCAAGGCACTTGAACATCCCCTTGGTTTGCTTGAACTCACTGATTCATTCTCAATCTCGGGAAGAGATGCATAATACTCATGAGGTGTAAGGCGAGAATTTGGAAGACCATCCTGAGCTATTTGATGATGATGATGATGGAGTTGGAGATTTTGCTCTTTGCCTTTTGTCTTAGCCACTCGTTCATCACTCAAAGGTACAAAGATGTGAGGATGAGCTCATAGTGTTGGTGCAACCCTTTTGGGCTTGGTGGAATTGGTGCAAAGGATCTATAGAGACGGGTGAGAAACATCCCGTAAGGAAGAGCAACCAATCCTTGAGTTGGAATATCAATCATTCTCCTAGCAATGTAGTAGGCTAAATTAAATGGTTGACGGGTGGACAAGTTGTAGATCATGTGACAAAGGCAAGCGTTGATATGATCCCTATTTCCTATGGTGCTAATGACGTTGGCTCTAAGTAGTTCCTCCCATTTCTTAAATTCGGGCTTAAGTTCATTGAGCTCCATTCCATATGGATCTCGGTTCACCTCCTTTCCCTTTCGGGTGACACGGGTTGGATCACCCCTTGGGTTAAATAGGCGCTCACGGATGACATTCTTATCCGCTAAAGGAGTTTGGTAGGGAAGAGAGCGGTCATTGATTGCATCAAGGATGGTGAGTGACCACTTATCCGAGTAGACACATGTCCCTCGGTTGGGAATTCCTAGCACTTGAGCAAATTGGGTTAAGGAGATGGTGTAGTTGTTTTGATTAATCTTAAACCTAAGGCTAAACTCATCTTCTTCATCAATGAAATCGGTGACACTAGCATAGAACTCTAACACAAACCTAAGACAAATAGGTTCATCGATGTCAAGTAGACAATCGAATTGAATAGCGGCTAATTCTTGACGGAGATTGGTATTGTCGACAAAAGAGGAGTGAATGGTTCTACCCTCATGGAAGTACCTTGTTTCTAGACTCTTAAAGATTTCGATTTGTTCCTTGGAAAGTCCCTTGGTTTTGTGATGTTTGGGAATGTAGTTAAGGGTATCCTTGTGATCATAGAATCTTGCGGCTACCATGGTTATTCCTATGAGCAAGAATTTACATGTTAAAATGAGAATAAACTTAAAGTTTTGATTCTAGTGTGTGCCTATATGAAAATGATTTGGAGTTGCGGTTATCTCGACTCATTTTATGCATAAAATAGTCTTTAGTGGGGTGTTTGGAAAACGCCATGAGATAATCCAAACGCTCCTAATTCAATGGGGCTTCATTTGAATATACCCGGAATGCATATTAGTTATGCAATACCTTTAGTATTCAAGAGCATGCAAGTGATGAAAATTTTACGTTTCTATTTGTATTAACAATGAAAAATTGTTTTCCTACAAGTGAGAAGCTTTTCAAAAAAAAATTGACATGGGGTGTTTGGTTATTTGAATAAAACCTTATAGTCATTATCTTTTGATTAGTGGGAAACATGATTTGTTTATGCAATATGATAATGTAGTACCTAATTTCAATGACTAGTTATGCAATTTGTCAATTGAATTCATATTTTGTACAAGAGCATACACAAACCCCATGTAATGATTTTGTGCACAAATTAGAATCTTAGACTCGAATTAAAAGATAAAATGTAATTAGGATACTTACAATGATGTTATCTTCGTGATTAGTGGGTGAGAAAATGTCAACAATGAGTTAGGTCTAATGTTTACACGTTTTGGTAAAGTAGGTTTTGAGGAAGAAGATGTTTTGTAGGTAGCATTTTGCAATCAGAGACACCACGGACCGACGGCACCAAATTTTGGTTCCGTCTTTGTTGTCGTTGGTGTCGTGGGTACGAGAGCGATTCAAAACAAGTTTGTTTTGTTTTGTTTGTTCTAAGGTTTAGGCTATGTTTTACCTACATGTTTGGTTCCATTAACCCTAAACCAAGTCTAAGAAGATTAAATGGTTCTCGTTTGAGAGGCTTAGTTAGAATGTCGGCAATGTTATCTTCGGAGGACACTTTCTCAATTGAGATGTTTCCTTTTTGAACATTCACGCGAAGAAAGTGATGACGGATTTCAATATGCTTCGTACGAGCATGTTGGACGGGATTTTTGCTGAGATCGATAGCTCCTTTGTTGTCGCAAAATATAACGATATCGTTAAGATGAATTCCGTAATCCACGAGACCTTGCTTCATCCAAAGAGCTTGTTGACATACTTTTCCGGCTGAGACGTACTCGGCTTCAGTAGTTGAGATAGCTAAAGCTCTTATTTGCAAACCATGAGGTGAGACAATGTCCGACGAAAGTGAAAATACCACTTGTACTTTTTCTATCGACATAGTCACCGGCATGATCCGAGTCGGCATATACCATAGTTTCTACACCCGTTCCTTTGGGATACCATAATCCTAAACATGTCGTTCATTTAATGTATCTAAATATCCTTTTCAAGGCTTGTAAGTGTGATACCTTTGGATTTTCTTGAAAGCGAGCACATAGACAAACACTAAACATAATGTCGGGTCTACTAGCCGTGAGATAGAGTAAGCTGCCGATCATTCCTCTATATTTAGTGTTATCTACCGATTCACCTTCCTCATCCTTGGTAAGTTTAGTATCCGAAGACATGGGTGTCTTAGTTGGTTTTGTATCTTCAAGACCAAACTTCTTAAGCATATATTCTATATATTTAGATTGGTTAAAGAATATGCCATCTTCAAGTTGTTTAATTTGGAGTCCTAGAAAGAAGTTTAATTCACCCATCATACTCATCTCAAACTCATCGTGCATGATTTTAGAGAAATCATCACATAGCTCTTGACAAGTTGATCCGAATATGATGTCATCAACGTATATTTGAACAATGATAATGTGTGACTCCTTTTTCTTGGTAAAAAGAGTATTATCTACTAATCCTATGGTGTATTTGTTTTCAACAAGAAAAGTCTTAAGTCTATCGTACCAAGCTTTTGGTGCTTGCTTAAGACCGTATAATGCTTTCTTGAGTTTGAAGACATGATGTGGTTTCTCAAAGTCGGTAAAACGGGAGGTTGAGCAACATATACTTCTTCGTTAATAAACCCATTAAGAAAAGCTCTCTTAACATCCATTTGAAATAATTTAAAGTCATAAGCACATGCATATGCATGTAAGATTCTAATAGACTCGAGCCTAGCTACCGGGCATAAGTTTCATCATAATTAATCCCCTCTTGTTGATTATAACCTTGTGCGACAAGCCTAGCTTTGTTTCTACTACACCATTTTCATCCATTTTATTTCGAAAAACCCATTTTGTTCCAATTATAGTTTGATCTTTAGGTTTTGGAACTAATTTCCAAACATCATTTCTAACGAATTGGTTTAACTCTTCTTGCATAGCAATTACCCATGATTCATCTTTTATTGCTTCATTTATGTTTTTCGGTTCGATGGTGGATACAAAACAAAAATAATTACTTTGATTTTGGGCTTGTGATCTTAAGGTTCTTTGATTTAGTTGTCCTATGACCTTTTCTAAAGGATGACTTTTGGATTCTTTGAAGTTTATAATCTCATTATTTAATGGTTCATCTTCCTTGTCATTTTCAATTATTTCTTGACTTTCTACAAGTTGACTTTCAACTATGTCATCATCTACAAAAGGTGATGTCTTAGAGGGAGGTGGACTTTCGTCGAATGGTATGTTCAACGATTCCTCGACTCTCATTGTTTCTTTGTTTAAGACAATGTAAGCTTTACTAGTTTGAGAATAACCGAGAAATACACCTTCATAAGACTTTGGGTCAAACTTGGTGAGATAATCTTTAGTATTAAGAATGAAGCATTTACATCCAAAAACTATAAAATAACCTAAAGTTGGCTTTTTACCTTTATAAAGCTCATATGGTGTTTTGTTTAAGAAAGGATGATAAGGTTTTAAAATGTACCTTTTGACGTTTGATAAGGGTCTTTTTTAAGCCCTTATTTGATCACTTTGTATCCGTTATTACTTAATATCGTTCCTTTTCACTTTTTAGGTCTCTTGAAGGCAAATTGCTGTAATGGCACTTATTTGGACGAAAAGGCGCGGATATCTGAAAAAAATGGCCAAAGTCAAGAATCGAGACACTCAAGTTGCTAAAATACAAGGTGACGGCGCCATCGCTTAAGCTATGACGCCCGTCGAGCATTTTGTGACGGGACGAAGCCAAATTGCTTATTTTCAAGTGACGGTGTCATGCTTTAAAAGAGTAGGCCGTCGCAACTCGCACGGCCTAGATTTGATCCGACGGCGGTCGAGATCGGGAAGGGACGGCGTCACAAAGCACAAGGTGACGCCGCCGCAAGACTAACGTGGCCAAGACGAAACCCTAATGACGGCGACCGACGGCGTCACAAATCATAAGGTGACGCGTCGCATATGTAATCTTATATATAGAATCCGAATTTTTCAAGATTTGTGTGTAGTCTTTTGGAGTAAAACCTAAACCAAACCAAGGCTGTCTTGTACAAGATTTTAGGTTCCAAACCCTAACTTACATCAAGATAAGTGTTTTACTTCATTAATTCAATTATGTCTTCAATTATTTGTGTGTATGCTTGCATGTTCTCCATGTCCGCTAATTTACTTGTGTGTTTGCTTAGGGAATATGAAACTTAATTATTAAATATTGATTGGTTGTCTCTTATCTTAATTGATTAATGATCTAGTAATGCGATAGGTCATTCGTTGTGTAATTAATGCTTGATTAATCTTTGTGAACCTTAGGCTATAGCACTTAGAGCGGTTGTAGGCTAAACCATCCAAAGAGGCCTTAGAGTTAGAGTTTATAATCCCTAGTGGGTTTTGTAGACGAGACCCTTTGGTAAGTTCAAAGAGTTAGGGATAAACGCATACCCTACGACTTTAGACACACAACGCGATTATGAATAAGGACGTGACAATTCAACCATCAATAGGAGATAATGAAGGAGTAATAAAACCTAAGTGAACACATCTTTAAACTATCATACGAGCACACAATAATTAGACATAGACTACATACACCTTAGATTAGATAATTAGATAAGTAGAGTAATCGGTAGAAATACCAACCCCGAGATTTGTACCTTTCCATTTCCTAAAAAACATAAAAAGATAAAAAATAATCTTCCTCAACCCCAACCTTAGCGTAGTAACTTCTCACTAGCATTCCTATTCCCCTAGAGAACGATATCAATACCCGTGGCTTACCCTAATACTACACTACAACGATTAGGTTCACTACCTAGGGTGTTATAAAACTTGCTCGAAGAAAAGGAAGTTCCTTTGACCCCGAACGACGCGTGTAGCGTTATCAAGTTTTTGGCGCACCGGGAATAGAATAGCTAGTTAGTAGTCCACCTCGCTTAGGTTTCTTTGCTTGATTCCTATCAAGTAAATTTTCTCATTTTTAGCTTTCTCATAGTCTATCCCCTTCTTCGTGACCTTTGTTCGTAACCCCATCACTTTTCATCATGGAAGGTGATGACCCACCAAACAACAATTCCCCATCAAACAAATACCCACCACTCGATCTAACTTTTGCCAACCAACTCCGAGCTCGCACTTGAAAAGGCCCTTGAGGAATCCACTGGTACCCTAGATAGTGATTCAACCTCAAGTGATTCGGAAGATGAAATTGTGGAAGGAGATTATAAGGTTTTGGAAATTATGGATGGAAGCAAGGAGGAGGAGGAAATTATGGAGTATTTCGATTCATACCCTAATGGGAAGGAAATTGCTTATCACTATAATGTAGTTAACTTTCCACGACCACCCTTCGACCCATGCATAAAAAGTGGTAACCCTAAAAATATCAAAATACCTTGCATGATTGGATACTTATATAGGGATCACACTTACATAGATTATAAGGCACCTATGAACATAATGTCTAGGCTTTACTACAATTGGATCATGAATGAAAAGTTAGGACCTATGAGGGATCCCTTTTACCCTAGGAAGGTGAGTAACTATGTCGGGAGGGTTAAAGGATTACATGTCTTCGTAGGAAACTTCACATATAGGTGCGATTTCATGATTCTAGAAAATGTTAAGGGCATTATCGATGGAGTTCTAGGAGATGTGATACTTGGGAGACCATTTATTGAGGAATCTATGATGGTTTATGATCAAGAGGAAGGAATAGTCAAATTCTCAAATGGGACCGAATGTGTTAAGTATATAATGCCCTACAAAATAAGAAGTTTGAGGGTATTGATGATCTTGATGTAGATAGCATTCCGCCTTTGAAGTTGATTGGGAAGACAAGATTCGCTATACCGCTTGTCTAGAGTTGGGCCCTGAATACATTCGTGATGAAAATAGAGTTGAGATAATAGAATGGGCCTCTAAGAGAAGGAAAACGTAAGGGCACGACTACGAGTCTAGCTACAAGACTCTTAAATAAAGAAAAGCGCTTCGTGGGAGGCAACCCATGCTTAATTGTTTCCTTGTTAGTGTCATATATCTTTTATTGATTGCTTATTCTCATGTTTAAATTTGTAAAAATGCTTTATTTTGTTTTTAACCTCGTCTTAATTGCATATAAAGGTATTTTACATAAAGGATAAGTGTAGGGAGGATTACACACGTTTTCAAAGAAACGTAAACATGAGAATAACAATTAATTAAAAGATATATATGTGTGTTTGTTCAAGTCAAATGCTTGTATCGAGTCATAATGGATGTTTTGCGAAATTTTTCCGATTCTAAAGATGTAAATTTTCCGAATTTTTTCCGAAAATCGAGACCGCTTTTTGTCGGGATAACATGACGGCGTCAGATCACAACTTGACGCCGTGAAGGAGTAAAACAACAGATTACTTTTTCTCGTTTTCGAGCTACTTATAAATTTTTGGAATTTTCCGGTCTTAATTTTCCGTAAATTATGTAAACATCCATTCCACAAGCATTATATCCTAGTTTAGTAGAGTCTTATATATATTATTACCGCCGATTTTACAAGCAAGGTTTCGTTTGTTTTCTTCGAATGTGCGGGTTTTATTTATCAAGAAGAAGAAACAAAAGATTGGAAGGAGCTTTTCACGCATACATTTTTCTTGGAAAGGATTTAACCACTACTTCACACACGGATCCTACCAAGCTAATCGGGAGTATTAGTTTCTTTCATTTTAATTACCTTCCATTATCATAACTTTGATACTTTCGGGAACATTGGGGACAATGTTAAGTTTAAGTGTAGGAAGGAAAATAAAACGGAACTTTGAAACTATGCTTATCCTTGACTATTTGCTTTGTCCAATTGTATTTGTGTAATAAACCATGAGAAAATGTCGGTTAGGGTAATTTTGGCACCAAATTTAAAATTTTTCATGACATATAGGAGTGGGCCATTAATCTTAACAAAAGCGACTCACGGATAGGAAGTTACATGACTAGCACAAAACCCTTTACCACCCAAATTCCACCCAAAATGTGAGGATCACCCTTAGATTAGTAGGAATTAAAGCATTCATCTTTAATGCTTAGAGTGTGAGTGGTAGTATATTAGATTCTAGAACTTGTTTTGTGATGCATTCCGAGATCGCTAGTGAGACTACACTTGTGTAGTTAGGAATAACTAAATGATAAGAGGCATTAGGATAACCCTTGTTTGATACCGTAATATAATTACTTCTTCCACATCGGTTGAGTAATTCCCCACACCTTTGCGTTGTACTCATTTTTAGTACACGATACCCCTAGTTAAACCCTCGAGCCTATCCTTTTCGCGGTTCTCGTGATGTTTCGGTTTTTCCGAATATCAATGAAGAGCATTGTTTACATCCCACCCCAAATATACACCCAAATCGCCTTAGCCTACCTTGTATGCACTCACTTTTAGTGCATTATTGTTATCACCCTAAACCCTTAGTTCAATTATCTAGTTGCTTGCATGAGTTGCTAAGTCGAGTCATATCTTTTGTACACGTTTTGGGACGATTGGGACTCATGGGAAAAGTTAAAGTTTATAAAATGAATGGAAGGAACGTTAAATTCCCTTATTTGCGTAATAACGCACCCCAAGTGTTTTGATCTTTTCAATTCGGGTCAAATTAGTGTTAGAGTAATAAAAACTCAAGTGTAGGGATGTGCCTATAAATCCCTATCATTTTGATGTTACCGTAGAGGATGGTAGAGTAAAAGTGTATGAAAAAAAAAAAAAAAAAATCGAAAAAAGAAAAATAGAAAAAGTTAAAAAATATACTCCTCAGTCCCAAAATAATTGTCCTCTTTGACTTTTGAAGTCTTTCTTCAACTTTGATAAATATTTTTGTTTGTATGATATAATAATTGATGTAAAATAGAAAAAAAAAAAAAAAAAAAAAAAAAAAAAAATGGGGCTACCATCCTACATCTATCCTTTAAATTTATGTTTGTTTGTTTCATTATCTAGAGTTTAGAGTGTTGAGTCTTGGCTTAGCAACGCCATTCTTCGTATGCTTGTAACATAAGATATTTTTGACTTGCCACCACTAAATAGCCTATCCCACCAAACCCTTTACTTCCCTACCGTAAGCCTAACATTACAACCCTTTAAAGACCTCTTTGATAATCTTTCCTAGGTGCTTACGCCAAAGCGATAGAGGTTTGATCTATTCTCAAGCCTATGGTAATCTATGTACTAGGACCGGTTAATGAGTGTTTATCTTCCATTTCCAACTTGTTATATTTCATATACACCCGAGAGAGATGTGAGTATCCAAACACCCCATGTGAGGTGCTAGTATGTAATTTTCGTGCTTGTTATGACTTTTATGGGCTTATATGTGTTGTGGACTATTTTAAACCAATGCTTCATGACCCTAACTTATAAATTAATTGGCTAAAAGCATATTTGCTTGAGGACAAGCAAATACCAAGTGTAGGGATATTTGATAAGGTTTTAAAATGTACCTTTTGAGGGGTCGTTTAAGCCCTTATTTGATCAATTTTGTATCCGTTATTACTTAATATCGTTCCTTTTCACTTTTAGGTCTCTTGAAGGCAAATTGTTGGAATGGCACTTATTTGGACGAAAAGGTGCGGATATCTGAAGAAAATGGCCAAAGTCAAGAATCGAGACACTCAAGTCGCTAAAATACAAGGGGACGGCGTCATCGCTTAAGCTATGACGCCGTCGGAGCATTTTGTGACGACACAAAAGCCAAATTTCTTATTTTCAAGTGATAGTGTCGGGGCTTTAAAAGAGTAGGTCGTCGCAACTAAGACGGCCTAGATTTGATCTAGACGGCGCCGAGATCGAAGGGACGGCATCACAAGCACAAGGTGACGCCGTCGCAAGACTAACGTGGCCAAGACGAAACCCTAATGACGGCGACCGATGGCGTCACAAATCATAAGGTGACGCCGTCGCATATGTAATCTTATATATAGAATCGAATTTTTCGGTTATTTGTGTGTAGTCTTTTGGAGTAAAACCTAAACCGAACCAAGGATGTCTTGTACAAGATTTTAGGGTTCCAAACCCTAACTTACATCAAGATAAGTGTTTTACTTCATTAATTCAATTATGTCTTCAATTATTTGTGTGTATGCTTGCATGTTCTCCATGTCCCGCTAATTTACTTGTGTGTTTGCTTAGGAATATGAAACTTAATTATTAAATATTGATTGGTTGTCTCTTATCTTAATTGATTAATGATCTAGTAATGCGATAGGTCATTCGTTGTGTAATTAATGCTTGATTAATCTTTGTAAACCTTAGGCTATAGCACTTAGAGCGGTTGTAGGCTAAACCATCCAAAGAGGCCTTAGAGTTAGAGTTTATAATCCCTAGTGGGTTTTGTAGACGAGACCCTTTGGTAAGTTCAAAGAGTTAGGGACAAATGCACACCCTACGACTTTAGACACACAACGCGATTAAGAATAAGGACGTGACAATTCAACCATCAATAGGAGATAATTAAGGAGTAATAAAACCTAAGTGAACACATCTTTAAACTATCATACGAGCACACAATAATTAGACATAGACTACATACACCTTAGATTAGATAATTAGATAAGTAGAGTAATCGGTAGAAATACCAACCCCAAATCCAAACCCCGAGATTCGTACCTTTCCATTTCCTAAAAACATAAAAAGATAAAAATAATCTTCCTCAACCCCAACCTTAGCGTAGTAACTTCTCACTAGCATTCCTATTCCCTAGAGAACGATATCAATACCGTGGCTTACCCTAATACTACACTACAACGATTAGGTTCACCGCCTAGGGTGTTATAAAACTTGCTCAAGAAAAGGAAGTTCCTTTGACCCCGAACGACGCGTGTAGCGTTATCACTATTTAAAATATATGTAGAAGTGTCACGGCAAGTTACACCAAAACGTTTAGAATGTTTTGTTCATTAAGCATTGTTCTACTCATTTCTTGAATTGTTCTATTTTACGTTCTACAACTCCATTTGATTGAGGTGTTCAAGGAGCCGAAAAGTTATGTGTTATACCATTTGTATCAAAAAGTTTCCAAATTGAGTTTGATTGTCAAATTACGACCATGATCCGTTCGGATCGACATAATTTTAACACCTAGTTGATTTTGAATTTTCTTGCTAAGAATTTCAAATTTATCAAAAGCTTCATTTTAGTTTTAAAACAACGTCCAAGTAAACCTTGAGTAATCATCTACTATGACTAAAGTGTATAAGTTGCCTCCATAGCTTCTTATAGCGGATGGACCAAACAAGTCCATATGCAAAAGTTCTAGACACTTAGATGTGGACAACATGTTTTTAGCCTTATGACTACTATGGGTTTGTTTACCAATTTTGCAAGCGTCGCAAAAATGTTGGTCATATTTAAGTTTTGGTAAATTCCTAACTAGCTCTTTTGAGTCTATGCCAAAGAGTTGAGCTATCATCTAATGTTGTTAGACAAAGTTTGTCATTAGATGTTTTATCTATTTTCATGACGTATATGTTATTTTTCCTAACTCCTTTAGCTATGGTGATATCATCTTTTAGTATTTTACTACCATTTTCTTCAAATAGTACTTTATACTTTTTATCACATAATTGGCTAATACTAAGTAGATTAAATCCTAACCTATCAACATGAGCAACATTTTCAATAGTTAGGGAGTTATGAGCGATCGTACCTTTGCCAATGATTTTGCTTTTGAGATTGCTACCAAAAGTGACATTACCTCCATCATACTCTTGGTATGTTGAGAATAGGCTTTTGTTGCCCGTCATGTGTCGTGAGCATCCACTATCTTTTATCCACTCATCAGGTTCCAATCCAACTTTCAAGCATACCTAAGACACAAATAACTCAAGCGTTTGATCCCCAATATCTCATGGGTCCGTTTGGTTTAAACATACCATTTACTTGATTCCAGTATGGAAATGATGGGTAAGAGTTCCATGACATGTAATCTGGAGTTTGATATGGTCTATGGAAGTTTTGATTCCAACCGTTATGTTGATAGTTGGGTTGTATGTTGTGGTTGCTTTTAGGAAAGGGGTGTTTGGCAAAAAGTGTTTTATGTCGTTGTTGAGTAGTTTTTTTTATCTAAATTCATTTTTAGCAAGTCCTACTCCCGATGTAACGGTGGTTTTAGTTTAACACTATCCTTGGTTTTCTTTGTTACTTTGACAAATTCACCACGGTCCAGATCACAAACATTCATCTGTTCAAGTACCCACGCACCATTTTTACAAAGGGTGGAGCCCTTATTTTGGGTCCGTCGGTCCGTGTTTGCATCGCAGTAGTTTTGACAGTTTGTTTGTCTTGTTTGGCAGTTTTTTTTGACTCTTTGAAATTAATACTTCATTAAATCCTAGCCCATTCATGTTTCCTGGTGTTTTTTGAATTCTAACTATTTCATCGGCACAAGCGATATTTTTGTTAAACCTTTTAAATTTAGAATTATCTTCGATTAGAACATCTTGTGTGAGCTTTAGTTTTTCTATTTCAAGATTAAGCTCTTGACATGATTTACAATCATTGTCTTTTACTTTTCCCTTTTCTAATCGTTTTGCCTTTTCTTTTAACTCATAGACTTCATTTTCTAAAAATTCCTTTTTAGTCTTTAAAAATTTATTTTTAGTTATGATTTTTAGACTAAGCTCACACAATTGATTATATTATTTTTGCAAGGTGTCATCATCAATAGAAGAATAAGATGAGTCGGAATGTACCTCTTTTGACTCATGAGCCATTAGAGCGATCTCCTCCTTGCTTGACTCTTCATCATCTTCACTATCACTCCAAGCACCACTTACGAAAGCTCGTTGAGTTTTGCTTTTAGGTGGCTTGGGATAATCTCCTATTAGATGGCTTGCATCACCGCATCTAAAGAACTTTCTTTCACCTTTACCCTTTTTGTCATCCCGATCTTTTCGGAATGGCTTCTTTTCTTCTCGAGGTTGTCTTACAAACTTTCCTCTTCTTCTAAAGAACTTTTGAAATCTCTAACGCCATGGTATACTCTTCATCTTCACTACCGAGCAAGATTCGTCATCATCACTTGATTCCGCCTCTTGCTTTTTGAGCAACGGATTTGATTTCTCTTTTTCCTTTGATGATTTCCGAATCTTTCTCCATCACCATTTTGTGTACTTTGAGATTTCCGATTAGCTCGTCTAGTGACATTTTTGAGAGATCTTTTGATTCTTCAATGGCCATCACTTTAGCTCTCCACTTCGGATGGAGTGCTCTAAGAAATTTCCTGACAAAGTTCTTACTACGAAAAGATTCATCAAGTGCTTTAAGTGATGTAATAATAGTATTAAAGCGAGCAAAGCCACAATCAATGGTTTCATCTTCATGGATAACAAATTGTTCATATTGTTGAACAAGAAGATCAATTTTGTTATCCGTGACTTGTGAATTTCCTTGATGTGTAACAATCAAAGATTCCCAAATATCTTTGGCGGTTTCACACATAAAAATTCTTTCATATTCTTTTCTAGGCAAAGCATTATAAAGCATCATTTTAGCTTCATTATTTTTAGCAATTAATTTATTTTGTTCATCAACAGAAATATCTTTTGTTGAAGAACTAAAATCCCTTTTAACAATAACAAACCAAAGATCTATATCTTTTGATTTTACATATGTTTCAAAACAGTTTTTCCAATAGATAAATCCATTGGTTTCAAAGAGCGGTGGTCTTTTCATAGATTGCCCTTCTTTAAAGTTTTCAGAATCCATGGATAGTTTCAAGTTTATAAAATACAATATATTTTAGAATTCTTGAGCAACGTGTCTCTGGTACCAATTGTGGAAAACTAGAAGGGGGGGTTGAATAGTTTACCGATTAAAAAACTTTGTTTTGAAACTTATTGAAAGATCAATTGATATTGATCTTAGGTATGTTAGTGAAATATGCAAACAATATATATAAAGAGTAGATAAGGAAAGAAACAATCAAACCACAACAAGTTGTTTATAGTGGTTCGGTCTACAAGGACTCTTTTTCCTTGCCCTACTCCACTCCCTGAGTCTCACACTCGAGAGTTTAACTTCACTAGTCAACAAGCTCCTTTCACCGGTGGAGAAAACCTTTACACTTCGCTTACACACTATTTCCGACACTAAGCTAAATGTCGAGTTCTTTTCAAGGGTACAACCACTCCCACACACAATGTATTTTAAGGACTAAAATACTAACCACTCACACTCACAAGATTATGATGGTTTGGTACAACAATGAAGTATGAATCAACACAAGATCATACATCAACAAACAAACAAGACTTCCAACTTCTCGTTTGAAGCATGAATGTGACTTGATCTTCTTTGCTACAAAAGAGATCACTAATATGATATGAAACCGAGTTAGAAAGGTTAGAGAAGGAATGTATGAGAGTATGATAGAAAGGGATGGAAAACTACTTGGTTTGGCTTTGCTATTTATAGACAAAACATCAAGAGCACCACGGAACCCTTAAAAGGGTTCCGCCCGTGTTAATATTTGGTGTCGCCGAGGTCTGACAGCAAGATCTCAAAATCTTGCCAAAGTCAAACATATCTATGCAAGATTGTGTAAGATATGTAGAGCCTAAATCTACACAAAGAATCTAGTGAAATCTTCCAATGATTTCAATGATGCATCACATGATGTCATGTGTTTGTTTTTCTATTTTAGAAATATGTAAATACATATGTAATGTTTAGTTTTTAAGAAACTAAAACATTCTAAAACTACTATCATACATTATGGTTTAGAGTCATATTAAGATATGATTAATCACAATGTAAATGCTTGAGTGATGAAGATATTATTTAAAAAGCTTGTTTTAATATCTATTAAACTTGACAAGCTTTAAGCTTTATAAAAATTAAATTTACTTTTGTCGTTAACAAAACTTAGGTAAAGATCAAAAATATAAATAACGTTTAATGACGATATTTGTATTAACGGTTGGGATAATACATCCTTCCTCTCAAGTAGTTGGAGTAATATATCCTTCCCCCAAATGGTTGGAATAATACATCCTTCCCCCAAATAGTTTGAATAACACACCAAAGGCTACGAGTTAAACAGTGAGTTTCTTTGCGGTTATGACATTTGTCTTTCCCTGGATTACTTCAATAGAGAAGAATTATTAAGTTCATCACATGTACTCGTTGTGTGTTTAGATGTATGTCTCCTTCCCCTTGGTCGGTTTTGATACCTCGTAATCAAGAAACATAATATACTCATATACTTGAAATAGAGAAGAACACAATTAGCTCAAATGTATCTTGTGAGAGTCAATCGCAATGTAAACTCTCTCCGACTATCTTAACCAACCCATATGTAGTCACTTTGAAGTGACCAATGATGAAGAAAACCCGATATACCAAACTTGAAACTGAAGTCCCCTTGCTGGTTTTGATACCTCAGAATCAGCAAAACATAATATACTCCTATACTTGAAATAGAGAAGAACACAATTAGCTCAATTGTATCTTGTGAGAGTCAACTACAACAGAAACTCTCTCCGACTATCTTAACCAACCCATATGTAGACACTTTGAAGTGACCACTGATGAAGAAAACCCGATATACCAAACTTGAAACTGAAGTAGATTTCCCCGTATTTGCATATTAAGCTTGCACTAAAGTTGGAAGAACGGTGTCGAGAATTTATGCTCCAAGCAAATCTCTAAGTACTCAATACTCAACCACAATATGAGATATTAACACCTCTTGCGATTATCCACAACGTTATCTACGTGTGACACTGAGTAAAACAACGTAACTCCATTTAGTGATAGTTAACCAGGTCTTCAACCATCCATCCCGACAGATGGTAACTAGATAAACCAAGTCTTCAACTTAAAATTCTTAGGCCCGAGCAAGTTATCAAATAAGAACACGCCTTTGTGAAATTCAACTTCAATCTTAAATCAGTGATAAATGATTAACTCCGAAGTAATCAACTTGTGTCAAATGCCCAACACGTGAATAAACATACAATCGGATGTACGTCGATCTACTGAATGAACCGAAGAAAATGATTCCTCAACATCAATTCCTTCATCGTTAATCTGAAAAATGATTCCTCAACATCAATTCCTTCTTAATGTTCATTTGGTTGATTTACAGAGCACACTTAGTGAAGAACAATAATCCGTGAAGATTTGGCAAAGGAATACCAAAGAGCGGATCATTATTCATGAGTGCAACTACAATTATAGTCATTATCAACACCTTGAGGAATAACTGGAGATTAGAATTCAGAAACTGGATGATCAACATTCGTTGGAGGTTGGAAGTACTCATCAAACATATCTTGAAACAATGGTTCCCAAACAATAAATCCCAGTTATCTTTAGTAAGTGAAACATTAGGCGTTGGAGAGTCGTATGACCATAATTAAAGCATCCATCAACATGTAGTATATGCACTTTTCCCCTCAAAATTGCATCCGGTTGCCATTTTTGATTTAAACAAGTGAATAAGAATACGATCAACAATAGCGTGTCTCTTGATGATCGACATATAGTTTCTTCACTCTTCTCCCCCTCAAAAATTGCAAATGAAGTTTGCCATTTTTTATTGAACAAGTGAATAAAAATATACACCAATGAACGTAGATCCACTTGAGGATTGAATGAGCATGGGAAAAACATGAAGCTTGTTGATGAAGAACGTCGATGAGAATGGTCATAACATGAATATTTCTCTTCTTTTGAAGATAAAGGGCACTGAAGCGTACACCTTTCTTTTCTTTGAGGAACGAGGCCTGAAGTGTTATCTGCAAACGCCATTGTCATTTCCCTTTATCTGTTTAGAGCATCCTTAATCCAAGTACCAACAGATGATTTGTATGACCTGCATTGGAACACAGAAAAAGGTGGAAATTTGAAAACATTGGATCCCCATGTGAAAATGGGTTCCTTTTGGTTAGCACAAACAATCTTTAAATCAGCAGAAACCCTATTTGCAATGGCATTATCACTAGGAGCTAAACTAGTAGAATCATTAGACTTAGTTAAAGGGCATCGTGTGCCTAATGGGATTATTCGACCAGTTGGCTTCCAAACCTTAACAGGCACTACTCTAGGCATAGTGGATCTAGTTAAGGAGCAAGGTTTGCCATGCATGAATATTTGACATGTGGGCTTCCACTGAAATCCTATATTGGTAAAAACCTTCCATGTAGGTTTCCAGGATTGCTTAATCCGTTTTGCTTTTCAAACTTTCTTAACTGGGTTTTGATTCTTAGACCTCAGAAATAACACACCACATTTATCATAATTACCAGAAAATATACACTCTTTACATGTATTGCAGACAGCATAAGACTTCGAATTAATTTCAGTAAGCTTAGAGCTAATACTAGAACCAACATGATTCTTAGACCCATGGTGTTCTTTCACTTCCTTTTCATGATCACTTTTAGATTGCGTAATCATAGCATTGCTTCTAGGTTTTGACCCGCTAACTTTAGTGTCAATCTTAACATCTAAAGAAGTGATGACGGGAGCCTTAGTTTGTTTTACTGCCATTTGATTTTCTGGTCTAGAATTGCTGGGTTCTGAGGCTTTCAGAGGCACATCAAAGGTCACATGCTTGACTTTAGGCATAGAACAAGGCATAACTTCTCTATCTTTCCTAGTACCAGATTTAGGACATGTTGCAATCACACATTCTAAGAGTTCCTGAGAACATTTGGCATATAAGCATGCATGCCCAACAGCATTATCAAGTGGCTTCTCTATCTTATCATCTTCAACAATCTCACAGAGGCACTCTAGACTATCCTTGAGGTACGAAAGATATGTTTGATATGCAAATTCAATGTTCCGAAGATGAGGAGGAATATATTTCACAGTTACAGCATATTTAGAACAAGCAGGCACCTTTGGTGCAACATTCTCACAAGTGGTGATTGGCATTTTCCATTTTACTACACGCTTCAGATTCTCAATTTCGTTAAGCAAAGAAGTTACCTTTTCACTGTTATTATCATGATTAACCTTGAATGAATCACATAATTCATTGTTTTGAGCATTAACTTTTGAAATTTCAACTTGAAAACATTCATTTTCCTTTGCGCTTATTAATCATGTTTTGAAGTTGGAAATTCAAATCTAAAGGTGGAGGCATACGGGAGCCAGTCACTTCATTCTTTTCACCCTTCAATTGTGAAATTTGAGCTTTCAACATTTTGATCGTGTTACAATGAGCTTGAATTTGTTCATCACGTTTGTTTATTTCAAAAACTGCATCAAACTCAGGAGCGTCTGAAGATGTCTTGGCATTTGAGGTTTTAACACTTACTTTAAGATGTTGTAAACTACATATAGGTTGATTAAGGTCTTACTTTGAGTGGGAAAAGTTCTAGGCACTAAATGCATTAGTGTATTGGGTGGATACACAGTAGCTGGAGGCAATTTTCTAAGGGGAGGATTCTTTTCAACAAGCTCATCAGATTTTTTCTTTTCCATATCTAACTTCCAAAAAACTTGTTCAGGGGTTAATTGAGTTTGAGGTCTAAACTTGTTTAAGGCAATCCAATTATCCTTAGTGTAATTTGGAGTTTTTAACATTATATTGTGATCTATACACCAAGGATCTTTTAGTTTCTTTTCCATTTTCTCTCTAGAGGCATCTTCTAACTCTCTATCTTCTTCAGTGCACTCTAAACAAGTAGGCTTTTGTCTAGGCTTAAGGATTTCATTACCGTCATAGATCACTTTTTGAACAGCTTTTGCTTTCTTACCATACTCAGGAATGGGTTTTTCTACAAGGCCAAGACTATGCTTATCACTTAATACTCTATGCTTAGTGATCATGTGAGCAAATCGAATGGTGTTGCCTTGTACATACAACTTGTTTTCAAGTTTGTTCTTCAAAGTTTTAAGGCTGGAAAAATCATTTAAAAGTTTTGATTCATTTTTTGAACTCCTCGCTAAGCACTTTTACATTTTCTTGAAGTTCTTGCTTTTGCTTAACAGCTTTTATGAAGTTTCTCTTGTAAGGAATTTAACTCTTGTTTTAATGTTTCTTCCTTAAGTTACTTTTTTCGATTAATGTATGCATTTGGCAATCCATTTCCGCTCACGTGTGGTCACCAAATTTAGCACTGCTCATAGATGACAACTTGATCCTTATATATGTTAAGCTTAGTGGTAATGGAGTCATCAAGGATAAATGCAGAGTACTCATGCAGTTCATAATCATCATTTTGAGTAGAAGATGCACAACTAGGTACAACAGAAACTTCCATGCAGCTTTCCTCTGCATTAATGTGCACAGGTTATGGCTGGTGCATCTCTATCTTGAGTACATCTGAATCTTCCATGGAGCATTCCTTTGCATTAGCTTGCACAGGTTGTGACTAGTGCACCTCTCTCTCTTGTGAACATGAGCACCAAGAATCCAATTTAGCATTATCCGACTCAAACACGATAGTTTGTTGTACATTGTTGGGTATCTTCTGTTCATTGATCGCGTCGTATAATCTGAGTATCTTAGATACAACTGAATCTGAATCGTTAGGCATTATGTTGACGTGCACAGTATTTTACAAATCTATGATTTAAACCGAGAAATAGAATCTTTCGCGGGATTTTACAAAATCAAGAAGAAACCGTTAAGCAATGACCAATAGAACGTGTTAAGATGACTGATGGATCGACACAATGATAGACAATTGTGTGATAGGACTTATGATTGGTTGTAGGATTAGCTAATTTTTTTTGGTTGAGATTTGGATTGGTTGATGCACGATTTTACGGAGAAATTTAGTTCTAAAAACTTAAAAACCTCAATAACTTCTGTTCGGAGCGGATTTTGGCCTTGAAGGGTGACCCGAATCAACTTTAGTTTATTCGGCGTGTCATTCTACTCGTTCTCACGGTCGTTTTGATGGGTAGAACGCTGAAAACGGAGTTACGGTTCAAAAGTTATGGCCGTTTGAAGTTTTGTCGGGAAAAGTCAACAAAACGCACTGATGAAATGGTCAAACCACACTTTTGACAAGTCGCACCCCAGACAACTCGCACCCCAGTCAACTCGCACCCTAGACAACTCGCAGCCAAGACAACTCACACCCTAGACAACTCGCAGCCAATACAACTCGCACCCTAGACAACTCGCTTAAACGACAACTCGCTTAAAGCACAACTCGCATAAGCTGACAACTCGCATAAAGACAACTCGCTTTAACAAGCAAGCTCAGAATAGACAACTCGCATAGAGGACAACTCGCTTCACAAATCAGGACAACTCGCATACAAGCATGGGACAACTAGCATAGAAGAAATGCACAACGAGACTCATCAAAATCCAGACTTTAACACAAGAAATGATCCAAATGATGTAAACTACTCTAAACTCATTCAAACCCAAAAACCTTATGAAAACCACTAGAAATCCAAGAACATGAAAGATGAGTGATCAAACCATGGCTCTTGATACCATTTGTAATATATTTGATTTCATAAACACATAACACATCAATAATATGGGGCGTACACTATGAGTTTTAGAGAGAGAAGGTAGAGAGTTTTGGGAACTTAGTGAGACAAAGAAAAAATGATATTGAAAGCTCCAACCCTTTGCCTTGCTAGGCAAAGGGTATTTATAGTTACAAGCTAGACGCCTCCTTGGCCGGGATCGTGCATACGGTGGGTAAAGACCGTCTGTCCTCCACGGTGTTACTTAACAAACTACTTACTAACACTAAATGACTACGACTTCGAGCTTTTAACATTTACATATACTTGAGGTGACCGACTCTTTAACTACCGGATTTTCTAAAGCCTAACACTTGAATCAGATATCTGCTTCAATAGCCGGCCTAACAAGCCCCGGCCATTGCTCATCCCGAGTCATTGCGAGGTGCTCCTTAAGAGTGAGGTTGTTGATGTCCACAACTGCCATAGTACCTAAAACTGAAAGTAGATCATGAGAAAAACAAAAATAAATAAACAAAATAAAAAACATAACAAAAATCTTAACATAGCTCTTCGAAAACGGCGCCAAAATTCTGATGCAGGATTTCTGACCAGGATTTAATATTTCTAAGGTCTCGTATACCTATTGCACTAACGAGAAGTGAACCCGATCATGTGTAGTATAGGAGGTGGTAAGCCGAGGTCGTTCTCAAGAACTATGTAGATGAGGATCCTAATTAAGTCTAGTATCACAGTTTTAAAAAGATTAATTGTTGAAATATTAATTATACTAATAGACAAGAAATAAAATGCGGAAAACGAACGAGGTTGTGAACAATGGAGAGAAAGTGTGCTAACCTAATTAATCATCCTATCATGTTATGTCTATGTTTTCTAATTACTTCATATTGCTTCAAGTGGGGGTTCAATTCGCTAGACATCCTTTGGTCAATTCGTTAGAGCCTATCAACAAAGGTTCCTACCCGACGTCAAAGGCCTATCCTTTGGGGAGTCGAGGGTCTCAGGCAACCTAAGCCAAGTCATTAAGTACCCTATATGCAAGATTCGAAACAATGTGTGCCCAGGCACTAGCATCTTAGACACACATCCCTAACTTCTTAAGTTCCTCCTTCTGAACGGTGATCCTTTGGTCAATTCGCACAAGAGGGATTGGTAGTCCTTTGGTCAATTCTTACCAACCGTCTCTACCTACTTCCCTAGGTTCGTTTGGTCAATTCTCCTAAGCAAATAAGTACGACCGCAACTCAAAACTACTGAAGCTAGGGTGACTACCAACGAACTATGCATGCATACACTAGAAACAATTATAGAAGAATGAAAACATAAACAACACAATCAAGGAATCATAACTAGGCTAGCACCAAAGGTTCTTAGCCTATCATATTAAAAGACACAATCAATTCAATGTTTAACGTAATTGATAAAGACATGAATTAAAGTGTAAAGAAATAGTAATCACTAAAGCTTATCCATGATATGGTGTGATTTCTCCTTTGGAAATAGCTTCGTATGTTGAATATGATCTACCCTAGGAACCCTCTTCACGTTCTCTGATTTTTTGTGATGAGTGAATGATGAAAAAATGCAGATTTTAAGGCTTGTATTTATAGGCCCGATTATAGTTATGGCGTAACCTAATAATGTGGTTACACCATAACTTAATTATCCTCCAAACCCAACTCTCGTAGTGGTGATTACGATGTAACTTAAGGAATAGTTACGCCGTAATTATAAGCTCCGCCGTAAATTAATAAAGGATTACGCCGTAACTTAACTAACCTCCAAACTCAAGTCTCGTAGTGTTGGTTACGTCGTAATGCATGTTTGGAAGTTACGGCGTAGTTGATGGAGGCGCGAAATTCCACATGACCTAGATGGTTACGGCGTAACTTAATTTGAGAGTTACGCCGTAACTGCTGTTGACTTGGTCTTCTTAATGTAATCCCAGCTACGACGTAAATGAGAGTAGGAGTTACGCCTTAGCTTCTTCAATAAGAGCATACTAAGGTGAAAACTACTAAGAATATCTCCAAATCCGCGTCTCTAACCTCCTATGCTCATATATTACCTGAAAACGAAATATAAAGAAATATGAGTATATATCCATATAAACAACATAAAATATGAGCATAAACGGGAGAAATTGACACTTAAAAATCAGAATTATTTGATGTTATCAACGGTCAGAGCACTCAGGTTGGAGGATGCTTTTTACACCTACATTACATGCTTACACACTCATTGTTATCTCAGTACACATACTTACTCTCACACCGGAGGTGATTCACATGGGAGCTTCACTTAACGTAGTGTTTTCATTTGTGTTGACACAAGTTACTTACAACCTGGCAACTCATCCCTCACCAACTTACTCTTCGATCACCATCTAAGCCTGGTTGTGCCTATTATTGCACGATCAATAGGTAATACAGATGCATCATTGTTTTTTATATCCCAATTTTTAATTATATGAAATATTTAAAAATGCTGAAATTTTATATGACTTTGCCACGTGTTTTACGCGAAATTATTCGGTCAAACATCTTTGTCAGCGGGAAATTTATTTGGGAGAAACTATAAAAAAAAGTAGGGGAAATTCGTAGGAAAATATCCGACAGAACTACGTGGGTAATTAACCAACGAATTACCCACCACATTATCTGTGGGATAATAGTCGACGCAAGTGGGAAAGTTTGTGGGCAAATATTTACCCACAAGGTTTTACAAACAGAATTATTCCGTGTGAAATCCGTGAATTACAACCTTTTTTCACGGGCTTTCCCACACCTTTTACCATGGGAAAAAAGCTGTTTGTGTAGTAGTGAATTCATAATACTGAGCTTGTGATTTCCGTCTATAACATTCACATAAACTTATAAAATTCAAGCTTCAACCTCTATGTTATATAAGGAGAGTTTCAAGATTTGAATGTGTTATAAAACGATACATCACTCTCTTTATTTGCACTATATATGGAAATTTTAATATTAGTGTGTGACGCATGAGCTTACACGTGTATACAAAAGCCTTTATGTCTTTTTCACGTATAATATATACACACACACACACAATTTCAGTGTACATAATAAAATCACCGACTAAAGAATGTAGTGCAGACACGTTGATTAGAAAACAGACTAAATAGCGTAATGCAAACACGTGGAAGACAAAATTGACCAAATAGCGCAATGCATACACGTGCATGATAAACTGATGCTAATATCTAAATGCTTTATGTTTTTTCCACAGATAATATACAACTTAATGTACATGATAAAAGCACCGATTAAACAGCGTAGTGCAGAAGCCTGGATTATAAAACATACTAAATAGCATAGACACGTGGAAGAGAAAACCGACCAAATAATGCAATGCAAACACGTGGATGGGAAACTAATACTAATAATAAAGTAACACGTTCAACGTTTGACAAATAACATACATATTAACATATATTACGACAATATAACATATAAGGTTCCGTGTGAAATCCGTGAATAACGACCTTTTTCCACGGGCTTTCCCAAGGATTTTACCGTGAGAAAAAGATATTTGTGTAGTAGTGAATTCATAATACCGAGCTTGTGATTTCCATTTATAACATCCACATAAACTTACAAAATTCGAGCTTTAACCTCTATGTTATATAAGGAGAGTTTCAAGATCTGAAAGTGGTATCAAATGATACGTCACTCTTTTTATTTGCACTATATATGGATACTTTTAATATTAACGTGTAACGCATGAGCTTACACGTGTATATAAATGCCTTTATGTTTTTTCCACGTATAATAAATAATTTCAGCGTACATGATAAAATCACCGACTAAACAACGTAATGCAGACGCGTGGATGAGAAAACAAACTAAATATAGTAAATCAAACACGTGGAAGAAAAAATTGACTAAATTGCGCAATGCATACACGTGTATGATAAACTGATGCTAATAATATAAATGCCTTTATGTTTTTTCCAAGCACAATATACAATCTCAATGTACATGATAAAATCACCGATTAAACAGGCAATGCAGACGCGTGGATGAGAAGACATACTAAATAGCGTAGTGCAAACACGTGGAAGAGAAAACCGACTAAATAAAGCAATGCATACACGTGGATGAGAAACCAATACTAATAATAAAGACTTCTATAATGAGTAACACATTCAACTTTGACAAATAACATACATACTAACATATATTATGAGAAAATAGCATACAAGGTTCCTCATTAATTGTAATTATTCATAATATTAATTTTCTCATCATATAAATTAGTTGTTAAAAGGTAAAATCGTCTTCTATGACTTTCGTCAGAAAACAAAGCAGTGATTAATATAATTTTTTTAAACTGTGTATTTTTTGTCTATACACAATAATTTTGAAATGCAAACAATATATTCTGAAAGGGCAGAGTACACACGACTGATAACGCTCAAAACGAACATGTTTTAGAAGCGTTATTATTGGTTTTGTGTATGATAATCGGCTATATTTACTCATAACTGTTGCAAAAATGCAAAAGATGCGTATTTGTATGTGAATGTAGCCAGGTATCGCAAAAGATAAAGAAATGAAGATTTCATGCACATTTGGAGAATTCCCGAGGAAGAAAGTCAAGTAAGGAAGTTCTTGGACTCAATGATTAGGAAGCGCAATGATTTCTAAGTATCTACAACAAGTAAAGATCAAGTTTCGTCTTGGAAATCATCAGCGAAAACAAAGAAAAAGGCGCAAATCAAGAAAAGTCAACAAAAGTCAAGTTTGGGAGTACAAGAGGCACCCAACCGTTTGGTTGGAGCCCACAACCGATCCGGTTGGGCTAGTGGATAACACGCAACCCATCCGGTTGCCCCTCAACCGATCCGGTTTCCTGACCTGGAGTTACACCAATTGTCATTTAATGTTGCCTTAACTCCCCATAATCATTGGAGGCCGATCATTTCCTGTTATTAACTTGTATGGGACGTTTTTAGCCAGTTACTTAAGGTTCTTTAGCTATACAATGAACCTAGACTTAGTAGTCTAGGTGTGACACAACCAAAAATGTAATAGTTTACACCAAAGCTATTACCAACTCTTATTATTCATCCCAAAAGTCTTGTTACTGCTGTAAAACGTCCAGGAGGTTGGAGAGACGAATTCTCATCCATTGTTTGATCATTCAGAGTTATACGGTTAAGCTAGACGATTGGAGGCGTGTGGTTGCTATATTCCACAATTTCTAATTCTTGTAATCCAAAAGCTTAGGTATTCTATGGAACTTGTTATGAATTTCTATTCTCTTAAATTATTTGAATTACCTTGTTACTACTTGTGTTTTGTTATGATTGTCATGGAGTAATTCTTGAATATACTTGTGTGTAAGGATGTAGGAAATCATACTAGTGTTCTTATATGTGATGCATGTATATGATCTTGTTTAAATGAGTTTGTTGGAAAACTACTAGTCTTGTTTCATTTGTCGGTAAAACATGTTTTAAAAAAAAGGACCGAAAGGATTTCTCTTGTGTTTTATTCCAAAAAGTTAAGTGACAAACTAGTATGGGGATATGGTTATTGACACCCACTATGTTTACTTATTGAAACAAGACTAGAAACATTTTCATCACGAAAGGTCGAAAGATTCGTAGAAACGAGTTTAATAAGAACATTTTACAAACAAATAGATTTTCTAAAGGATAATCATTAGGATAAGGACCGAAAGGATTACCTATATGTTATTGTTCTTAAAATGATTTTACAAAGCATAAACCATGGGTTGGAAATCATTTGCTTATGATTTGTGCATCACATCAAGAGTTTACACCAAGCCTTCATGAACATTTTCTATGATTGCCTATAGACTACACACAAGTATATGTTTCTTAATATTGATTTTCACTAAAACCATAATTTTTGGAGAGAGCCTTGACAAAGCTTTCTTGTTACCAATCTTTTAAAACAAATTCAAAAGCAAATCTCTTTGGACGACTCGGCTTACCCACTTTTGCTATCGCGAACGAGTATACTTGCTCGTATGTGTTTATAGTAATTGACGGATAATTCGTGTTTATAAATTTTTAAAACTTGCATACGGTGAGCACATCAAGTTTTTGGCGCCGCTGTCGGGGATTGAGTATTTTTGATTTTGTTTCATTTCTGTAACATTGGTAATATTAAGATTAGGTTTCATATTGATAAGTAAAAAAAAAAGTAAAAAAATTTTAGTTTTAGAGACCAACCGAATCAGTTGCGCGAGCAACCGAATCGGTTGGTGCTCTCGTTAAAAATATAATCTTTGATTTTTCTAGTTTTTAGTTTATATATTGTTTTGTGTTATAGTTTATAGTAGGGGTGGCAATCGAGTCGTGTTCGTGTTAACCTATTCGGGTTCGCGTGTTGGCGGGTTAGTATGACCTTTACCCAAACATGACCTATTTATTAATCGTGTCAAGAAACTCAACCCTAACCCACACCTGCATAATACGTGTAACCCATTTCATGATTCGCTTAACCCATTTAAGTAAATAGGTCAAGCGGTGAATAAAGTCGGTGGTTTGTCGATTTAACTAGTTTAAATGCTAAAATGATTTAAGGATCTAAAATATGATAAGAATAACATACAAATAACTATGCGACAATTTTCTGAATTATAAGCGTCAATTTCATGATATCTAAGGTATAAAATTATAATTCACTCATACTAAGTAAATAACAAAATATATTTAATCCACATCCAACATAAAAATCAGGTTATATATTTTATTTTTAAGATCTTATATACTTAAACGGGTTCTCGGGTTGACCTGTTTAATACTTACTCAACCCAAACACGACATGTTTATTAAACGGGTTAGACGGGTTGACCCATTTTTGACCCAAACCTGTTTATCCTCAACTCAAACCTGTTTAACTTCGTGTCGGGTTCGTGTCGTTTATCGTGTCGTGTCGTGAATTGCCACCCCTAGTTTATAGCTTATTTCTTGTCATTTTGGATTTTTATAGATTTTCTTATAGATTGTTTGTTCTTGTTTTAGTAATTTTTAGATTTTTGGTATTAAGTCATTTTTAGTTTTATTTAACTTTTTAATTAATCTTGTCTTTATTAGAGTAATTAATTCAGTTAATTTTCAGTTTTATGAGTTTAGTAGTTTTAATGATTAGTTAAGTTCATCTAGTTAATGTAGTTTTTGGTTAATTAGCATAATTAATATTTTTAATTAATAAGGATAATGAGTAGACACATTTATTTAGAGTTTAAGTATAATTAATGGTCTTTAATCAATTTATAATTAACAGGTTTAATTAGTTTCAGTTTAAAAAAATATATATATATATATATATTTGGAAAATCATTCCAACCTTTCGGTTGAAACCCGCAACCGGACCGGTTGGATGTCTTTGGTCTGGAAGCTTATCACCAACCGAATCGGTTGGAGGGCCAACCAAAACGGTTGGAGCTCTCGGTAAATTATTTTTTAGTTTTTCTATTTTAAGTTTTAGCTTGTGTTTTTAGTCTTAATAAGTGTCTTTATTTGTTTAGAATATGTTTCTGTAGTTTGTTTTGATTTTTACTAACTCTAGCGCTAATAATTTGGATGTTTGTCTTTGGTTTTGTTTTGTTTTGTTAGATAGTTTGTTATGGATAGTTTAAGCGGAATTTCTGAGTACCTACGTAACTTGGATGAAATGTTTAAGGACACCGGAAACTCGTTGGAGAAGATTGGGAATATTTTGGAAGAAAGTAAGAAGGAGTTGGCTATTGATTCGGAATGTGTGGAAGAATTGACCGGAAAATTTCAAAGTGAGGATATCTTGAGGCATGAGTATTTTGAGGAGTGATAAGGAGAAGAACAATGCAACAATAATAACAAGCAATTGTTTGCTTAATTTTCATCTTTTGATGAACTTTTAATTTTATGCACTTAGGGATTTTTGTTTTTCATTTGATTTTTATTTTTCTTATTATTTTGGTTTAAAGTTATTTTAATCAATGCATTTTGAGTTTTAGTTTAAGTTATGATGATAAGTATGATGATTTAGTTTTTGAGATTAGATGTTGTTGAAACTTGCAAATGGTTGGATAATGTTGTGTGCATCTTTAATCGGATTTTGAGTAAACGATTGTTGCTTGGAAGGTAAAAGGCCCAAGTAAAGTGAAAAGGCAAAATTTCGCAAAAATGCAAACCGAACAGTTGTGTCAATGACCAAACGGTTGCATGCCAAGATAAATACCAAAAATTCATTTTTCCATAAAAACACATACACACTAATCCTCCATCTGGGTTTCACAAAATTCGACCATTAGAAGTTATTTGAAGATTGTAAGAGTTTTAGAAGACCATCATGGACCTAAACAAGTAAGCATCTGCAATCAATTAACTTAATTAAGGTTTAATTAGAGTATTTGATTCGAATTGCAAATTAGGTCACTAATTTGGGGTTTTTTGATATAATTCTAATTAAGTTGTAATCTTTTAGGATTAAGTGAGTAATTGATATAGGAATGCATTGCAAAAAGAATTGTAGTGATTGATTCAACATGGAGTGAGTATTAGATGATTGAATTTTCGGATTTAATTAGGTTATGCCATTGAATCAAATTAAGTTGCAATTGATGATTCCTAGTTGGTAGATGACGAGTTTTTAATGAATTTTAGATGCCCCATTTTTTATTAGAACAAGTGATTGAGAATTGAAGTTAAGATTGATAGTTCTAAGCAAGATGAACATGTGATGATTGGAAGTTTTGAATGCAAATTAAGAGCAATTTGAGGATGTGGGAATCATTGGTGATGTTAGAATGTAGTTTAGGAGTGAATTGGAATTAGAAGAATCTAGTGGGAAGAAGATTGGAAGGCCAAAGCCTTCAGAATGAGTAATGGCGATTCGGTTACAGTATGCAACCGAACGGTTGGAGTGAGGTCGCGAGAGGAACCGGACCGGTTGCTCCTCAACCGATCCGGTTCCATGTTCTGTTTTGGAAATTTTCAAAATTTTGAACTAGACCTTAGAGGCTTCTATAAACCTTATCGTTTGTTCTAACACTCTTATATTGACTTATATTTGTGATTTTCACGACGATGTTGCATATTTCTAACCGCTAATCCCTTGATTATGTTGTGAAGAATGTTTTAGGGAAAGGGGTCGCATCACAAACCCGAGGAGCAAGAAAGAAAGAAGAAGAAATGCCAATCCTAGAGTGCCACCCGAATCTTCTTTGATGAGGAGGAGAACTATGAGACCGAAAGCGATGATGATGAAGGTGATGAGATGAGTGAGGATGACAAATGATCGTGGATATGATCGTGAATCATTCTTGGATTGTGATTTCAAAAACAATGCTTATTGTGTGTCGAACAATATTATCTCTATCTCTATCTCTTAACTATTTCTTTAGGATGATCATCATACTTTGTTTATTTTCATTTTTAAGTAGCGTTTGGTTTGTTTATTTTGTTTTGTATATTGTGCATATTTTGCAGTTTTGTTTGCAGGATTGATGTGACGGAAGCTTATTGTTGGTCAATATTTGGAGTTGGATAACTTACATGCTTGCTTATGACCCAATATGCATATTGCATATTCTATCCCGTGGAATCTTTTTGACTATTTCTTTTTCTCATTTTCTTTACTTTGAAGTTCATTTTATTACATTGAGGACAATGCAAAACTTAAGTATGGGGGAGGGAAGAAAATAGGAAAAATGATACAATTTTTAAATTTTTAGTTTTTAGTCTTATTTTTTATTTTTAGGTAAAGTTTTTGGATTTAAGTAATTAGTAGAAAATCGCCCTTGGTTGTCTAGTTGTTTTCATACGTTATTAAGATATATTTAAAAAACAACTTGGATATTTCAATGGTAAAATGAGGTTTTTGAATTTTTTTGATTTGAACCAAATTACGGAAGTGATTCATTTTGGATTCGATAGCATTTTCTAGCACGTATTATAGCCTTTTTCCACTAAATTGTGAGGTTTTCTTTTTGTATAAAACACATATTTTGTTTTATATATGAGTGTGCCGGTGATTATGTCGATTCTAGAACTTGTACTTGTTATGCATTACGGTTAAAATCACTTTCGAGTGATAAAAATATGTTCAAATGATAAGAGGCATCGTGGGATTTAACCCAAATGGCCTTCCGTTTTACATCTAATGTTTTTTTGCTAACCACATCGGTTAGTTAACCACTGATCGCGACCGAACCGTCAAGTCAAAAAGACTTAAAACAGCTCAGACACAAATACAATGAAGATCAGGGAATATAGTGGATTCCCGGGTCGTTAAGTCCCACGGAGACTCAATGGTGTGTACAACACTGATTCAGACGATAGAATGATCACTAATGATAGTGATCGGAAAGGATTAGGATTGAATATTACACTACTGAAAAAGGTTATAAACAAAAGCGACTTAAATGCAAATTAAGAAAATTAAAAAGATAAAAGATATTAAATAAACGCTATCACTATTTTTAAAGTGATGAACGTTTAAAATTAAAAACTAAAAACTTACGTTTGAATTAAAAATACGTAAACGTACAAAATAAAAAGTGAAACTTATACAATATAGATCCTAAAAATACGAAAAATACATTTTTACAAACCTAATGATAAAAGAAAAATATTAGAAAAGGAAAATTATTTTTAACACTATTTAATTAATTATTATTAATTAAAAACTAATTTAAACTATTTAATAATACTCTAAAATAAAAGAAAATATGAAATAAGGCTAGAAAAATAAAGTTAAGACTTAGAAAATCTAAAATATGATAAAACTAATTTTAAAACTGAAAATATATTTTCACACTTTTATATATTTATTATTAATTTAAAACTATTTAAAACTAATTTAAATTATTAAAATAGCAAATAAAAGGAGAAAAATATGGAAAAATACTTTTTAAGCTTTTTACATTTATCTAAACCTAAGAAAATTGAAAAATTATTTTTTTGAGACTTTTCTTAATTATTTGTATTTAAAGCTAATTAAAAAGGATTAAAAACTAAATTAAATAAAGAAAAATAGCAAATGAACTTGGAAAAATCTGAAAATTTCAGGAAAACTATAAAATAATATTAGAAAGCTGGGAAAAATAGAAAAACAGGGGCTTGTGTGGAAGATTAAGGATCTGATGTGGAAAAGCTTATGAAATAAGCACTTCCAATAAGCTAATGAGCACCAAAGTGAACCAAACTGATAATGAAGCTACTATAAGCTAAAATGTCCAAAATGAAGTGAGAAACAACAAGCTAAACCACTGATTTGCAAGGTTGCTAAGATTTGATGTTTTGAGTTTTTGGCTAAAATCGATGAAGGGGTACCACTTTTACCACCAAATAAGCAACCAAATAAGCTAAATACTAAAAACAAATATTGGGGACCTAAAGTTGACCTGGGTGACTAGCTAAATCCCAAATCTCAGACTTGGACAAGCTCAAAGGAGCCCTGCACCAGCTGCAATAACTGAGAAAATCTCAGTGTTAGCTGAGACAGTGAGAAGGGGATATGAGCTTGTTTTGACAAGCTTATTTAAGGCTTTTAAAAAATTGGCAAAAATCTGGAAAAATGCTCATAAGAAACTAGACCAAGAGAGGTTTCTAAAATGCCAAGAATCACTGAAATTGATTAAGAAATGAACTCATGAAAAATCTTTCCATTAGACCCCAAACCGACTTTCAGAAATTGACTTTTCAACAAAACTAAAAGTTGACTTTTACTAACTTTGAGCTTGAATTAATGACTGAAAATGATGTAAAGTAATGAAACAAAGCTAATGCAACCTTTCCCTAAGTATTTTAAACACAAAATGAGATTTTGACATGCAAAAACCTCAACAGTGGCTGCTAAAACAGTGGACTATGGAATTTTGACTTCTGGTGCTAGCTGACTCAAAATATTGACTCACTTGAACCTAAATATACTTAGTAAACCTGAACTAACAACAATCATCCACTGAAAAGACCATTAAGACAGAATGATCAGCAATTCCAAACACCCTTTAAAACTGCTTTGCTAACTTGATTGAGCTAAACACTGAGCAACTATGAATTATTGATCAAATTACACTAACTTAACCTAATTACAACCTCTAAAACAGAATTGAACCAGATTTAACCACAAAAACTGATTATGCATAAAAACTAGGAATTTACTTACAAAGAGTCCAAAGCACTATGGCTTGCAATATCGAAACTGTGGTCGCTAACCTATCGAACCAACCCAATAAACTATAATTTAACCCATTTCCATGTCTCGCTTTAACCATTGACCAAACCTGCTCCATTTATGCCCCGCTTGACTTTTGTTGACCAAGTCCCTAGATTACTTAATTCTTGAATGTGAGCTTGTACAAAGTTATAATAAGCTCATTCAAGCTTATTTGAGCTTAGAAATAAACTTCTAAATACTTGTAATTAACATTTTAAAGTTGCGTTTGAAACAAGTGACCATAAAACTTGAATTTGTAAATATAAACCGAAATTTGTGCTTGAATTAAGTCTCAATACTCTTAAACCCTTTAAATTGATACAATTTAACAAATTACTACAAGTCTTATAATCGAAATAAAACTTAACATAAAAACGACATAATAAAGAAAATAAAAAACTAGTAGACTCCTTCTTTGCTTCCTTCTCCTTCTTTATACCCATTAGCTTTCTCTCATGTCCGAGCAAATCCTACCGGTTTTGAGCCATTGGATGGCTTTAAGGTTGATCTTGGCCATTGAGTGTTTTTAAGGAAAAATGATTCAACAACTATGTGAGATTTGAGTGCATTAAATGCATTTAGCAAGTAGGTGAGGAGAGGGGGACAAAGTGAGGTGAGAGTGGCTATGGGAGGTTTGAGGAGGGGATGGGTTCCGCACAAAGTTGTCGGGGAAGAAGAATGGGTCATGGTTTTGGGATTCGACCAGTGCGTTTGACCAGATATTAGTTAAAAAGGAGGGTCAAAATGCTTAATGACAGGGGTCACAAGTAAAAGGCGGGGGTCACTTGGGTTGATAGGGTCCAAAATAGGTTTAAAGCTTTAAATGACAAGGACCTAAAGTGTAATTCTTTGAAATTCCAAGGACCAATCGCCAATTCAGAAAAGTTATTCCAAGGACCACAAGTGACAACCTTCAAAGTATAAGGACTAAAATTGCCATTTTGCAATTTTCAGGGCCATTTCGCCAATTTTGAAACTTCAAGGACCATTTTGTACTTTTCTCAAACTTTTGATATTTTTCACCAAAGGACTAAATTTGACAAGTTATGATTTAAAAGGACCTTTGATGACTTTTCTTTTGAAATTTTGTGCTCAGGACTGCTTTTGACAATTTTGAAACTTGGGGACTAAACCGCAATTTTGCAAATTTGATATGTTTTCATCCGATTTTGATATTTTTGCATTTAAAACACATAAAACACTTGTTTGTGATATTTTGATCATTTTGATGTGTTTCGAGTGTTTTCGGATGAATTTGCAGCTTTAAAGGTATAAAATGATGAGTAATTGAGACTCATCAATCCCCACATCGAGATATTGCTAGTCCCTAGCAATGATTTGAGAAAACATAATGGATTTTAATCTCTTTACCAAAAGCCATTACTTCGGAGTAGCCAAATGTTTTAGTTCAAGTAAGAACCATGGCACACCGATAACCATGTGATTTTGAGCAAACCACCGACTTTCAACTGATTTGATTTTGTCTTTACCGAAGCCGCACTCTTCGGACTAGCCAACTCTTAGATAAATTATCAACATTATCTTTGGTGAGTGAATACCAATTATGGTTTTTCCATCGCCTTTACCACAAGCCATAATCTTGCGGGCTAGCCAACTCATTATCTTTTGAGGATGATGGGAGTCAAGAACCATACAATTTTGGGCAAATTGCAAGCCATATAAACGGATTTGAGACATCTTTACCAAGAGCCGCTTGCTCTGGATTAGCTAATCCTTTGTCTTACTGCATAAGGCGGATCGATAACTCGATGAGAAAGTGTAGAACACTTACTCCAAAAAAAAATTTTGGCCAAAACGGGAATTGGGTGGATAATACATATGAAATTCGTGAGAATTCCCCACACTTAGAAATGAATATCGCCTCGATATTCAAAGTACCGCGGTTATGTCGAAACAAAGAACGAAAAGGAAATACTACGCCATTATTTAGAAAGATGATGATTTTTTTTTTTTTTTTTTTTTTTTTTTTTTGAAAAACTTATATATATATATAAAATGTGGGTAACTCCCCACACTTAGGTGGTACACACGGTGAAAACCCATGTAGTGTGTGCTATCGTTTTTTGATTTCAGTCGCTAGCTTGACTCGACCCGAATTCATTGGTTCATGGGGAAGCAAAGTGGAAGGAACAATCTCCATCGGACTTTCATTCAAGATGTTTGGATAAACATTCAAGCACGTGAAAGTTCCACACCGATGAGATATAGAGAACCGGCTCAAAATGATAATTGAAAATGCCGGGTCAAGATAGTGTCCTCACTCCCAAGGAGTGAAGAAGAGGAAGTCACATCATATGAGGAATGGAAGAAAGATGTTGATAACAATCAAGATCCATTCTTCATCCTCAAATGTAGATATGTCGGGAGGAAGGGTGAAGGTAGTATCATCAATAAGCAAACTCTTACGATAGAGTATACCTTCCTCCGAGCCAATATCATCCTCAAGATCAAAATGGAAATGATCATATTCCGGAGGAGATATGTCATGAGAGAGTTCACCGGAGAACTCTTCATGAAGAGAATCATTGGAAAAAGCCTCAAGCTCGGGCTTGTCCAATGTAGAGTCACTATCCACAACGGGATAGGAGATGAAGTCGACTTAGCACAAAATGATTCGATCTTAGAAACGAGGAGATGTATATTGAACAATTGTTCACGAAGTATCTCGTCCTCAATTTCGGATCATCGAATTTCTCACTTCTTCTAAGCTAACTAGCTCGAAGGTAGCTCTCGACATAATCGATGTCTCCATAGGATAAAGAATCGTCAAACGAAGTACAATCGTTATCGAGTCGGAGAACATCTCGACATGATCATATGGAATGTCAGAGGAGGAGAAGAATTATCATCGAGGCTCATCACACATATTACAGGAGATAACCCGGACTCACTTGGGTTGGAACAAGGCTCTCAACACTAGACGGTTCCATTTCGGAATAGTGCTAGAAGGCTCGTCCCCCATTATAAGAGAGTCTTTGGAAGTAATAAAGGTAAGATAGGTGTGATCGCAATAGACCGAGGAGTTGAGAAATTATATCTTTCCAAGGAATAACACTCTCCTCGTCACAATCATAGTATTCCTCATTTGAATACTATCCTCATCATCATCGTCATCATATCGATTTCGATATTCATCTCTTTCAAGCTTACACACCATTCTTTTCATTTGTAGTTTCTTTAGAATGCGATTTCTTGAACTTTGAGGAAGATTACATTCCTCGTAATCATTGAAATGTGTGAAGGCTCAAGTCCGATGACCGATGGAATATTGTGGGGTTGAAAATTGTCAAAACCGAGAGAATTGGAATTTTGAAAATTTTGATTCATCGGTGACATTCAAAAGTCGCATGAGGACCCCGCATTCTCACAACAGAGATAATTTGGAAAATAACTTTCACCAAAGTTCGATTGTAACATGGTTCCGCTCATAGACAAGCGGAACTGTGGTGGACAATCAAAACCGTAATGAGAATCATTCCACAAAACTCGCATGAGTAGGATTCGTATTGGGGTTGTGGAGGTAGGTAGGAAAATCGGGTGTTTCATTATTTGAAATGGGATCGGGATTACCGACAAACTTGTCTCCAAACCCACATTGGTACATCACGACAATTTCCACCGTTAAATGGACCTCCACACCAGAACATGTCAAATACCATGACATAGAGAATTAAACGGATAAGAGGATAAGAGATGAAGAATTAAACAGATTAGAGGGTAAGGAATGGAGAATTAAACAGGTTTGAGGATAAAGAAATGTAGAATTAAACAGTTAGAGGATAAAAGATGGATATTTTGGATTTTGAAAACTTTACAAAAACTTTTACAAAAGATGGGATATGTGCAAGAATGGATCCGAAAAGGCTAAACACACGCTAAAGCCTCCCGTGGCGCTTGAAATTTGATCGCGACCGAACCGTCAAGTCAAAAAGACTTAAAACACTCATACACAAATACAATGAAGATCGGGAATATAGTGGATTCCGGTCGTTAAGTCCCACGGAGACTCAATGGTGTGTACAACATCGATTCAGACGATAGAATGATCACTAATGATAGTGATCGGAAAGGATTAGGATTGAATATTACACTCACCGAAAAGGTTATAAACAAAAGTGACTTAAATGCAAATTAAGAAAATTAAAAGATAAAGATATTAAATAAACGCTATCACTATTTTTAAAGTGATGAACGTTTAAAATTAAAAACTAAAACTTACGTTTGAATTAAAAATACGTAAACGTACAAAATAAAAAGTGAAACTTATACAATATAGATCCTAAAAATACTGAAAAATACATTTTACAAACCTAATGATAAAAGAAAATATTAGAAAAGGAAAATTATTTTAACACTATTTAATTAATTATTATTAATTAAAAACTAATTTAAACTATTTAATAATACTCTAAAATAAAAGAAAATATGAAATAAGGCTAGAAAAATAAAGTTAAGACTTAGAAAAATCTAAAATATGATAAAACTAATTTTAAAACTGAAAATATATTTTTCACACTTTTTATATATTTATTATTAATTTAAAACTATTTAAAACTAATTTAAATTATTAAAAATAGCAAATAAAAGGAGAAAAATATGGAAAAATACTTTTAAGCTTTTACATTTATCTAAACCTAAGAAAATTGAAAATTATTTTTTGAGACTTTTCTTAATTATTTGTATTTAAAGCTAATTAAAAGGATTAAAAACTAAATTAAATAAAGAAAAATAGCAAATGAACTTGGAAAATCTGAAAATTTCAGGAAAACTATAAAATAATATTAGAAAGCTGGGAAAAATAGAAAACAGGGGCTTGTGTGGAAGATTAAGGATCTGATGTGGAAAAGCTTATGAAATAAGCACTTCCAATAAGCTAATGAGCACCAAAGTGAACCAAACTGATAATGAAGCTACTATAAGCTAAAATGTCCAAAATGAAGTGAGAAACAACAAGCTAAACCACTGATTTGCAAGGTTGCTAAGATTTGATGTTTTGAGTTTTTGGCTAAAATCAGTGAAGGGGGTACCCTTTTGCAGCCACCAAATAAGCAACCAAATAAGCTAAATACTAAAAACAAATATTGGGGACCTAAAGTTGACCTGGGTGACTAGGTAAATCCCAAATCTCAGACTTGGACAAGCTCAAAGGAGCCCTGTGCACCAGCTGCAATAACTGAGAAAATCTCAGTGTTAGCTGAGACAGTGAGCAGGGGATATGAGCTTGTTTTGACAAGCTTATTTAAGGCTTTTAAAAAATTGGCAAAAATCTGGAAAAATGCTCATAAGAAACTAGACCAAGAGAGGTTTTTAAAATGCCAAGAATCACTGAAATTGATTAAGAAATGAACTCATGAAAAATCTTTCCATTAGACCCCAAAACTGACTTTTGCAAATTGACTTTTCAACAAAAACTAAAAAGTTGACTTTTACTAACTTTGAGCTTGAATTAATGACTGAAAATGATGTAAAGTAATGAAACAAAGCTAATGCAACCTTTCCCTAAGTATTTTAAACACAAAATGAGATTTTGACATGCAAAACCTCAATAAAGGGTCATAAAACGTTGACTATGGAATTTTGACACGGTGCTAATGACTCAAAATATTGACTCACTTGAACCTAAATATACTTAGTAAACCTGAACTAACAACAATCATCCACTGAAAAGACCATTAAGACAGAATGATCAGCAATTCCAAACACCCTTTAAAACTGCTTTGCTAACTTGATTGAGCTAAACACTGAGCAACTATGAATTATTGATCAAATTACACTAACTTAACCTAATTACAACCTCTAAAACAGAATTGAACCAGATTTAACCACAAAAACTGATTATGCATAAAAACTAGGAATTTACTTACAAAGAGTCCAAAGCACTATGGCTTGCCAATACTGAAACCAGGGCTGCTAACCTATCAGAACCAACCCAATAAACTATAATTTAACCCATTTCCATGTCTGCTTTAACCATTGACCAAACATGTTCCATTTATGCCCCGTTTGACTTTTGTTGACCAAGTCCCTAGATTACTTAATTCTTGAATGTGAGCTTGTACAAAGTTATAATAAGCTCATTCAAGCTTATTTGAGCTTAGAAATAAACTTCTAAATACTTGTAATTAACATTTTAAAGTTGCAGTTTGAAACAGTGACCATAAAACTTGAATTTGTAAATATAAACTGAAATTTGTGCTTGAATTAAGTCTCAATACTCTTAAACCCTTTAAATTGATACAATTTAACAAATTACTACAAGTCTTACATTGAAATAAAACTTAACATAAAACGACATAATAAAGAAAATAAAAAAAACTAGTAGACTCCTTCTTGCTTCCTTCTCCTCTTTTATACCCATTAGCTTTCTCTCATGTCCGAGCAAATCCCACCGGTTTTGAGCCATTGGATGGCTTTAAGGTTGATCTTGGCCATTGAGTGTTTTTAAGGAAAAATGATTCAATGACTATGTGAGATTTGAGTGCATTAAATGCATTTAGCAAGTAGGTGAGAGAGGGGGGACAAAGTGAGGTGTAGAGTGGCTATGGGAGGTTTGAGGAGGGGATGGGTTCCGCATAAAGTTGTCGGGGAAGAAGAAGGGGTTGGCGGGTTTTGGGATTTGACAGGCGGTTTGACCGAGATATTAGTTAAAAAGGAGGGTCAAAATGCTTAATGACAGGGTCACAAGTAAAAGGCAGGGTCACTGGGTTGATAGGGTCCAAAATAGGTTTAAAGCTTTAAATGACAAGGACCCAAAGTGTAATTCTTGAAATTCCAAGGACCAATCTCGCCAATTCGGAAAAGTTATTCCAAGGACCACAAGTGACAACCTTCAAAGTATAAGGACTAAAATTGCCATTTTGCAATTTTCCAGGGGCCATTTCTGCCAATTTTGAAACTTGAAGGACCATTTTTGTACTTTTCTCAAACTTTTGATATTTTTCACCAAAGGACTAAATTTGACAAGTTATGATTTAAAAGGACCTTTGATGACTTTTCTTTGAAATTTTGTGCTCAGGACTGCTTTTGACAATTTTGAAACTTGGGGACTAAAAGCGCAATTTTGCAAATTTGATATGTTTTTCATCCGATTTTGATATTTTGCATTTAAAACACATAAAACACTTGTTTGTGATATTTTGATCATTTTGATGTGTTTCTGAGTGTTTTCAGATGAATTTGCAGTTTAAAAGGTATAAAAATGATGAGTAATTAGAGACTCATCAACCACCTTATACGGACCCATTTGTTAGTGCTCATTTTTAGCACTAGATACCCTTAGTTACACCCTTCGAGCCAATCTTTTCATTCTCGTTTAAATCCAGAAAAATACAAAAATATTTTACACCTTAAACCTTAGCCAACCCATGTCATGTCTATTGGTTTGTTGCTAGTTGTTTGGAGTGTTGTATTGTTTTTGATGATTATGAAGAAGCTACACTTTGTCATATGTGTGTACCATTCTCCAACAAAGATGAAGGAGACGTCTTTCTCGTTTGTATTTTTTGTGGTGTATGCTTACACTAAGTGTGGGGGAACTAAAAAAAAAATGGTTATAGCCAATGTGCTATATGAAGAATATTGATTAGCCAATGAGCTAAATTGAGTTATATATGTTTGGAGATCGATATGTGAAGAAGAGAAAATATAATCATTTTCGGGATTGTGGTTTGTATGATGGCTAGCAACATGGAGGTTTAGACTTGACTTTATTTTTCTTTTAACACCAATTTCATAAACCATCCCATGCCTTATCCATACCATTTATAAACCCAAAGTCTTAACATTATAACCCGAATAAAATCCCTATTTGATGAATTTATTTTATTTGTCTTGATACTTGTACAAGCTTATGGTAAAAGCATTGATCATGACTACGTATTGAGTGATTTACACATACCCACCAATATATGAGTGTTTAGTGAATTCTTAAAATCATTCGTGAGGTGTTTAGTTGTGTTATCTTAAGTTATTTGGTTCATTTTAAAGTTTTCACATATTAAAAGCAAATTAATAATTATTTCTTTTGAGATGATTGTTAAAATTTTCGGAACCACGGTATCAAGACCATTGAAATCGATTTTTGCAAATGTTAGGCCTACTCGAGGCTAGTAGAACTTAAGTATGGGGAATTTGATAACGCTCAAAATGAACATGTTTTAGTAAGCGTTATTGTTGGTTTTGTGTATGATAATCGGCTATATTTACTCATAATTGTTGCAAAAGTGCAAAAGATGCGATTTGTATGTGAATGTAGCCGTGTATCACAAAAGATAAAGAAATGAAGATTTCATGCACATTTGGAGAATTCTATGAAGGAAGTCAGTAAGGAAGCTCTTGGACTCAATGATTAGGAAGCTTAATGATTTCTAAGTATCTACAACAAGTAAAGATCAAGTTTCGCCTTGGAAATCATCGTGAAAACAAAGAAAAAGGCGCAAATCAAGAAAAGTCAACAAAAGTCAAGTTTTGGAGTACAAGAGGCGCCCAACCGTTCGGTTGGAGCCCGCAACCGATCCGGTTGGGCTAGTGGATAACACGCAACCGATCGGTTGCCCCTCAACCGATCCGGTTTCGACACTGAGTTACACCAATTGTCATTTAATGTTGCCTTAACTCCCATAATCATTGAGGCCGATCATTTCTGTTATTAACTTGTATGGGACGTTTTAGCCGCTTACTTAAGGTTCTTTAGCTATACAATGAACCTAGACTTAGTAGTCTAGGTGTGACACAACCAAAATGTAATAGTTTACACCAAAGCTATTACCAACTCTTATTATTCATCCCAAAAGTCTTGTTATCTGTAAAACGTCCGTGAGGTTGGAGAGACGCATTCTCATCCATTGTTTGATCATTCAGAGTTATACGGTTAAGCTAGACGATTGGAGGCGTGTGGTTGCTATATTCCACAATTTCTAATTCTTGTAATCCAAAAGCTTAGGTATTCTATGGAACTTGTTATGAATTTCTATTCTCTTAAATTATTTGAATTACCTTGTTACTACTTGTGTTTTGTTATGATTGTCATGGAGTAATTCTTGAATATACTTGTGTGTAAGGATGTAGGAAATCATACTAGTGTTCTTATATGTGATGCATGTATATGATCTTGTTTAAATGAGTTTGTTGGAAAACTACTAGTCTTGTTTCATTTGTCTCAGAAACATGTTTTAAAAAAGGACCAAAGGATTTCTCTTGTGTTTTATTCCAAAAGTTAAGTGACAAACTAGTATGGGGATATGGTTATTGACACCCACTATGTTTACTTATTGAAACAAGACTAGAAACATTTTCATCACGAAAGGTCGAAAGATTCGTAGAAACGAGTTTAATAAGAACATTTTACAAACAAATAGATTTTCTAAAGGATAATCATTAGGATAAGGACCGAAAGGATTACCTATATGTTATTGTTCTTAAAATGATTTTACAAAGCATAAACCATGGGTTGGAAATCATTTGCTTATGATTTGTGCATCACATCAAGAGTTTACACCAAGCCTTCATGAACATTTTCTATGATTGCCTATAGACTACACACAAGTATATGTTTCTTAATATTGATTTTCACTAAAACCATAATTTTGGAGAGAGCCTTGACAAAGCTTTCTTGTTACCAATCTTTAAAACAAATTCAAAAGCAAATCTCTTGGGACGATCTCGACTTACCCACATTTGCTATCGCGAACGAGTATACTTGCTCGTATGTGTTTATAGTAAGTGCCGGATAATTCGTGTTTATAAATTTTTAAAACTTGCACACGGTGAGCACATCAACGACCAACAACCAACAACACGTTGTTGGTTTTTTTCTTCTTCACCAACAACGATGTCATAGTGCACCGTGTGGTGCACGCCATTCGTAACTCGTTGGTTCACCAACGTATGCCACTATCTTCTTGTATTTTTGATTGAGTGCATGGGGTATTTAGGTGGGGTGTATTGTGGGACCTACATGTACTAACAACAATTATTGTTTTTATTGCTAGTGTATTTTAGTTATTGGTGTGTTATTGGTGAGGTGTTGAGGTGGCGCTGAGGTAACACACTAGAGGTGGCAAAACGGGCGGATCGGGCGGGCACGGGCTACGGGCTAAACGGGCACGGACTAAATGGGCACGGGCTAAACGAGCAATGGGCCAAACGGGCGCATGTTATACGAATCACTTTAGAAAAAACCCAAAATGACTAAATAAATTCCTCAAACGTAACACCTCGTTTATATTTAAAAAATAAATATATTATATCTATAAGTTTTTCTTTAAAAACAATTATAATGTTCTCCAATTGATAGAAAATATGTGCCCATTTGTGTTCATTTAAAAAAAATGGCTAAATATGCCTACATCTTTTAAAAATTTGCCTAAATTAGCACATTTTTTTGGGGCACAAATTGACAATTGTATAATACACCAATAAGTGTTATTATGGGTTTGCTACACTTAACACTCTAAAAGTATTTAAATAATTTGATTACTCACTGGCTAGAGGTGGCAAGCAGGCAAGGGCAAGGCGGGCCACGGCCAAAGCATTGTAAATTAAAGCACGGGCTATTAGCAAGACTTATTAAACAGACTCACGTTATCACAATCGCTTTTAAAAAGACCAAAACGACGAAATAAATTTCTCGAACGTATACACTCATTTATATTTAAAATTAAATATAAGTTTTTCTTTAAAACAATCTAATGTTCGAGAAAACACGTGCTTATCATGCCTATTTAACTTAAACCACAAAACACGCCCATTTCAAAAAGGAAGGCAAATAATAAATCTTTTAAAATTTTGCTTATTTAACGTATTTTTTTGATTTTGGTAGACAAATCGTCACCTCTACTCACGGCCTTTTATCTAGTTTGTATGTGAGTTACTTTAAAAAACTTGTTCTAATTAATTTGAGGAGGCGCATATTTCATTTTATTTTCATTTTCATTTAAATAGAGAAGAGTCAAAATGAAGATTCGCAACCTCCTCCGCCCACAATTATCTTTATAAATAGTTTCTTTCACCACCCCCAAAATCTCATTTTATTTAACAAAAACAAGTCAAACCCCTTTCCTGAATTGTCATGGCGATTAGCAACGGAAATGGAAGTGGTAGTGTGAGTAACCGTGACAAAGAGAATTCTGCTGTGGCACTTGCTTTGAAACATAACGTTGGCTTGTCGGTTGATTGGTCTCGTCATGAGCAGTCTGTGTTGGAAGATTTGCTTGTTCAGTATGTTTTTTCTTCTTTCATTAAATTTTGTTGGATGTTTATTTAGAATTTGTGTTATGAGGCTAATTATTTTATTATTGTGTTTTTTGAGGGTGTTTGTGTTAGGTTATTTACCTTACCGGGTTTATGAGCTTATGTATAGCCTTATGAGCTTATCTGTTTTCGCCTTTTCGGCTTATATTTCATTAACTCAAATTTTCCGGCTTATATTGAAATTTTTGGGCTTCTATAAGTTTGTTAGAACATAAGCTCAAAAGTGGGGCTTATGAAACATAAGCCGAAAACAGATAAGCTTATAAGCCCATTAATAAATTTAAACAAACACCCATGTAAATTTTGAAAAACTCACAAACCCACTTTCTTCAGCTTATGACATTATGAAATCGGTAAACGGATGTGGTTTTCATGTTTAGGTTACCCAGGGCCGAAAAAAGTGGGTGTATGAGGTTTTTAATGTTTACATAACCTCATTAGACCGTTAAATAAGCTAACACAACTAGACCCTATAAGGTGATTAAAATAAGCACGTAAAATAATATTGTTTGACTTTGCCTATTTGTCTGAAAATCATGGTTGTAAAAGTCGCTAGGCGCTATTTGACTACCTTGTCGATAGTAATCGGATTGGAATATTTTAATATAAATCTCGAAATTATTTGTATGACATGTTGATAGGTGCCATAAATTTGTTCATAGGACCATTGAAATATGTTTAGGAACATTAACGCAGTTGTTCACATACTTTAAATCAAGTTTGACATAGTTAACCACAAGTTTTGACCGAGTTGCCCGAGTTTTGACTATGTTTGATCGAGTTTTAACCTTGTAGCGGCGATTGGCGATTACTCGGTCGATGAATTGCCGATTGCTCGGTCTTGTCCTTGTCTTACAACACTGAAAAAATGCCATAGCAGTATAGCACAACATAAATAAGGTTATTAGAACTTTTACCTTATTCATTTTTAATATATATATTTTAGATTTAGATTAGATATGATGGTAAAGAGGTAATTTTAGAGTTTTAAGACTTGAATGTAGTACCACATGACACACCATTCTTTTTTATTAATTTTCACTCTATATATGGATATATCGATTTTTAGTATGTAATGCGTAAGTTTACACGCGTATATAAATGTCTTTATGTTTCTTTCACGCATAATATATGATCTTCTATGTACATGATAAGAGCACCGACTAAACAGCACAGTGCAGACGCGTGGATGAGATAACAAACTAGATAGCGTAGTACAGAACACGTGAAAGAGACTAAATAGAGAAAACCGACTAAATAGCACAATGCAGACACGTGAAAGAGAAAATCGGCTAAATAGCGCAATGCAGACACGTGGATGAGAAACCGATACTAATAATAAAGACCTCTATAATGAGTAATGTGTTCAACTTTTGACAAATAACATACATATATTATGGCAATAAGTATAGCATATACGGTTCCTCATTAATTGTGATTTTGCATTATATTCACTTGCTTTATTTTAAATTATTTTTAGCCGTGAACAATTAATTTAAGAAAAATAGAATGACAATTAATTTGTGATTGAGAGTACATGTTTCATTTTATTTCAAGTTTAAATAAAGAAAGAGTCAAAATGAAGATTCCCAACCTCCTCCACTCGGGTTGTCGGTAGATTGGTCTCGCGAGGAACAGTCTCTGTTGGAAGATTTGATTGTTCAATATGTTTAGTTATTTGTTAATGTTTATGTTCTTTAAACGCTTACAAATGAGGTTTTCGCTTTCGCTATTTAGATGAGGTTTTCGCTGGTTAGGTTACATGGGAGGTTTAATTTTTAGCTCAGATGTACGCGGCCTAACTGAGTATCTCGGTGACTGTTTTGACGTATTCCATGGCCACCTCCGATGTGCATCTAGTGAGGTTTCAACCCTATGCCTCTTGTGAGGATATCAGGTGCCTAACTACTAGGCCACTTTGGTGGTGGTTAATGTTTATGTTCTTTTGTTTATGTTAATTATATAGAGTATATGGATATATGTATTGTTACTAAGTAGGCATTTGGCACACTTGTCAGGTCTTTCTGGAAGCGGTCCCTTTACCCTCGGGTAGGGGTGTGACTGTCTACATCTCACCTCCCCCATACCTTGTTTTTGCCGGATTGGGTATTGTTGTTGTTGTTGTATATTGGTGTTTTGAAGGGTGTTTATGAGCTTATGTGAATCTAGTAAAACACACAAACCCACTTTCTTCGGCTTATAAGCTTATGAAACGTGTAAACGAATGAGGTTTTCCCTGTTCAAGGTTACCATGGAGGGCGATAAACTATTTCAGAATTCTTGTTTTTACTTTTTGACTCATATGTACGCGGGCCTGACCGAGGTATTCTCGTGACTGTTTCTGACCCTTTCCCTGGCCACCCCTATATGTGTGCCTAGTGAGGCTTATGAGATTGAGCTTATTGTTTTAAATAAGGCATAAGGTTACTTGATAAGTTCATAAGCCGAAAAAATTGGGCTTATGAGGTTGTTTATGTCACATAAGCTCGTAAGCCCGTTAAATAAGCTAACACAACGTCACAACCATCCCCCCAAAGGCTGCTTAAAAATAAGCACGTCAAAGAATAGTGTTCGACTTTACCTATATTGTAGAAAAATCATGGTTGTAAAAGTCGCGACGCTATTCGAGCGGTCGACTACGTTGTTGCTAATAATTGGCCTAGGCCGGAATTTTTATATATGAATTTGAAATTATATGTGTGACATGTTTGATAGGATAGGACCCATAAAATTGTTCATATGACCATAGAAATATGTTTAGGAACATTAACGCAATTGCTTAAATACTTTAAACCAAGTTTGACCAAGTTAACACAACTTTTGAATGAGTTGCCGAGTTTTGATGAGTTTTGACCTTCTAGCGCGGCGACTACTCAGTCACTAATCTTGTAGCGAGTAATCGTCGATTACTCGGTCTTGTAATCCTTGCTTTACAACACCAAAACAAATGCCATAGCAGCATAGCACAAGAAAAATAGAGGTTTTTAGAATTTTTTAACCTTATTCATTTTTTATATATTTTAGGTTAGATATGATGATAAAAGAGCAATTAGGTCCATCGTATATAAGCATGTCCGGACCCTGCTTATTGAAAACTGCTTGTCCCAGTATAAGTTTGGATAATCCAAATAATAAGACTGCTTATCAGCATAAACAGATAATCAGAAAAATAAGCAACCTGAAACACCCTCTTTTTCTAGTAGAAATTTGTGTTTAGTTAATTTAAGTACATGGCTCAGAATTGCTATCTGTTTCTCTCGATCCTGCACGTTCATACTTTTGGTGACTCTACTTGGTCATTGTTATTGTTTTATTGTTACACATCACATGTTAATTGTTCATATTAGACTAAGGTGATGTATTTTTATGCAGATATGCCTCAGATAAACCTGTATTGCGTTACGCAAAGATTGCTAGAAAATTGGAAGACAAAACAGTCAGGGATGTGGCACTACGTTGTAGATGGATGAGTGTATGAACTGTACCCCTCTTGGCTCCACGCTTATGTATATGAATAAAATTTGGACCTTTTGGTACCTTAAACAATCATAATTGAAAAAGTTTATCTTGGTAATAATACTTAAAGGGGTGTTTGGATATGTGTTTTGGAACTAATAATCAGTTCTAATTTATTGATAAAAACTTATACTTCTGATCAATTTAATTTGTTTTATACTAGTGGCAAGTTTGTAACAAAGTTGATTACCTGAGGGTGATATAAAATTAGTTATTTACCCCTTATTTCAACCTAATTTCAGTTTTTTTGTTATTGCAAGTTTAAATGGCAGAGCACATCTAACCATTTACTACTGGACAATTTAATATAACGATTATCGAAGTTTAATTATTCAATACCACATAACTCTAAATGCACACCCAAACACCCCTTTATGTCTCGGTGTAGTTATGCTTGGCCTTCTAGTTTCATGTTATGAGTTCTTTTATTTGAGGGTGGCCCAAGATCTTATAGATAGTCAAGTTAATATTTGAACACTAACATATCCTGCTTGTTTTTAGTTATGTTGCATAAATACATGTATTTTATTTCACTTTTGAATATATATCTCTTGTTTAAACATGATTTTATTTGTACATGTTTAACAAAAATATATTTCTTGTTAGTATTAGTATTTCTGTTTGTTTCGAGATCAACTGTTGTAAGTAAGTATTTTGGATTGTTTAATCCAATTATTTAACCAATTTTGTTACAAAAATGTTGTTCCAAACTTGGAAGTGTGTGATGTTCTTATAGTATAAAACAAGTTAGTTGGCAGAGTAGTGCGTTAGTATTATACACGATTCATATTTTCCGTATCTTGGATTGTTTTTCCAGAAGAAGGAAATTGGCAAGCGAAGGAAAGACGATAGTAGGAGGCATAGAGACAAAAGGGTATGCTTTACTGCTCAACGAAATTTCATTTACCATACTTATTATTGGCATTAACTTTTTTGTGGATTAAAAAAAAAAATTCTTCCCTGGTTTGGTTACATTAAATTCTTCAAATTACATTTTAATAAAGGTGTCAAAGGAGGGTTGTTTGGCAGGTCAGGTAAAGTGTCAAAATTAGGGTTGGGTAAAAATGGATCATTATTAGAATGGGTCATAACACGCGGGTTATGTTGGGTTGACCCACAATGGCTTGTTTGAGCCATTGAAACTCTAATTATTCACTTTTTACAGGAAAAAGCTATGGATCTACTGGCGAAGCCGTCTGCTCATACTACAAACCAAGGCAATGGTCTTCCTTATGCTCAAGCATCAATCTCCATAGATAGTGATGATGGCATCTCTTACAAAGGTTGGTTCATAATGTGTTAGTCAGATAAATCATTTTGGTAAACCACTATATCATGTTGCAAAGAAACAAGATTGTGTTCCTAATAAATGTGGATATTTGTCTAGACCCAGTTTCATGTCTTCTTGGTGCATTTTATCTATTTTTTTTTTGTCAACAGTGTTTTCTTTTATTCTAAAGAAAGTTTATCCATTGGTGCAGATATTGGTGGTCTATCAGGACAGCTTCTTGAAGAGAATGCCCAGGCCTTGGAGCAAATTTCTGCAAACTTTTCTTCTTTCAAGGTATATTTATACATACACATTTATTACAGGTGGTAGTTTCAATCCATTTTTACTTATGAATGGGCCAATTTGGGTTACGTCGTATCTCCAATCAGTCAATGAGGGGAACAGAAAAGGCTTATAAGGAAACGTTTCAAATGGGGTGAACGGGTCAAACAGATTGAAATTCGAAGAAAGTGTAACAATGCAGAAAGCCTCATGAATCATTTTATTTAAGAATTTAGATAATAATTGAAATGAAACGATTCTTCTAATCAGACTCGGTTCACTAATTATTTACAAAATGTTCAGCCTGTTTCAACCCATATTGAAATTATTTTTTTAACCTGAACCTTTTGACTTGTTACCACTCAATCCACACATTTAAAGACCTCTACTATTACCGGTGGGCGTCATGGATGGATTAAAGTGTCATTTTAGACCTAATATGGTTAAGTTTTTTTCTCGGTCGCAGGTGCACGAGAACATCAGTCTCATTTCTCAAACAAGAAATAACATTCTATCAATCTTGAATGAGTAAGACATGAGCTTTTTATTTGCTGCCTTTACTTTCTGGTTATCCTTGCTTTGTTTATTTACTTCCTAAAAGTATGGCATCCAGCACCTCTGGCTCAACTGTTTATTATTTCAACTTAACTAATTGAAGAATATTTATGATTGTCAGCTTAAATGACGCACCAGAGATAATGAAGCAGATGCCACCTCTACCCGTGAAGCTGAATGACGAGCTTGCCGACTCTATACTTCTCCAATCGTCCATGCCAATGAAATTTGAATCTTTCCGTATATGAAGAAATGGGACTGAATAACCCCTTTCCTAGCAAATACAACAAAGTTTATTTCCCCTTCAAGACCCAGGTTTAGGTTGTTTTAAGTCATGATCTGGAAGCAGATCGCCTGATGACAAATCAAGTAATGTCGGTATCATCATAGCGGAGACATATGTAGAGTGTCTGTTGTTTTCTTTTTTCGGGTTAGATCGAGATTGTAAATATGTTTTTTAGTTTTGTTGGAAGGATTGCTAGTCTTTGTGAATATGATAGAGTTGATATGATTCAACATTTGTTATAATGATGCAATAAGTGAATATGTTCACCTTAACCCAATGTTGTTGTACTTGTACACATGTAACCAAGAACCAAATTGAGTCAGAACTGGCTATGTTTGGTTGATGTTTTCTTCTACTGAGAATCGTTTCCAAAATCTGGTTTTATCAATATCCAAACATGAAATGATGTTTTAGCTTTGTATTTTTAAGTTGAATGACCCAGTTGAGTATTTGGCTCACGGTCTGTTTGTTGCTGAACTATTTTAAACTGAAACTAAATGCTTAAGTATTTATTTCGTTTATGGTTCCTGTATGGCCTTCTTCCGTTTGGTTGATTCAGCGTCTTTAATAAAATTTAAATGGTATGCAGTAGTGACTGTATCTTAAATACGTTCCCTTAAAGTCACTTTAGACTTGAGGATTTCTCTTAAAGATGCGGTTTTAAGGTATTCCTTGTTAGAATAAGGGAATTGTCTGGGGTGGGTTCGGTGAGTGAAATGGCCGAACATGGTGGAGAGTGGAACATGATGAGAGTGGTGTTCTGGGCTGAAGCTTGTGGTAGGGTGTGTATGTATTCGTATGTTTGGAAGAGTGGTTTGTTTACTCACGACTTTTGGCACCCTCGGCTTCACCTTGGATGGGTTTTCTTGCCATTCGGCATTTTTCATGCTTTTAGACATAAGTTCTAGGTGTAATTTATTACATCTCTTACAATATTTCCTGCTATAGTTTCATCAGCACCCCTACTAAATAAAAGGTAAAATGGCCTAAAACGATTTAACTCATCACTTTTTTCATTCAGTAAGATCAAACTTTAATTTTCCTATCAGAACATCCAACTTTCTTAATTTTCCTATTGTAGATCCAACTTTCTTAATCATCGTATTGTATGCATTCAACTTCCTTAATCTTTATATTCGAAAGATCCAACATCTTTAATTTTTCTATTGTCACCTCACTTTTTGCGCCTGCGCCTGATAGGAAAATTAAGAAAGTTGGATCTTCAATACGAAAATTAAAAGTTTGATGCCTACAAAAGGAAAAATTGCAAGTTGGATGCTTTTTTAGAACATTTTCCCTAAATAAAAAAGTGAAAACTACAAAAAATGTCCTTGTGGTTTGGTAAAACTGCGGTGCAACTTCGAAGGTGTATGCGTAGTCTTTGTGAAGAACTTTGAAGTGTAATCATTATCTATGTTAGGAATGCGCAAGCATCTTTCGAGTTTCATATGTTCACGTGCCAAAGACAATAACTGCTAGCTAAAATTCCTTGCAAGGATTGCGCCTGCAGTTTCGAAGTTGTACCTTTTAAGTATTGCATTTGCCAAACAACTTAGGGTGCGTTTGGTTGGATGGTGTGAACACTGTGCGGTTGGATTTGAGGCAATATTCATCATTTGGTTGGTGGTTTAAGATGAAAAGAATGAAGTTGGCCCACAAATAGTAAAAGTGGAGTGAGGTGCTGGGTTTTGACAAATCCTACGACATACACACTTTTTTTTTTAGCATAGTCTTTTTCTCTCACTTAATGAATATGTTTTTTTTTATATCACATTTTATTATTAAAATAATAAAAATAAACAAATTTATCTCTCCTAAACCAATCATAAATCCAAATCAAAATCCAAATCATTCAAATCCAACCCCACTTTTAAACCAAACGCACCCTTAGAAGATTTAAAAAAAAAAAAAAGAAGCTACATCCAAATAAATTCTCTCGTCACCAACAGTGATCAAACCACTTTAGAAGATTTTTTTCTTTGAACAAAATTTCACAAAATGACTTGTCATCAACAAAAATCATTTTAAATTATTCTTATTTTTTTAAATTCACGTCTTCCTATAAATGCATGTCACATGCTTTTGTAGAAAAGTATTTTGTAAGGAGCCGGTTGCTATGTAGACGGTAGAGGTGTCAAACGGGTTATCAGGTCGGGCTAAGAGCTTATCGGGTCGGGTCTATCGGGTTTTGAAAAAATAAAAGTAACCCGCAACCCGACCCTATAAGGTATGGGGTCTATCGAGTTGCCGGTTATCGGGTCTGGTCTATCAGATTATCGGGTTACATGCTAATCTCATCCTACAAATTGCTTCATTTATTAAAACACCACCCAACGTAAAATTAACTTAAATATTAGACCAATGTGGCACTAGTATTTCCTATGGCTCAATATCTAACAAAAAAACAAAGTATATTTACAATTAGTCACTGATTTTTTTGGGCAGTAAACATGTTTTTGCATTATGTAGCAGCATAATTGTAAAAATGAGAAGTCTAAGCTACTGATACAAATCTACATAGCACTAGAACCAAATTCGAATATGTAATTTATAATATTTTTATGTAGCAAGCTTGCTGATTAAGGATCGTGACTAAAAGACTATGTCAAAAGGGATTTAGTTAAAAAAAAAATTATCAACTTTTTAGTGGGTTATTATAGCTTATTGGGTTTTGGAGGTCAACCTGATTATCCAATAATGAATTAATTAAGACCCTAATCTTACCCTATAAGCTATCGGGTTGACCCGATAAACCTGATAAGCTAAGTTAACCTAAGTTGGACCCGAATCAATTCGACCATATAAAGCCTTATCGGGTTTGGTTCGGGTCAAATCTTATAAGAGAGAGTAAAGCTTTAACGTCTAATCATATTTGCTACTAGAGTTGAGATCCATGACAACCCACTATTTGCTAAAGAACAAACCACAACATCCCCAACATCCATTCTTTTTTCATCCAATGGTGGAGATGAGATCTGAAAATTACAAACAAGGGCATGATTGTAATTTCACGTCTATCCTATAAAACAAAAAAATCTGCACATACCTTTCATAAAAACACGCACCTCTCAAAACTAAAACACGCCCCGCGGAATCCTCTAACCACTTGGAAAAATAAAACCGATGATCAGAAACCTTCAGATCATCAAAACCGCCAGATCACCGCATAAAAACGACCTTCATCTACTTTCTCTCATAAAACACCGTATCACCGCCAGTATCACCATAAAACCATCAGTATCACCGCGTCGATTTAAAATGAATGAAAACCGAATTTAATCGGCGTTATAGATGAAAATAATCTAATCAAGTTCCATTAGATGATGTAAACACAACATTTGTTGATGATTTACCGGATCCGGAAGATGATTTACCGAAGTTGAAGACACAATGACTTTTGTTGAGAAAGAAATTGAAGGTGAATCGTGTGATTTAATCTTTGTTGTTTATTAAACAAATTTTTTGTATGTAGTAAATCAAAAGTGAGTTAGCTATTTTATTATTCTGATTTGAATATAAATCACATGTGATTTGCAATAGGTTATTCTAAAAACATACAAAGGAGTTAAAAAATTTTTGAATAATTCGTAAATCACATGTGATTTTGGAGAAAAATCACATGTGATTTTGGAGAAAAATCACATGTGATTTATATTCAAAATCAGCTGTTTTAGTGAGTTGTTTTAGTGTTTTGTTTTGAATGTAGACAAAACAAAAATAGTCTAACAAACATGTAATCATATATAAATCACATGTTATTTCACATGAAAATCACATGTGATTTACATATGATTAAGGAAATCAGTAAATAAAATGATTATTAAAAAAATGCGATTTAAATTAAAAAAATATATTTGAATAATTCGTAAATCACATGTGATTTTTTCCAAAAGCACATGTGATTTATATTCAAAATCAGCTGTTTTAGTGTTTTGTTTTGAATGTAGACAAATATGTAATTTGTTATAAATCACATGTGATTAAGAAAAACAGTAAATAAAATCTTTATTAAAAAAAATGTGTATTAAATCACATGTGATTCCTAGTAATTCTGTTTTTCATATGCAGATTCTATGAGATCACCAAGACCAACCTTATATGAGCATCTTTGAAACACCGGTGGATCGATATATTGGGAGCCTCGTGTAGAAGGAATTCGTGTACCGTAAGAGGGAGATACTATGACACTATAGAGGAAGCTATAGAGATGTATAGTACTTATCTTTCAAGCGGGAGGTTTTCAAATTAAAAAGTCAGGGCAAAGATTAACAAAATCTGGAATGGTACAACACAAATACATCATGTGTAATAAAGAAGGTATTCCAAGACGTATTAATATCGACACTTTGGATCCTCAAAACAGTGACAAACAAAAGAGAAATACAACTCTGCATATAATAGGTTGTAGAGCTCGTATAAGGTTAGAATTGGACCAAGTTTCTGGAAGATATAAGTTAGTTCAGTTTATTGCTAAACACAAACATGTCCTAATACCAAAAGAGTATAAACATTTTACAAAAAAACAAAGAAGAATGACTCAAGTAGACAAAATGTTTATTGTCAAAGCGGCAACAAACAAGATTGGTGCAACACGAGCACACAACTTTTTAACCAGTTTGAAAGGTGGGTATGAATATGTTCATGCCACATCTGATGATTTTAAAAATCATCAAAGGGATATAAATGCTTTCATAGGGGAAAGTGATGCAGAAATGCTTATAAACAAAATGGAAAACAGAAAGATGTATGTCCTGAACTTTACATTTCAATATAAGGTAGAAAGCAGTGAGTTAGTGGCGATGTTTTGGGCGTGAAGTTTCAAAATGCAACTACAAAGAGTTCGGAGACATAGTTTCTTTCGATGCAACCTTCATGAGTAACAAGTAAGATTTTTTTTTATATGAACTAATTTATAACTAAAATTTAAAATCACATGTGATTTAGATGTACTACATGTGATCACCATACCTCGTACTAGGAATCACATGTGATCATAGTAGCAATCACATGTGATTTACTTCTACATTACACTAATTATATGAGGTAATGTTCTTAGGTACCACATGGTGTTTGTACCATTCACTAGAGTAGATAATCACAGAAAGTGTGTCACCTTTGGTTCCAGAATGCTTTTAAAAGAAGATACTGAATCATACACGTGGCTACTAACCACATTTATGAGTGCATTCAAGAAAGAACCGACCATGGTTGTAACAGATCAAGATGGAGCAATGAAGAAAGCTATTGAAGCCGTTTTCACTAACTCAAAACACAGACTTTGCATGTGGCATATTGATCAAAAAATTCCTGCAAAGGTAAATATATTCTCTAAACAATATGTTTTTTATTCACTTTAAATATGGATCACATGATAATGTGACAATCACATGTGATTTGTTTATAAATCATATGAATCACATGTGATTCATCCGAATATATAATGTGATTTATGTTGAAAATAAGGCACTAAAACTCTATTTAACAATAAAGCAGTTTGTCAAGCAATATACAAAGAAACCGATTTCAAGAAGCGTTTTAAGAAGATCATTTGGAATATGTTCATGGAACCTTTGGATTTTGAAGAGAAATGGGCCAAGTTGATTGAAGATTTTGGTTTGAAAAACCACAAATGGATGACAAAGATGTTTAACCTTAGAAAATGTGGATTCCAACTTATTTTATAGACTCTCCATTATTTGGATTGATGAGAACCACATCAAGGTGCGAGAGTGAAAACTCGTTCTTCAAAAGTTTCACAAGCCAAGAGCAACACTAGTTAGTTTTATGATGTCCTATGAAGCGAAATGGAAAGGCAAAGTTATAGGCGGGAACATTTAGACTTTAAAACACTAGACGCCTTGACACCAAAGTGTGAAACAAGGTTAAAATTGAGCGTCATGCGGCAAAAGTGTATACTAGGAAAATATTTACGCTTGTTCAAAAGGAAATAAGCGAAGCATCTTGGACTTGTAGTATCTGAATTTGAAAATAGAAGAAGGTTGTGAGATTGTCATGGTTAGAGACAAAAATCCAATGCCTTATAGAGCACTTAACAAGGAAATTGAAGACGAAAGCGATACAGAAGCACAAACAGTTGTAGACTATAAGGTATGTAATCTTGAATTCTAAAAATATTTGTTTCTTTTACGAGAATCACATGTGATTCTTGTAAATCACATGTGATTCTTGGAAATCACATGTGATCTCTTACAATGAATCACATGTGAATCTCATATAAATAACATGTGATTCCTGTTGAATCACATATGTGATTCCTGTTGAATCACATATGTGATTCCTGTTGAATCACATGTGATATCAATATCAATCACATGTGATCTCATATAAATAACATTTACAGAATATAATTCTTGTGTTATTTTGATTTGGAAAGGTACTTCGTACTATAGAAGATGGGTCGGTTGTATGTTCCTGCAGACATTTTGCTCGATACGGGTTCCTATGCCGACACATATTTTGTGTCTTCAAGAATCGTGATATTGACGTCATTCCAAATCAATATATTTTGAGGCGGTGGACAAGGGATATAATTCCACCTGACTTGAGAAGAAAAAAATGTAGAAGTTGAAAGACTTACAAATGAAGCAACTTGTCTATTAGATGATTGTTTATTTCGGTTGAAGGCGTTGGCGTAGTAAAGATGGGTAAATTTGTTGAAAAATGAAGAAATTGAAGAAAGAAGTGGAGGATGAGGTTCCAAATGCTCCTTGGGAAAAGCAGCGAGATGTGATTGGGGAACATTTTGCTATTTCTAAACCCGAGAAAAAAGCAGTTAACAATCCAACAAAAGCAAGTAACAAAGGAATATTTCATAAGCGGAACGCAATAAAAGGCGAAAGAGTGAAAGAGAAAAGCACTTACAATTAAAAAGAAACAAATGAAGCCTTGTGGACATTGTGAGAGAAGACAAACTCACATACAAAACAACTTGTCCATTGAACCCTAAAGCAAAGGCGAAAGGCGCCACATAACCTGTCACTAATCGGGTGTGGCTAACCCTAGTGGGTCGGTATTGGTGTTGAGGTTGGTGTTGGGACAGGTGCGTGGTGGGTCAGCCGGTCAAGTAAATGTTGTGGCTCGTGAAGTGGATAAGGTTGGCGGGTCTAGGCCAAGTGAGCCAACATCAGTGGATTAAGCAGATGTTGAGTGTTGAGGTTGATGGTTGAGCATTTTTACTTCAAAAAATATAATGATTTTCTTTAGAATTTTTACAAATCTATTATACATTGAATGATTGTTTACTTTCTTATGGAAGTCTTGTTTACTTATGAAACTCATGTTTACTTATGGAATATTTACAAAAAGATTGTTGAATACATGTGATTATATACGAAATCACATGTGATTGTACCCAGATCACATGTGATTGTATACGAAATCACATGTGATTGATGTTTCATTCCTAAGTAAGTATATGCAAAATAAATAATAAGGCACTAGAGAGAAACTAAAAAGAAACAACTACTATTGAAATCAGTTATAACAAAAGCAGGATTTAATTTGACTTCCCAAAACACAAAAAGAAAAACCCTGCTATGTTAAAACAACTATTCTAGCATCAGTTTTACTAGTGTTCAAACCCTGGAAATTACTAGACTTCACATACGTAGTGTTCAAAACCTGGAAATTACTGAACTTCACATACTTAAAATAAAACTAAAACTACTGATCTAGAAATTTTTTATACACCTTCACAAAAGGCACAAAAGACGATTCTCCGGTCTTGACGATAACACTCATTGTTGTATCAAGCGCATGTCTTTAACATCCTCACGTTTCTTCATGTTCTTATATGCTTCCACAATTGTTATGAACTTTGTTGCAATATCAACTTTGTCAAAATCCTTTGCCTCCCTAAGCATCCTCTCCCGATACACGTTAAGCTCATGTAACAGCATCTTGGTACAATACTTGAACCTCAGCTTCCTCAACATGTCGAACTGTACCCTTGACTCAGGAACAAGGCCACAATCCCACTTTGTAGGAGCTTCACCCATATAGTTTTCCATATGAAACATGGCGAAAATACCACAATCACGGTAGTTTGACTTAGTCCTCCATTTCAGCTTTGGGATCTTTGGCTTCAATTTAATGATGCTAGCATACTTTTTGTTGCCATACAACTGTAGATGACGGGAAAACATATTTTTCTACAAAAAACAAATAAAGATCTGTGTAAAATCACATGTGATCATTGTAAAATAACATGTGATCTGGGTAAAATCACATGTGATCTGTGTAAAATCACATGTGATCTGGGTAAATAAACTCAAACTTATAAGAACATCAAATGCTCCTTTATACTTTTTATCATAAGATTCCCCACTGTCAATGTTATCAAGGATTGTCATCGCAATTATTTTAGAAACGCTGAACACAACAACATAGAAATGCCCACCATTGCAAATTGGAAAAAATGCATGATTTGACAAAAAAAAAGTAAACTTAATAAAAATACCTGATTTAACAATTATAATTCTAAAAAAATAATGACATTACCAAATCAACGTCTTTTAGGCTAATTTTATCGGAATTATCTTCGAAATGACCCAAAACTTGTGCTTCAAAACTTTTCCATTGCTGCCCAGAATCCAAACTACCATCAATCATTTGCTCTATCTGTAGAAAATAACAAACATAAAATGTATAATCAAAAATATATAATTATACAATAAAGTTCATAAAAAATAACAAAAACACTTACAATACAACCAGTCAAAAAGAAATGCCTCGACAGGGCTCCAACTTCCTTAAAACTCTCTTCATGGTTGAGAACAGTACCCCAACAATCAACAACATTGACATCAACCCACAAACCGGGAGTTAAAGTTTCTATACTTAAATGAAGCGGTGAAACTTTGTATCCATAATGAGTTTCAAAAATAGTTTCACTTGAGAAACAAAAAACACGGTAATTAGATAAAATCACATGTGATCTAGGTAAAATCACATGTGATCGGTGAAGAACCACATGTGTCCGGTGAAGAATCACATGTGATTAGTGAAGAATCACATGTGATCGAGAAGAATCACATGTGATCGTGGTATGTGGGACCTTAAATATCTCAACCTTATCACGAATACACAAGCTTACCCCAAGTATACATGTAAACCAAACACAAACACTTATGCGTAGGAATATGAAGAAGAAAGATTAAGATGGTGACTTAAGATGATATATGTTAGGCGTATGTTTTAGAGAGAAAGATGAAAACAAGATGATGTTTATTTCAAAGAAAAACACACACTTACACACTCAAGCACACCCCTCAAATGACCATTTGAGGGGTAATTATACTTCCTTACATATCACCCTTATGGGCTTGGGCTTGGATTGGACTTGGATTGGATAATAGCTTACATAAGGCTAGCTTAACATAACTATTAGACATTTAGCTTAGCCCAATCCACGAGCCCGTTGACTATTCTAATACGATATCTAACACACGTTACAAAGTTCCTAAACGTGAATGACCATCACTTCTATTAAATATTAGAGTAAATTACACGGATGGTCCCTAAGGTTTGTCCAAAGTTTCACTCATAGTCCCTGAAAGTTTAAAGTTGCATGGATAGTCCTATCTCTGAAAAGAATAACACCTATGGTCCCTTATTTAACTGCTGTTAACTAAGTTTCGTTATAATTTACACTTTTAGCCCTTTTGGTTAACAATCGTTGCCTCGTCAGTCTTTTATTATAACGGAAATTTATAATTTAAAGATTTTCAAATTTAGGCACGTTTTTATACGTTTTCTTACGATTTCATCCGTTTTCCTCCGTTTTTATACGTTTTCATCCGTTTTTATACGTTTTCGTCCGTTTTTATACGTTTTCATCCGTTTTTCTTACGTGTTCATCCGTTTTAATACGTTTTTATACGTTTTCGCCCGTTGCTTACATTTTTTTATATTTTGGTCCGTTTTTGTCTCATTTTATATGTTTTTCTCACGTTTTATCCGTTTTTGTCTATTTTTATAAGTTTTCATATATTTTTATACATTTTCATCCATTTTTATTTGTTTTTGTCCGTTTTTATACATTTTCATCCGTATTAATACGTTTTTATCCGTGTTCGTCCATTTTTATTCGTTTTCATATGTTTTTATTCGTTTTCGTCCATTTTAGTACGTTTTCATCTGTATTTATACGTTTTTATCTGTTTTCGTCCATTTTATTCGTTTTTGTCTGTTTTAATTCGCTTTTGTCTGTTTTTATACGTTTTCATCCGTATTTATACGTATTTATCCATTTTCATTCATTTTTATTCGTTTTCGTCTTCTTTTATCAGTTTTCGTTCGTTTTTGTACTTTTTCTTACGTTCTCATACGTTTTATACGTTTTTTAAATATTATACGTTTTCGTCCTTTCGATACGTTTAATTTGCTCTTATCCGTTTTATACATTTTCTTTTGTTTTCTTACGTATAAAAAGTATGAAACATATAAAACGTAAGAAAATGTATAAAGACGGAATAAAATTTAAAAACGATAAAAAGGACGAAAACGCATAAAAATGGATGAAAACGTATTAAAACATAAGAAAACGGATAAAAATGAATGAAAACTTATGAGAACGTAGAAAAACGTATAAAAACTGACGAAAATGGATAAAAAAAAAGGTATTACGCGGATGAAATTATATGAAAACGGATAAAAACGTATGAAAATGTATAAAAATGGAAGAAAAACATATGAATACTTATAAAAAAGGACCAAAATGTAAAAAAAAAATATAAGCAAACGGCGGAAACGTATTAAAACGGATGAAAACGTAAGAAAACGGATGAAAACGTATAATAATGATTTAAAACGATAAAAACGGATGAAAACGTATAAAAGCGGATGAAAACGGATAAAAACGTATAAAAACGGAAGAAAATGTAAAAAAATGGACGAAAACGGATGAAAACGTATAAAAACGTGCCTAAATTCGAAAATCTTTAAATTATAAACGTCCGTTATGATAAAGGACTGACGAGGCAACGATTGTTAACCAAAAGGGCTCAAAGTGTAAATTATAACGGAACTTAGTTAACAGCAGTTAAATAAGGGACCATAGGTGTTATTCTTTTCAGAGATAGGGACTATCCATGCAACTTTAAACTTTCAGGGACTGTGAGTGAAACTTTGGACAAACCTTAGGGACCATCCGTGTAGTTTACTCTAAATATTATTAAGGCTAACAATCTCCCCCTAAGGGGTGGTCATTCAAAAGATGCTCCACTTGATTAGGTCTTTACTTTCCTTGAGCTTGAACTTTGTGCGTAGATATAGAATAGTCTTAATTCTTTTTTCCTTCATGCTTTGTGATCAATTAATGGAGTTATCTGCCAATTGTCAACTTCTTTGGAATAGGTGTCTCCACGTCATTCTCCACCATGCTCACACTTCTTTTGACTTTGAGTTTCCAATGATGAGGTTCTCTAGTCTTTAAACTTTGTAGATTCTTTGACATTGACGAAGAATCATCTTTAACTTTTTGTTGCATTTGAATTTGATGAGAACTTCATTTGTAATGTTGTTGGTATGAGCATGTGGAGAATCGCACGATCTCTTCCTCCATGAGCATCCATCGCCAGCAGACTTCCTGTGCGATCACGAATACCAATTGATCATTGTAATCTTTTCTTAAAGAATTGATTACTACAATTGTTCTCTCGATGAATGTCTTGATTCCATTCACCTTGGTCGGGCGAATCGGCCGTCCTAATCCTATAAGGACGATTGGCATTACATTGAATAAATTCAAGTAACGACCCACATCTTGTGGATTCGATTCGTGAAAGGAATCTCTTTAGCGGGATTTCCAAAGACTTACAAGTTCGAATGTCGAGGGTGTTAACAAGATAGTGTGAAAACACATCTCTAATTCTTACAAAGGTCGTTCTCGAACCTGAGGCCCTCAAGAAGGCTAACACGACATACCAAGTACATCTGAGTTCGGTGAGTCATTGAAGTACACCAAAGCATCACTTCACGACTATAGACCGTTTGAGACACACTAAGCGTAACCTATAAAGAATTACCGAAGTGACTGCTTTGTCGGGCTATTTGATGTTGACCACGGCAGAATTTCCATTCAATCGAGGATTACAATTGTAACTCTCCTCATAAATGTTACGGCGATTGCTAAGATCTGCGTGGGACTCTAAAATGTATCACTTGTGTCCTTATAGATGAACAACAAGCGATGAAATGTCATGTGTTCCTATGAGATCTTATAATGAATCTCGTGGCTCTAGACTCAAATAGTGCATTTTGGTTTTCCGAGTGGAGACTAGGAGAGGTCTCCTTCTTCAATACCAACGATCTCTAGAGAAAGTCAATAGATTATGTAGGGTTCCGGTGAGAATGAAACAAATCCTTTTAAGAGGAATTGAGTGGCTAGAAGGTTTAGTGCGCAGCGTCCTTTGGGTCCATAGCGTCTTTGTCTTCAATACCGGTGTCATCTTAGTGACAACGGTAGTAGATGAATTGAACCGGTTTACGCCTAAGGTTGATTATGGAGGGCTATTTCTTTTCACCCTTTTCATTACATTTCTTTTTAATTCTTCAACCCTTCTTTCTCCTTTCTCACATTACTCCTTTTTCAATCATACCTAAGGACTTCTAATACTAACTATGGGTATTGTCCTTGGGTAGATCCCTTCGGCTCTGGCGGATCATAGGACGGATTTCCTATCCTTAGTCACCTTATAACTCCATGATTGTCCCATGTTGCCATAAAACCATTTTTCTTGAAAATCTCTCAGAGTGTTTATGATTGAAACCATGTTTGAAACACTCCGAGAGTTTTATATTTGCAGAAACACTCCCCCTTCACATGTGCTTAAAAGTTTTGACAGAAATCTGCACAGTGAGGGTAGAGTTCGCACTTTTTGAATTGATCGGCTCATGATAGATAGTTCCCCACGAGACACAGTTACGTTGCATAGTTAAAGAGTTCCATTTTCAGATTTTAGGTGACAACTTGCTCTAATAACCAACTTGAAGTTGTAAACACTCCTTGAAAAGAAGCTTAGACCCATGTAAGTTCATGTTTATCACAAGTTTCTCGAAATGGTACATATACAGACATTGATTCCTCGTCAATTCAATGGTTTCAACTGATTCGAGCTCTTTTGAGATTCAAACAACGATCATTAAACTTTTTGATCACATTTTAATCACGTCTTCTCCCCCTCAAAAATATCATATTCGTGATATTTTTGATATCAACGGATTAAACAACATTTTTAGAATCTTTTGGGGAGACAAATGGATATTATTTAAGCATGAATTTGGAACATTTTTTTTTTATTCTCCCCCTTCAATAAAGCATAATCAATTAAAGGGTTTTAGAGGGAGTTATCTTGAGCACAAAATATTTTGAAAGATTTTGAAAATCTTTTTGAACAATCTTGAAAAAGGTGCTCAAGATGATGATGATTTCTCACCAGTTTTAAATGTAGTGCATCAAGCGTACACTAGATTTTTCTTTAAAAACACGAGTTTTGATTTGAGAATAATCAAAAGTCATCCTTGTAGTCCGGGTTTCGTCTTTCAAGTATCTGAAAGCCATTTTTGAAGAACTTTTGAGGAACGACATGTTTTAGAAAACATTTAAATAACTCTCGCTCAAGCATCTGTACATGTCCGTATCATTGTTGAATGACAATTCTAATGTAACGCATGAATATCGATTATCGAGAGACATGTCGTGAGAAGAATATTTTGGATTTTTGATTTTATATTGTTTTTGTATTTTTGAAAGTTTTATATTTTTATATGTTGCTTTTGTTGGTTTTTCAAATTTTGTAGGTTTTCCAAAAATATTTACAGCGAAGCTTTTTGGAAAATCATTTTCAAGAAGATTCGAGAAGACGTTCTAACTCCTCAGGGGTTAGGCTTCGCATTCCAATTCGTCGAACTAAATCGTTAAACCTTTCTTTTGGAAGGGCTTTAGTAAATAGATTGGCGAGTTGGTAATCTGTCTTCAAGAAAAATAATTCAACAGTACCTTCTTCTACGTGCTCTTTTATGAAGTGGTAGCGGACACGAATGTGCTTAGTCTTTGAGTGATGAACAGGATTGCACGATATGGCTATGGCACTTTTCGAGTCACAATACATAGGTATTTTATCGAAAGTAAAGCCATAATCTGTGAGTTGTGTTCTCATCCATAGAACTTGAGCACAACACGCAGATAGAGACACATATTCGACCCGGTTGAAAGTGCAATGCAATCTTGTTTCTTTGAAGACCGGTGACTAACTTTTCTCCAAGAAATTGTGCTCCTCCGATGTACTTTTGTCAGAACTTGATCACTGCGTGGTCCGCATCTAAAAGGCAATTAGATCAAATCCAGTTCCTTGGATACCAAAGTCCCATGTGAATGGATGTCTTTAGGTACCGAAGATCCGCTTAACCTCTTTGAGGTGCGATTCGGTAGGCTTTGCTCGAAACCGTGCTAATAAGCAAACAACAAAATGAATATCGGTCGACTAGCGGTGAGGTACATGAGAGAACCAATCATGCTCCGATATTTCTTCGGATCGATGGGTTTCCCAAATAAATCGGCTCAATTTTGGTGAAGTTACCATTGGTGTGCCGAAGCGAATCACAATTATCCATACCATAATTTTTCAAAATCTCGGTTGTATATTTGGCTTGATTTATAAAAATTCCGTGGGGATTGATGTATTTGTAAACCAAGAAAAACTTTAGTTCCCCATCATGGACATTTCAAATTTTCTTTTCATGAGATTTTCAAAATGTTTTGAAAGATTCGGATTAGTGGACCCAAAATGATGTCGCCCACGAAATCGAACAATCAAAATGTCATTTTGCATTTTGTGTAAACAAGGTAGGATCAACAATTCCTTTGGTGAAATTGTTTAGAATCGGGAAAGAGGAAAGTTCGTCATACCACGCTCTCGAGCTTGCTTTAAACCATAGATTGCCTTTTTGAGTTTGTAGACGTAGTCCGGATGTTCCATGTCTATGAAGCCTTCCGGCCGACTCACGTACACTTCTTCTTTCGAGTTCCATTCAAGAACGCGGTCTTAATGTCCATCGATAAACCGTGATGTTTTTGTGAATGCATAGGCTAAGAATATCTGACTGCTTCAAGTCTAGCTACCGGCGAGAATGACTCTTCAAAGTCTATTCCTTCTTCCTGCCTGTATCCTCTGGCCACAAGACGAGCTTTATTGCGAATTACAGTCATTTCTTCATCCCTTTTGTTTTTCCATAACCATTTGAGATCAATGACGCGAATGTCAATTGGTCTTGGAACCAAATACCAATTTTGGTATGTGCTAAAACACATACCTTTTCATTATCAAAACTGACCCAAAATAACCAAGAAAGAGCCGTTTATTGCTAATATTTGTTGTTTTCTTGAGTTTATGCATGTGCAGGTACGGATATGATGAAACAGACAAAAAGAAGCAAAAACCGAAGAAAAACCGAGCATGAGAGAAAGAAGAGTGCAAATGCCGATGCCGGGGATGCTATTTATTGGATTTTGATGTGCAAAAGTTCATTTTACGGAGTTCGGGATCATCATTGGGAATTTTACAAATAGACCCTCATGTTATCCAAACTTACACATTCTACCCTCAACTTTCCCTAATTTACCAAACTCAACTCTCATAAATTTCACTTACCCATTTCCCCCCTACACTTTCACAATTCACATTGTTGGTCCTTGGTTTTTACAACTTTACATAAATGGTCCTAATGATTATACATAAAACCTAGTCCTAAATCCAAATAAAAAACCTTGGCCCATATTATTATCCAAGCCCAATCCCTTAAACACTTATACCCCGTCCAATATTAAACCCATTCCACAACCCGGCCAAATCTCACCCGTTTCCCACTTCGGACCCTGGTCAAAATCCCCAAGACCCGGTCAAAATAACTCAAACAATTATATTATATCCAAACCCGCCCAGTTAAACAAGCGCGCCCAAATACACCCATTTTCACTGTTTTACCTTCATGTCCATTTACCCCTGCTCCCAGCTTTTTAACCCGTACTTAAGTACATTTCTAGAAGGTTCTGACACGTTGTCAGAGTGTGACACAAGGGGATTGCCACGATGGACAAAAGAGAGCATTTGATTGGCCAAGACACCTCATTATTTTGATCTAACGGATGAGAATTGAAGAGATGACAAGTAAGGATGATCAAAGGCCATGATTTGAGATCCAGAAGCATCCCAAGGCTCCCTCTTCTGCTTTATAAACCCTCCTTCAGTCACATAAAAGATTGTCCAATTCCTTAAGCATTAGAGGAATTTTGACCTTTCCATTTCTTGTCATTTATTGTTTTCATAGCTTAGTCAAGTTCTTTTCATTGTAATTTCAATACTCTTGTAATGTCACTTTATTAATATTAATCAAGTTTTCATTAATCCATTGTCAATTTGAGTTTTCATGCAATCTAGTTTCAAATCCATCCAAAAGTTGTTTTTACTGTTTGTTTAAGCTCATATAAGCTTAACCAAGCTTATATGAGTTTCATGGTGTCTTAATTGTCCTTAATTCCAAGTTTTGCAAAAAAGTCAATAAAAGTCAAAGGTATGAGTTAACCTGATTGTAGTTTAATTTCTGAATTGTATTTGTTAAAATGTTGGGTTACCTGTTTGTTCAATCAATGCAAGTCAGTTTTAGTTTAATTTCATATTGGTTAAATAGTTCTTAATGCATTTGGTATTTTAAACAGTGTTTGGGTTAAGCTTATTTTATGAGTTTTAGTGCTTTTTGGTTATTCAATCTGAGTTTAGAGATTTCATAAAATGTTTTTAGATCATTGGTAATCATTGTTTTTCAAAGTTTCGAGTCAACTTTTGCATTTCCAAAGTTGTCCTAAGTTTCTGTCCTGCTGCACCAAATCTGTCCAAACAGGTGTGTTCCAAGTAAGATTTCTTTTCAATGTTTTAGAGTTGTTGCTGGAATGTTGCTTGTTTGAGTAGCTTTAGTATTGATTTAGCTAGATTTGCCAGATTGACTGTTGATTTGCTGATTTCCTTGTTCTACTCATTTCGGTTTAGTGCCTTCATTAAGCATACTTTTCATAGTCAGTTGTCTTATCGACTTGTAGGCAAGTGATTTTGGGTTTATCCTTTCAATTTTATTCTTTGAATAATAGTTTCTTAGGGTAGCTTTAGGACTAGATATAATTTATTTGCCCTTAGATAGAATCATATATGCTTTTTAAGTAGCTAATCAGTGCATAAGCATTTTACGCCCATCATGATTCTTTGATCAGTCCTAGTTTCCCATCGACCTTTAGTATTTGATCTCTAATTTCTTCATGATAAGTCCTCATTGGTCGAAACTTGGTACAAGCACTCTCTGGCTGGTAGACTAGAGATTTACATCCTTGGTTCTCAGTTTGGCTTATTAAATAAGCAGTTGCAACTGCTTAAACAGTAGGGTCAGGAAGCTATTTTGCTTAAGTGGTCATTTAGCTTAAAACTTTGTAATCTGCTGTTTAGGTGTTAGGAGTAGTGTCAATTAGTTGATTTTAAGTAGTTATAGTATAAATTACCTTCTGTAGTTAATTGGTGTCATTCTAGTGCTTATTTGCTTATTTTAAAGTGCTTATTTACATATCAGTTACATTGCAGCTCTCTTTTCCCTCACATAAGCCCATGTTTTTATATTTTTCATAGCTTTATAATTATATTTTAGAATTTCCCTGAATTTTTCATTAATTTTGGTCACTGTTTAGTATTTTTCTTATTTAAAAACAGTTTTTAATCACTTTTAAATAGCTTTAATTGCAATTAATTCAGAAAAAGTTCCAAAAAATAATTTTTCAATTTTCCCAGTTTAAGAAAAATATAAAAAAGCATAAAAAATATTTTTCCCTATTTTTCCCCTTTTATTTCGTATTTTTCACAATTTAAATTAGATTTAAATAGTTTTAAATTTGTAGAAAATAGAAAATTAATCAGAAAAATAAAAAAAATAGTTTTAAAAAGTCTTTTGAGTTATTTTAGATTTTTAGAAATTAGTTTCATAATTTTCCCCTTTGTTTTTATAATTTTTAGTTATTTAGTCTTATTTTTAAAGTTAAAATTTATTTTTTAATTCTAATAAAATTCAGAAAAATCCTAAAAATTAGTTTTAATTCATAAATAGTTTTCTTATATCATTTTTATCATAAAAGTAATTTTAGATCATTATTAGGATTTAGAATAGACGTAATTGTATTTTATTCGCGTTTCGTTTTAATCCCGTATTTGCGTTTTAGTGTAGAATTGCGTAGTTTGCTTTAATTCTTAGGTTTTCCCCATAGATTTTAATCCTATATGCTTTCCTTATCCGTAGTTTAGATAACATCATTTTATCCCTTCTCTTATTCAAATCCCGATAATCGCGACGTGAGTTGAAATTCCATTCAACCTCGTTCGAACGATCTCGGTGCTCAAACCTAATACGTTTGAGTTACCCAACATACTACAAAAACTTCTCTATTATTGGTTTTCCCGACAAATCAAGTCAAGAAGACGGTATTGGAGAAGTTCCTCCTGCATCGCTTCTATCCAAGCATTTTCTGCCATTACCTCCCGAATGTTCTTTGGTTCTTTAGTGTTAATTGAGCAAAGGTAAATGCACAAGTCGCAGTCTGTGGCAAGTTGGCGTCTCGTCTGAAATAGCCGTGAAGGTTCACCAATAACTTGTTCAATTGGATGGTCTTTTGTCCACTTCAGAGTAGAAGGATACCGTTGGTTGAAAGTATGCGAGTTATATGGTTCTCGTAAGCTTGAAGAGGATTCAGCTGATTCCGTAGCAAACTGGTTTTCAAATAAGTCTTCATCTAACGTTGCATCGTTCTGGTTTTGTGAAGGTTCTTCTATGATATGATTTGGTTTTGCTCATCAACTGTTGGTAAAACTGTTTCAAGAATAGGATTTGCAGAAGTCGATGTAGATGACGTTGATAGAGTTGGTGCATTGGTTTCGACCGTTGTAGATGCATCTTCTGTTGATGGTGGTGGATGATTTTGAGCGGGTGCAGTGGAATGATGGTTTGATGCATTTGTCGAAGTTCCACCATAGTATTCATCGAACATTAACTCAAAGAATTTCTCCCATTCTTGTTCATGAGGTGTGTCAGCAAAAGTTGATGGAGCTCTTTGTTGTATGAGTCCTGAACTTATGTGTCCAGAAGTCTGCGGGTTTGGTGCGGGTTCTAATCTGTTTTGATTAGAAGCCATCGGTTTAAGCGCGGGTTCTAGAGCGAGTCTCTCAGAAGCCATTTTTGAAAGTTTGTTAAAATTCACATTCATCGTCTCCATTATCTTCCTAGTTCTTCTGTTATACACCCCGAATGCCCACGAGTTTTTCGAGTATCAATGAAGATTCCAATATCACCTTTAGCTTTCGGTTTTCCTAGATCTTCTCTATCGTTCGTTGGATAGCACAAAGCACCAAACACGTGAAGGTAAGAGATATCGGGTTTCGTTGTTCACTAGCTCATATGGGGTTTTATTGAATCTTGGATGGATTAGGGATCGGTTCGAGTGAAACAAGCGGTGGCAACAACATCACCCGAGAGAAATAACGGTGCACAAGAATAGATTAGCATTGTGCGGCGACTTCCACAAGAGTTCGATTTCTTCTTTCAACTACACCATTCTCTTGTGGAGTTCTAACAAGCGATGTTTGATGTGTGATTCCAACATCTTCAAAATAAGCTCTTAACTCTGATTAGTAAATTTTGTACCGTTTTCATTCTTACTACTCTTCTGGAGCTTGAAGAAGTACTTGAATACGTTTCGGGAAGGTGATGATGATGCACGGTGCTTCGTCTTTTGATCTCGAAACTTAACCCATGTATATCTTGAATAGTCATCAACGATAACAAGAATATAATTTTCCCATTAATGCTTTCAACTCTCATTGGGCCACATAAGTCCATGTGCAACATATGCAACCTTGCTTCCGAACTAGGTGCGGGTTTGGGTTTATATGATGCTCTTTTGCTTTTCCTTGTTTGCATGATGGACATAGGTGATCCTTGGTGTATTTGAACTTTGGAAGTCCGTTGACGATGTTGTCTTTGGAAAGTTTGTTGATAGTGTCGAAGTGAGATGGGATAATCTTCTATGCCACAACAGGACTTTGTTCCGGATGCTCGTGTCATAAGACATATTGGTGATGAAGAGGCCATTTGGTTAATGTCGATAGCATACAAGTTTGTATCACGATTCCCGTTAAGAGATCGATCGATTCCGGTTAAGAGATCGGTGCCATCCAAGTTTCTAACGGCAAGCATTTTTCCTAAAAGCAACCTCTAAATCGCATCACGGCGCCTGACCGAAAGCAAATTGTGTCCCAACCCTTCGACATAGTAAACCCGAGTGATCAAATAATTCCCAAAAGGTAGATCTCCATAACCCATGATAGCTGCTACATGATCATTTCCAAAACGTCTGGTTCCATGAATTTCAGACGAAATTGATCGGTAGCTTGAGATTCGGTCATGTGCTTGGAGCAACCCGAGTCGTGATCCAAAGACATATTTCGATAACTCGCCAAGAAGAAGAAGAAGATTTTGGAAACCATTTTGATTTTGGTTCCTTTGGGTTAGAGATAATATCCTGATCACACTCATAGAAGTTTTCTATTGGGTAAACTGATTTATCACTCATTCTACCATTCTGGAGTGTGAAAATTCTACATGTGGGTTTCCAAATGTCATCCCTATAATAAAGACTGTGCTTCCTATCAGTAGTGCAAGACCTAAATCTTGCAACTAGACTTCTTATTGGTTTAGCATAAGTTCTTTTTGGAACGTTCTTCTTATCAGGCTTAACAGTCTCATTCTTAGAAACACAATCATCATGAACATTAGTTAAAGATTTCTTGCAATTTACACAAATAGAATCAACACATTCATTAAACTTAGCAAGTTTCATAGGTTCAGTACATTCAGATGAAATATCTTTCTTATTAAAAAGCGGTAAATTCCTAGGGTGTTCTTCTACTTTCTTCTCTTTATTCAAGCTACTGCTCTTAGAGGCATGCGAGACTCTATTGTTCCTTGTATTGCTATTAGGATTTAGTCTGCTGCTCCTAGAGGTGCTTTCTAGTCTGTAGAAGGTAAGGCACACGCATTAGGATTCACTTTTTATCAAGAGAAGTGGTTTCGCTTTCCTAGTCTCTTTAGAGTGCTTGTTTAAACTTATGTCGTTTGTTCCATATGGTTTAGATGTGGAGGCAGACGCATTAGTGGTACTCATCTTAAAAAGGCCAGGTGCTAAAACTTTTGGTTTCTCGATAACTGCTTTTTCATTTTCAACAATTTTTTCTTTTTGCTTAGGCAAGGCAAGTGGAGTAACTAGTTTAGGCAAATCATTTTTCTCATTGACTTTTGGAGGAGGCATAGAAATAGACATTTTTGGTTTGAAAACTGGTTTGGGAACATTTGCTTTCTCCTCAGTCAATGGTTTTGCAATCTTAGTATCCACAACCTTTCCTTTTTGACATTCCAGCTGAGCCCGCAAAAAATCATTTTTTCTCTTGCATGTCCTTGTAGGCACGCTCATACGACAATTTGTCATACTTGCATTCCTCATATTTTCGATCAAGTTATTTAACATATGAGACATTTTCTTTTTCAAGTTTTTCAAGAGCTTTTTCATATTTTGAAACAATTGCGGAGGTCTCAGACTGGAGTCTTTCATGATCTTCAACAGGATATGTTTGTAAAACAATGGACATAATATCGGTACACAGAACATCTTCGAAGAGAGAATCATTTAAATTTTCCAAAACTTTGATGTGTTCAACACTTTCATTAGCTTTCTTTACCGTGGATTTATGGTCCTTGACAAAGTCAACTGTTTCTTTAAAAATGCTTGTTCAAAATGAATTACCCTTGAATTGATGTTATTCAATTTGAGGGCAATTTAAGTTTCAAAAACTTTTATTTTCATCATCAAAACTAGAAAACCAAATTTTAGTTGTAATATTGGTTTTAGATTTGACAGTCTCTTGAAGTCTCCCAATTCTATTTTTAACATCTTCTAAAATGCTTCTGGCATCACTTGTGTTAAAAGGATTGTTTGAAGACATTTGTTCCATGTTTGACAATGATTTTGATTCAACTACAGGTTTTGAAACTTGTTTTGAAACATGTGTTGACTCTTTTTTTGAAACACTAGGTGTGATTGAAAACTTTGACTTTTCTTTTTGTGAAACAAAAGTAATTCAATTAATTTTGTTCCATTTTTTATAATCAATTGGTTTTAGATCTGGGTTCTTTTGTTGCATTTTTGATCTACTCTCATCAGATAGTTCTAACGTTTCAAGAGAATCACGAGCATTTATGGGTTCATGCAAAGCTTTTCCATTGTTCAAAACATTCTGTTCTTTCTGAGCTTTCTTGAGAAAATAAGGAGGTGTGTTACCAAGAGCCATTTTTTGTGTTGTATGAAAATACGGATTTGTTTGATTAATTAGCATATTGGTTGATTTGGCTGAATGACTCGTTGTAACAAGCAAATTTTCCAATTTTTTTATTTTTTTTTTCATTTTTATCAAGAATTTCATCAAGAAGAGAATCTTCACGTTTTGAAAATCAACAATCAACTGTTTCTTCTCTTTTTCAAGATCAGAATAAGTTGCTTGTTGTTTAGAAAGTTGGTTTTAAAGATCAGAAATTTCCTTGTTTAAAGATTTTATTTTCAAGTTCAAATTAACATCAAGCGTGTTATACTTGATTTGCAATTGTTTTTCTTTTAAAACGGAATCTCGATAACCAATTTCTAATTCTGACTCTTTGTTTTTGTGAAATTCAAAGGCTTTTGCATTCTCCTTGTACCTCTCAAGCTCAGAGGTCAATTTATCATTCGCGGCCTTAACATCGCGATTGACCTTTTTAACTTTCTCAATTTCAATGCCACAGTTATTGATTAATGTTTCAAATAAGGCACGTGTTTCCTCATCGGCCTCGAAGATTTTGTGTCACTGACCTCCATTAGGAGACACATCCGGAGTTTCGAGTTAGTATTGCTACAACTCGGATTGTATAGGTATGTATCATAAGTAGGTGTTGGCGTCACGAATCTTCGTTTGTCATGAGTAAACACATCAAATATGACATTGTTATAGCATTGATAAATGATTGGTACCTCGAATCTTGCATTGGCGTCATAAGCAGGAGGTGCGTCGAGTCGATGTCGTGCTTAGTCTCTTGAAGATTTGCCATGAAGATGCGGTTCATTGATTTCCTCTAGGTCTTCCAAATCATCCATAATAGCAAAAGTCATGTTCCTCAAGACTCAACCGCATCCCCGCTCGACTTCGTACAAAAGACATAGCTTTCAAGATACGCAACATTCTTCTTTTTCGGCTTAGTAGGACAATTCCTTACCATGTGACCCACTCCTTGAGGTTGTAACACGTAACGACGATTACCGGATTCACATTTCCATAATTCCCAACGATTGGGCTGCAACATTCCCATTCGATTACCCACCGCTCTATTCCCAACATTCGCCCCATTTGATTTTCAACATTCGACCCAACTGATTACCACGATACGGAACCGCTGATTACCTATGTGAAATCCATTAGCATATCCTGCCGATTCCCAATAACTCCAACCATTTGTCCTTGATGACCCATATTCAAACCCGTACCGCAATTTGCACATTGCAGTGTTTGATGAAATCCTCTGGTTGTTGTTAGTTGGTGTGGAATAACGTCCTCTGAATGCTTTAGTCAAAAAGTAAATGCGATTGACAACGCTTGTTCTTGTTCGATTTCAAGATCATTGATTCCTTGTTCCCGGTAGTGTGGATCTTGTTGTTGTTGACCGACATGTTGTTCTTGTAGATAGAATTGTTGTTGAGGATAACGACTTGTGGTTGTGGAGTGTATTGTCGCAAGTTGTTGTTAGTGGAAGATGATGAAGCTTGTTGTTGTGTATTCACCGGAGTTTGAGTCTTTGCAATTAGTGCCAATGGATCATGATTCTTTGCCAATCTTTCTTTCCCGACTTCATTCACTTGGTTTGGTTTTGTTTCGAAAATCATTGAGTTGATCAAAGTTCACCGATGTAAGTCTTTTGTTTGGTTGACAATAGTGACATATCGTCCCCATTCTTACGGAAGATTGTTTAGGAATTTGATGTTACTCACGATAGTTCGGTGCCAACTTGTTTCGATAAGCTCATTCATTAAAGTGCAAAACCTTCCATAGTAGGATTCAATGGATTCTCCGGAGTAGATGTAAACTTCTCCCATGCGATTAGCTACTTGTTTTCCGTGTCTTGTTGACCAATTTGCATTCCATAACAAAGCCGTCTAACACGTTCCCACATATCGAAAGCGGTTCACAACTGTCTCTCGCAGCAAAGATGTCTCTTGGCAACCCCAGTTGGACAATGTGAATTGCCATGTCATCTGCTTCGACTTGCTTACGGTCCTCTTGATGTATTTCGATTCATTTTGAGCACGAAAAGATGGTGGGACGGGAGGTGTTGCATCGAGATTTCGTGGTCTTGGACTTGTCGAGGCTGGAAGGGTCCATTCGTAATGGATTGAATCATGAGTTTTCCATTAGGTTTGGTCTTGATGTAGTGGAGCATACGACTTGTTCATTGAAGATATCCACCTTTTTCCAGCATAGGAGGACGGTTTTCGGCACCGGCTGCATGAATGTCTTGTTGAGTAGCCATTAATGAAGGTATTTGATGATAAAGTTGATGTAGGATCGATTCAATGATAAAGGAGTTGTGTTTAATGAAGACTAAACTCGGTTGTTGTAGTGAAAATTGGGTCTAAAAACTTAAAAACCTCAATAACTTCTGTTCGGAGCGTTTTTAGGACTTAAAGGTTGACCCGGCGTGCCAATCTCCTCGTTCTCACGGTCGTTTTGATGGGTAGAACGCTGAAAACGGAGTTACGGTTCAAAAGTTATGGCCGTTTGAAGTTTTGCTGAAGATCTTACTCGTAAACTTGTTCTTAGGCGTAGGAATCAGTGCTTATGCGTAGACTTCCTTATGCGTAGGATTCCTTAAGCGTAGGATGCTTATCCGTAGACTGCTTATGCGTAGGATTCCCTTATGCGTAAACTCAATCTTACGCGTAACCTATAGGCTTAAGCGTAAACTAAATGCTTATAAGTAAGAAACCTTACGCGTAAGTTTTAGCTTAGGCGTAGAGTGTTACTCGTAAGCTTTTATGCTTATGCGTAAACTTAGGTTTAAAACCAAAAATCCTTTACACTTATACCAGTGTAAAAGATATCCAAAGTCGAAGTGTTCCACAAACTTATCCAAATGAGGGAAGCACTGAGTAACCGTTGTAGCACGAAGATACTTTACCAAAAGCTTATGCGTAGGATTACACTTTCTTAAGCGTAGAACTAGGGTTTTGACTTTTCCTTACGCGTAAAACTAGGGTTTTGACTTTCTGTCCTTGCAATGCTTACGCGTAGAATGCCCAGATTTTTGCAAAAACACAAATTTTCACCAAAAAACACGTTTCCAAACGATTTCTTTTGCACAAACTTCTTCCAAAACACTTAATGATCAATAAAAACTACAACTTTAAGCTTAAAACCACGTAAAATCAAAACTTTATGCCAAAAACTCACGTTTTGATATGAAAAACGCAACCTTTTTTTTGTAAAGCTTTAACAAAAACGTAACACAAACACTCCTAAACCATTGTTAGGCGATTGATACCAATTGTAGGACCTTAAATATCCCAACCTTATCACGAATACACAAGCTTACCCCAAGTATACACGTAAACCAAACACAAACACTTATGCGTAGGAATACGAAGAAGAAAGATTAAGATGGTGACTTAAGATGATATATGTTAGGCGTATGTTTTAGAGAGAAAGATGAAAACAAGATGATGTTTATTTCAAAGAAAAACACACACTTACACACTCAAGCACACCCCTCAAATGACCATTTGAGGGGTATTTATACTTCCTTACATATCACCCTTATGGGCATGGGCTTGGGCTTGGGCTTGCATTGGACTTGGATTTCATAATAGCTTACATAAGGCTATCTTAACATAACTATTAGCCATTTAGCTTAGCCCAATCCACGAGCCCGTTGACTATTCTAATACGATATCTAACACACGTTACAAAGTTTCTAAACGTGAATGACCATCAATTCTATTAAATATTATTAAGGCTAACAGGGTAAAACAACCTCAAACTTACAAGAACATGTGACATAAGCTCAAAGTTAAAAAATTTAACTAAAATAATAAACAGATAAACTTACATCTTGTCACCCTGCATAGAAAACAAGCTGTTTCCGACCATAAATTCCACCATTGTAATGTTCGGTATAACTTTGGTCTTCTTATTCATGTATGGGGAGCAGAGGAACGGAGACGGTTTCACAGCTCGTTTTTCAGGAAGAACAACCTCAGGACTAACGTTCGATGCACGAGTAGCCACTCTCTCAGGAGTAGACGGACCTTGATTCGGGACGACCACATTCATATTCATCTCTTCATCAACCGCTTGACCCTGATACAAAACAACATAATTTCAATTAAAAAGAAAAATGAAAATTAAAAGACAAAATAATCAAAGCTGTATAACAGTTAGAGTATTACATATAGGTATTCCACTACAATACAATCAATCACCTCATTCACCATATCGACATTCTTCTCTAGCCACTGAGTATAAGTCTCAGGCGTACTGGTGATCTCCAACTCTTCATCTTCAACACCTACCACATTTTCAGCTGGCTTCTCAATATCAGCAGGAATGACTGTTTCCTTTTGAACGACAGCTTCCTTCTCAACCTGAGAAGTCGTTTCCTCACCCTGAGATGGATCTTTTTCAAAATCATCTAAACTAATTTTCCTGAATCCGAAATCCTCTACATTGCCATCCTTACGATTTCCATCATTATTAGCACCATCATTTTCGTCATCACTTACACCATCATTATCAGCACCAGACCCATCTTTATCCTGACTTTCATTGTTGCCGAAAGAAACAGGTTTCTTGAATAGCTCACAATATTTCTTATTAAGTTCAATGAATTTTTCATCATCAGCATACTTCAAATATGCTTCTACCATATCAGCTTCAAGAGCACGTCTTTCAGAATATATCAAAGAAAGCTTTTCTTCAAGTTTGTTAAACAAAACCTGTATTCAATAATGTCAATGAAAAGTAATATTGAAGTGAATGACATGTGATTCTACATAGAATCACATGTGATTCTTAACAAAATCACATGTGATTCTAATAAAATCACATGTGATTCAAAGAAGAATCCCATGTGATTCTACATAGAATCACATGTGATTCTACAAAATAATCACATGTGATTCTGACTAATGATTTGTGATTTCTCTTTTAATGCATTCAAATGAACAATTATAAAATGTATTATACAAACCTCTTTGTCAGAAGATTCAGACAAACCAGCATCAAGGAACCCTTCTGACTCTTTAGCCTCCACCTCAGTCCACTCACCATTCAACTCTAAACACCCCAACTTCTTTTCAGCAAGTTCAAGCTCCATGCATTGTCTCATTAAAGTTGTCGACCAATTTAAGATAGCCGGACGCAAACGAACAACATGAAACTTCTCAAATTTGGTAGAGTCTAGATACACAAGCTGAAAAGAAAAACAAAACAATAAAAGTTGCATATCACTAGAACCAAGAACCATTTTTAAATTTAATTAAATCTATAAACTTACCATTAGGATGGCTAATGGACCGGTGTAATGGCAATCTCCTTTCGGGTTGGTACTATATTGAAGGCACGAATGTATATAATCACACCATCGATGTCGATATCTAAGATCTTCGTGAATATATTTAACATCATCTAAGCAAAGCTGCGCCTTCATCGTTTCACACCTACCCATCATGTTGGCAAACAACATTACGAAGTTAAGTTTGAAAAGATTATCAACTACCGTTACAGTAACCAACTTCCTAGCAATATCCGCCGTCCGTATGTCTTTCAACGACTTTGGATAAAACTGCTCAACCCAAGATCTCACAAAAGGATTATCAATAGATCTTTCCTCAAATGAAAACAATGAAGAACTACCAAATGGAATCCCTAACATATCCCGAATTTTCTCTGGGGTGACATCAATTGACAAACCATTCAACAAATCCATCTTATTAGTTGCTGTTTTGAAATTGGCAACAACAAACCTACCCAACTTGGATGGAAGTTGATCAATGAAAATTTTATGAAACGACTGAAAACGTATTTGATTAAGAAATGGACCCATGTCGACCTTTGATTCACGGATAGAAGAAAACAGAGAAGAAGGAGCATTCCTTACCCTCATATTTGGAAAATTTTCAAGATACTCTAACTGCTCTTGTTCAGCCTGTGACAACAACATACTTTTCTTTCCCAACTTCTTAGACTTCCCAACATTACCTACATCTTCATTTTCAGAATCTGCATCCTCTTTCTTAACCTTACCCTTTTGTTTCTTAGTTTCAAAAATCTTTCTTCACCTTACCCTTTTGATTCTTAACTTTCACTTTCGACTTCTTTGAATACCTTCATCTTCGTAATCGTTTCAAACCTCTTTCTTCACCTTCTTCACCTTACCCTTTTGATTCTTAACTTTCACTTTCGACTTCTCCGCAATACCTTCATCTTCGTAATCGAAGCATCTTTCATTAAACCCTTCAACGTCTCAAACATAAGCTTAAAATTGTCAAGCTTTCTAAGCTTCGATGAACCTCTTTCTTCATCGAACCTTTCTTTTCTTAATCTTCTTAGAGACAATAACACCTTCATCAAAAATAAAATATACAAATCGACTTAAACATGTGATTCATAAACTAAATTTCATAATAATAAAATATCTGAATCACATGTGATTCTTAATATAGAATCGACTTAACATGTGATTTGAATAAAATCACATGTGATTGCGATGAGGTTATTCTAACACAAACAAAGCGATAAAAAGATCACATGTGATTTGTATTAAAGATCACATGTGATTATTAATATAGAATCGGACTTAATATACTTGCAAGAGAATAATTTGTATAAAATCACATGTGATTTTATATAGAATCACATGTGATCCTTCAAAATACAAAATAAATATCTACTCAACATAAACTAAATTTCGATGAAACTAACTTGACATTACCTTCATCAGAACCCTTCTTTCTCTTAAATTTCGATGATTCTGAACCTACTTCATCACTATCAAAACCCCTCGCCTTCTTTGCAGCCAAACCCCTCGACTTCTTTGACATCTTAGCATGATCACCACTATCCTCTTTTTCAGACAACTTCCTTTTCCTACTAGACAAATCAACATCAACCTTTGGCTTAACCGAAGTATTGCGTCTAGGAACATTCGGCTTGAGATTAGCCTTTGGTTTAGCCTTCGGATTAGACTTCTGGACCTCAGAAACCTTCTCCTTATCTTTGACAACATCCACCTTCAATTTAATATTATGGACATCCGCAACCTTCGATTTAGCCTTAGGATTAGACTTTTGCACATCCGCAACCTTCTCCTTATCTTTCATAATAACCTTATCCTTCTCCTTCAAAACCTCAGACATCTTATCCTTCTCCTTGACAACCTCAGCCACCTTCTCCTTGACCACCTCAGCCACCTTCTCCTTTACCTTATCCTTCTCCTCGACAACCTCACCACATTATCCTTTGCCACATCCACTGCGGATCACCAATCTTCTCCTTATCTTTCAAAACATTCTCCTTATCCTTATCTTTCAAAACATCCTTAGCCACATTCTCCTTATCCTGCTCCTTTGCAACCTCAGACACCTTCTCCTTCGCAACCTTAGATACCTTCTTCTTCACAATATCCTTGGGATTAGCCTTAGATTTCGGCACATTATCCTTCGGATTAGCCTTGGGATTAGGCACATTATGCGGCAAATAAGACACAGGAACAAGCATACTGATATTTGCAGCCGGATTAACCGAAGAAACAGGGGAAGTATTCAAAACCAATCGGTTTGTTATACCAGACCGAGTTGTCCGACCAGGAGAATTAGAGGAAGGAGAACCAGACTTAACAGCATCAACTGCAGTATCCGGCTGCATAACAGAAGCACCTAACAACATAAGCATAAAACATATAGAATCGACTAACTCATATACAAAATCAAAACAAATAAAAATCTACATAAAAAATAATGAAATGATACAAAATCACATGTGCTCCAAGAAAACAAACAAATAAATATGCTCTAATGAACCACTCAAACAAAATCAAACAAATCAAAATCACATGTGCTCTAACAAATCAAACAAATCAAAATCTAAAATACACAAACTAAAACAAAATCACATGTGCTCTAATGAACCACTAATATAGTCAACTACACATATACTCAGCTAAACAGAATTGCTAGCTGGTGCACAAAGTGGACAGAATAATGCACAACATAAGATCAGAAAATGATACAAAAATCACATGTGCTCCTGTAAATCCCAAATAAATAAACTCCTTCATATACACAATCACATGTGCTCCTTCAATACCAAAATAAATATACACTTAACTAAACAAATAACCATTACCAAACAATAAAATCAATCACAAACTACATTTTCTTTACACATATACTAAACTAAACATATAATCTCTGTTGTAAAAATCGGCTCAGGCGGCCGATTAATCCCCGCATAATCGCTAATCGCTCAGTAAGCGCCTTGATTTATCATAATCGGCCTATTTAATCGGTTTGGTCAAAGATCGCTTAAAAATCGGTCAACAAACCGATTAATGGGACAAAATCGAACAAAATTGGTCTAATCGGACAAAATCGCTTAAAAATCGGTCAACAAAATCGCCTGAAAATTAGAAAAAACCGTTTAAAATCGGTCAACAAGCCGATTAATCGAACAAAATCGTTCAAAGCTCGCTTAAAGATGGTTAACAAACCGAGTAATATCTATGTTTGACTTTGAATAATTATGTATTATATTTATATTTAAACACTTGAAATATTTGAACTTTGATGCACTATGCTTATCTCATACATATAATATAATACGATATCTAAAATTACAGTTTTGTACATAAAAATTCTAGTCCGATTAATCCCCGCCCAACCGATTAATCGTTAGGCCCTACCCGACCGCCTCACTAGCGCCTAGCGATTTTTACAATCTTGCATATAATAAACTCCTTCATATACTCAACTTTCATCAAAATAAACTCCTTCATATACAGAATCACATGTGCTCCTTCATATACTCAACTAAACAACACTACTAAACTCCATTTTCATCAAAATAAAACATATAAATTAACTAAACTTCATTTGCATCAAAACAATAAACTCCATTTTCATCAAAATAAATTTACATATAATCAAAAAATAAGTATATAGTCAACTACACGATAATCAAGACCAAACAAAAACAATAAAACCCTACACGAAAAAAAAAAAGAAGAAGAAGAAGAAGAAAATAATCGCACGTAATCGGGAAGAGGTTTATTTTGATCAGCAGTTGTCGATGAAGATGATTGGAGCAACGACCCACCTTTTTCATTTGATATCTCATCTCGTATGTCCATTGAACAACATTAATCGAATATTGGGGGTTAGGGTTTGATATATTTGGGGATGGTGAGAGAGTGTGTGTATGTGTGTGTGTGTGTGTGTGTGTGTGTGTGTGTGTGTGTTGATAATGAAAGATATGAGCGGGGTGAGGATTTTATTTCCGTGAATTAATATTCCCAACCTACCCCTCTGCACAAAATAAATGAAAAGATGGTTTTTTTGTTATCCGTTGGATGTAGATGAAACGGACGATCAAGATGGAAGGATATGTTCTATGGGAAAAATGTGTTCTGCACGGATCTTTTCTCACACCAGCTTTAATATAAAATTTGAGATAAAATTTTTATATATAAAGAACCAATAACGAATGAGAGGTCAAAAAAAAAAAGACCTATTAAAGAAAAAATGTTAATTTAAAAGACACAAAAGAGACATGGTATTCTTTTAGACCTGGCTCCCTAACTTAGGATGATATATGACCCGATTTTTGGTTAATCCTAATTCCGAGGGCTACTACCAATAATCACTTTTTAATTATCAACTCTCCCATATCAAAACTCATTAAAGAGTGTTTACTTTCTTCTTAAGAGCATCCTTAGGGTTAGGATTGTGATAAGGTTTTAAAATGTACCTTTTTTAGGGGTCGTTTAAGCCCTTATTTGATCACTTTTGTATCCGTTATTACTTAATATCGTTCCTTTTCACTTTTTAGGTCTCTTGAAGGCAAATTGTCAGTAATGGCACTTATTTGGACGAAAAGGCGGATATACAAAGAAAATGGCCAAAGTCAAGAATCGAGACACTCAAGTCTTTGAAATACAAGGTGGCGGCGTCCATCGCTTAAGCTATGACGCCGTCGGAGCATTTTGTGACGACACGAAGCCAAATTTCTTATTTTCAAGTGACGGTGTCGGGGCTTTAAAAGAGTAGCCGTCGCAACTCGGACGGCCTAGATTTGATCCAGACGGCGTCGAAAGTCGAAGAGGACGGCACACAAGCACAAGGTGACGCCGTCGCAAGACTAACGTGCCAAGACGAAACCCTAATGACGGCGACCGGCGGCCACAAATCATAAGGTGCGCCGTCGCGATTGTAATATTATATATAGAATCCGAATTTTTCGGTTTTAGTGTGTAGTCTTTTGGAGTAAAACCTAAACCGAACCAAGGTCTGTCTTGTACAAGATTTTAGGGTTTCAAACCCTATCTTACATCAAGATAAGTGTTTTACTTCATTAATTCAATTATGTCTTCAATTGATTGTGTGTATGCTTGCATGTTTACCATGTCCGCTAAATTACTTGTGTGCTTGCTTAGATATATGAAACCTAGTTGTTAATTATTGTTAGGTTGTCTCTTATCTTAATTGTAATTGGCTTAGAGTGCGACTAGGCTATCGTTGTGTTTAATACTTGATAAATCTTTGATAGTTTATGAATGACTTAGTGGATTTCGTTTACTAAACTCAAAGATAACCTCAAAGTTAGTTTATGAATGACTTAGTGGATTTCGTTTACTACACTTAAAGGTGACTTCAAAGAGTTAGGGAATGCACACCTTACAACCTTAGAAAACACAGCGCGTTAAGAATAAGGACGTGACAATTCAACCATCAATAGGAGATAACTAGGGAGTAGTAGCATCTAGGTAAACACATCTTTAACTATCATACGAGCACACAACAATAGACATAGACTATCATCACCTTAGCTTAGTTAATTAGATAATTAGATAAGTAGAGTAATCGGTAGAAATACCAACCCCCAAATCCAAACCCCGAGATTCGTACCTTTCCATTTCCTAAAAAATATAAAAAGATAAAAAATAATCTTACTCAACCCCAACCTTAGCGTAGTAACTTCTCACTAGCATTCCTATTCCCAGAGAACGATATCAATTCCGTGGCTTACCCTAATACTACACTACAACGATTAGGTTCACCGCCTAAGGTGTTGAAAAACTTGCTCGATTTAAAAGGAAGTTCCTTTGACCCCGAACGACGCGTGTGGCGTTATCGATTGTCTCGAGTTACTTGAGTCAAGTTAGGCATTATGAGCATCGATTTGATCCAATGACTCAAATCAAAGAACTTCTTTTGATTTGAGTCATTGGATCAAATCGAATGGCTCATAATGTCTTAACTCGACTCAAGTTGTGTTACAACTCGAGAGAATCCTTGTTCGCATCTTTAATGGGTAAAGTTGATAAAAGTCTTTTACTATTCTAAAAAGCTATTTGAGATAGTTTTTTGTATTGCATCAAAAGTTTTTTAAAAAGTTTTTCACTCAAGACTTGGTAAATATCAAGTCTTTGCTTAAAGCTTTTGTTATTAGTTATCTTGCGCATTTAAAGCATTAAATGCATCAGATCTTTAATGACTTGATGCATTGTAGATGCTTTAGTGAGAAAGAAACGTGGGTTTAAAATCTTAGTCCTTCTTAACTAGAAGAGACATTAAAGCTTCACTTTCTTTTATAAAAGACTAATTAAGACTATTATATCAACCACTTAATTTAGTAAACACCCCGTAAATAATGCACGCTAAAAGTTTAATAGATGATTTTTGCAATGAGAAATGCTAGATTTACAAAGAGTTTACAAAATTATATTCACACAATGACTTGTTAATCAAATGTGAAAGGTAAAAAAACAAAAGAAATTATGATAGAATATGATTTGACCACTACATTTGTCAAAAGTCGACGTGAGTATAATTTCTTACTAAGAGAAGCGGTATGGTGGTTGATGGCTCAAGCCATCGCCGATGCTGAGTCGATGGCACGAGGAACCACACCGGAGCTCTCTGGTGGGATGTGGTCAGTAACCACCACACGCTTTTTTTTTTGCTTTTCTTTTTGCTTTTTCTTTTGTTTTGGTGGGTTTGTTTTCTTTTTGTTTGTGTTGTGTTTGTGTGATTTTTATATTATTATTTTTTTTACATGTTTGCTGAGGTAGAAGATGACCCAAGTCCCGATGGGCGTTTAATATTCATGTTGGCTTGGCATCACTAGCTTTATGCCAATATCAAATTAAGATCCGGCCCATAAAATAAACAACGTAGAAACCCGGACCATTAAAAAAACATTTTTAAATCTGTGAAAAAGTCATCTTTCCTTCTACCAAATACATAAGGCTGTTTTTTTTGTTTTTAATGTAATGTGTTTTCAATAATGAAATTAAATTTTAGTTAAATATAGTTTTATTAAAAAAAATAGAAAAAAAAGAAAAATAGTAAATGATTCACATGCCTAAAATATAAGCCTAAAGATTAACCTAACCCATTAAATAAGTAATATGTAATTGCACTATCTCTCTCTCATTACATACTATTGATCTTGACATGTGTTTCAAGATCATCATTAAGAATAAAAATAAGCATGCCTATCACTACTCAAGAAAAATATGCAAGACGACATCGTAAAGCGATGTTATCCGGGAAGGGTGTTTGACGCTTGACCAAAATTGACGCCATGAGTAAAAATATTGAGTTGGCATCAAGATCCCCATGGCACACATAAGTATACCTAGTGCTCTAAGATGTAAAAAAAGTCAAACATAGAGATTGACCGATAAATGAGGAGAAAAGGATCGAATGAGAAATAAAGTTATAATGAAATGCTACAATCGCGATATTTTAGATGCATCTACAAAATAAGATGCATTTTATATACCTAAAACACGCTTAACTCAGATTATACATCGTGCATTGAAAACTCAGATGTTGAAGAAATATCTGAGTTTTAATTTTAAAAGTATATATGCGATTCTCCTAAAAATGTGTGTGTGGCTACCAACATTTTTGATTATTCTTATTTTATTTTCGGTTGTATTCATTCCCAACAATAAATTCTCCTGCCAAAACCAAAACTCAAACTTTTTTTAAAAAACGTAACGAAGACCCACTCAAACTCAATCAAAACAAGGAACTCTAAGTAATCAAATCATCCCCCTTTAACAATCACCGTCACCGTCACCGTCACCGTCACTAACCCTAACGATATCACCACTTGAACAATCAATATACAAAATTCTATAAACAAAATGGATGATGAATTCGTTAGATTAACGAACAATTTGGGACTGAAACCACAAGGCAAATCAGCTCCAATGAAATCACAATCACCTTCCTCAACGACGTCGTTTCATCATATTAATAATAATTCATCATCACCTTCTATATCTGATTTTGATTACGATACTATATTTAATAACTCATCATCACCTGCTAATCAAACTATATATAAAACTAGTGATAACACGCCTGTTTACGACAAGCCGCTTTACGATGACGAGTTTGATGATTTGTTAGGGAATTTAGGAGGAAATGTTATGGAGGGGACTGGAAGTGGAAGTGGAGGAGATTTTGATGAGTTGTTACCGGGATTTGGAAGCGCTAGTCCCGGTGATGCGCCTAGTAGCAGGTATAATTGTTTATATGTTGATTTTGAAGTAAGTTGCATCGTGTTTTATATGTTTTATCTGATAGCACTGGAAAGTTGTAAGAATTACGAGTGAATATGGTTAGGGGGAGAAAAGCAGTAGGTAGAGTTATATGAACGAACTCTACAAATGGAGAAAGATAAAGTCACTGTAAGACTTAACACGCCTTTTGGTCTTTGCTCTTGTTGCTTAGAATAACATTGTTAAGATCGGAACTATATCCAAATATGAATTTTGTAATGTGAAAACTTCAGGACATGGTTGGAATGGGACATGAATCATAATGTGTGGACACTTATCTCTACCTAGAGATTGGTGGAAAATATGAACTATATCACTATCATGAGACGAAATATTGCTTTGTCACTGAGTGTGAGGCTGTTTCTGTCTCCACCTGCGTTTCAGCTTTGCCTATTTAAGGTATCTAAAGGGTGTTTTGGCCATGGTATGCTTCACGAGGGTCACATACATGCTTGGACTAATGGTGTTCAAATACAAGTCATGTAGGATGTGTAACACGGGAAATGTGTTATTTCATGGGAAAAAAGAAAGACGCAGGATGTGGTTTGCTTATGCAATCCCTTGAACTTCTTGTGTGTTAACACGGATTCAGAGCCTCACTCGTGTGTGTGTCAGCAGACACTTAAGTTGCTATGGTGAAAATGTATGGAAATAATGTGGCAACAATATATTAAAGTGAACCAAATGTTCTATGAACAAACATAACATTTTGAGGTTGAGTGTCACTATGTTCATGAGAAGATGGCACACACTTGTGAAACTTCGTTTATTGAGCCAATTTAGATGTGTTTTGGATATCAATTTTTCGTATTAACAATGCCTCTTCAGGATTTTAACGAATGTGCTATGCTGTAACTTGTGTAGAGGATAGTAATTAGGAATAGGATATCTATCTATTATTCGTTTTATCCATACTAAAGTTGGATGCTTTGGTTCATAGATAGAGTACAACGTTCTTGAACATTGTTTGTAGATATAATTATCTGTTAAATTCTTTGGTTGCTGAAATACATATGGAAACAGGATTTCCCCTCTTATTTCTGTCTATACTTTATAATACAAAACAGACATGCATGTCTCTGTAGTTTTACGGTTCTTTCAAGTGCATTCTCGGACAGGCCTTTTATTCCTTGCATATGTATGGTCTCACAATTGTATTCATTACATCTTATTTGGTACAATCTTTGCCAAATTAAGTTTCATAAACAGTCTGTTTGTGGCAAGAAGTTAAGGGGTTTCAATTTGAAAGAGCAAATGTTAATCATCTTAAACTTTATTGATATGCTTTATGCTGGGTGATTTGATTACATTAGAAAACTTGATGTATAATAAAGTTTGTTCAAGTATGTAACTGAGAAAAAGTATGAAATTACGATGACATGTTATCTGTTATTTTATCTATTATTAGCCAATTGGTGACCGTTAGAATAATAGGTACTCGTCCATAACATTTCTTATGTTTTCTAGCAGATGGAATTCAGACCCAAGCCCTACCTCAACTGGCAAGACGAAGGAAAAATCAAATCCAGTAGATGAACCATTCGTGGTTCTAGAATCTATATCAACCCCTGGTGCCTCATCCCAGGATCTTTTTGAAGATCCACTGGAAGAGATCAGCAAACTTAGTAAATCCAGGAGCACAAAGGCAGGAGTATCATCGGCAAGTGGGGATGTGTTTGGTGACTTAGACTCCCTTATTGGTCTCGGTAAACCTGTACCTACATTTGCAAAGGAGACGAATAGCAAGGTGAAGGGTCAGAGCCCTTCAGAAGAAGGTTCCAGTATGGGCAGTGGACGAAGTTCAGTTAGTAGAGAGCCATTAGAGGAATCATTTTTTGGATACTCTGATAGTCAATCACAGAAGATGCCTTTTGACGATTTTCAAGAATCTCATCAAACGGTCAGAAATTCTCGTAGATCTTTTGATCAGGCTACTTCTCCTACTTCACATACTGAGACAAGCTCTCAAGTAGGCACATCTCCCAAATCAGAAGAATATGTGCAGCATGCAGATGATATATGGCTCTCTGTGTCAGAGATCCCACTGTTCACACCCATCACTAGAGCCCCTCCACCTTCAAGGCCCCCTCCTCCAATACCAGAACATGCTTCAAAGTCTGAAAGAGCTTCATTTGCGTCAGATTTTAGAACATTCGATGATGATTTTTCTTCCTCATTTAATTCTGCTAAGTACTCCCAAAGTGCGAATGTTTCATTTGCTTCAAGTAACAGAAATAAAGAATCTGTTCATGTACATAGAGATGAGCAGGCTATGGATGAAGAGAGAGAAAGGGAAGAGAAAGAGAGAGAGCAAAGGAGACTTGAGAAAGAAAGAAATAGAGAAAATGAAAGGGAGAAAGCGAGACAAGCTGTAGAAAGGGCTAACAGAGAAGCTCGTGAAAGAGCAGCCGCTGAAGCACGGTTAAAGGCTGAAAGGGCTGCAGTTCAGAGAGCCCAAACTGAGGCTCGTGAACGAGCGGCTGCTGAGGCCAAGGAAAGAGCAGAAAAGGCTGCTGCAGAAGCCCGAGAAAGGGCTTCAGCAGAAAAAGCTGCTGCAGAGTCCAGGGAGAAAGAAGCACGGGAGAAAGCTGCTGTTGCAAAAGCCCAAGCTGAGGCACGGCGAGAGCAGAACGTGCTGCAGTAGAAAGGGTTACTGCTGAGGCTAGAGAGAGCAGCTGCAGAAGCTCGAGAGAGCTGCTGCTGCCAAGATGAACCAACAAAAGAATGATAATGATCTTGATTCCTTTTTAGCATGGGTTCCCCACCAAACAGTGCGCCAAAAGCAAGGGCTACTGCTAATGTGAGTAGCAAATGTGCATCTTATCCGTGTAAAATGGGTGGGTCACAAGCGGGTCCAAACTGACTACTTTTAACAAATGTCAAAACAGGTTGGGTTGCGTTGACCCAAAAAAATTGTTTAATATTTTGAAAATTTATAAATAATTAATGAATTAAATAATTAGAGGTACAATATTAATAAAATAATATCTAATTTTTCTTAAATGAATTAGCTTTAAGAGGCTGAGAACCTTCAAACAACACTTTTGGGGACTTTCAAACTTTTTGGCCGGTTTTCTTATGTAGTTTTTTACTTTGACGCATTAATGCTAATGTATGACCCAAATCAACCCTTTTTCTTATGTAAAGGGGTTGTAACTGTCACTACTATATAGTATATCAATAACATATTTGAAATATTTAATGGTGATCTTCTCTGTCTGATCTCTAATGTAGGACCCTGCAACTGATCCACTATCCCAGGTCAGACGAGGACCTGAAGGTGCCCAGAGGTCTTCTTCCAATACTGGGGCTCCTCCTAATGTGAGGAAAGCATCTCCCACCACCAATTTTGTTGACGATCTCAACTCAATTTTTGAAGGTATATTTTCATTCAAGCTCATTATGAGATAATTCTCTACTTCTTCCATCATATTTTGTACTCACTAACCGTCTTATTCTAAAAGCTGCTACGCCAGCGCAGAGTTCCAGGATGTTGAAGGGAAAGTGAGGAAAGGCGAAGGGCTAGACTTGATAGAAAACAACGCACAGACGAGCGTGCGGTATGTGATTTTGAACACGATATAATTATGAGTCACTTTTTACAGGGACAGCTTAATCAGAAGTGAAATGATAATCTGTAAATGATTTCTGAGTCTCAACTGTTTGGGTTTTCATTCATAGGCTAAAGCATTGGCTGAAAAAATCAACGGGATCTGCAAACTCAAAAGGAACAAGAAGAACGACAAGTGAGTATTCTACATGCATCTTCCTGTTTTGTTTCATCTTTCTTTTAGGGTCAGCTGTCTAGACCTCCAATAATTTTGAACATGATTTCTCACCGCTTGAACTGGCTATGGTTGGGAATTTATCTCTCTAGTAGTCTAGTAATTATGTTTCATAGTAAAATATAAAACACCTGATGGTTGAAAAGCCCTGTGTCACGGAACTGGATAATACTTTGTAGTACTCATATCTTTCGCAAGTCATGATTGTGTGCGATAGGAGGCATGTTTTCTGTGTCAACGTTCCATAGAGTAAGATCTCATGCATTTATGGCATCAGAGGGTGGGGCATGGGGGTTTTTATTTGACAAGTGGAACCAAGCAGTTGAGAGTTTATGGTGTCATGTTCAGTCTTCAGTTATATATTCCTATGATTCACTGTGGTCTTTGAAGTGTTGGATGTTTATTTGTGCATGTGAGCTTATCTGTGAGCTAAAAAGCTAAAAGCCACCATAGATTTTAAATGTGTCCATATTTTCTGCTTAAGAGCAAGCATATTGTCAGCATTGGGTACTCTGCTGTTCCCTCTTAGTAGTAATGTGGCAAAATGACTGGGTCGGTATTCTGTTTGGTAACGTTCTGTTTTTTCTGTGACTGACCATTGCGTATTCATCTCAGAGGGTTTCTGTAACTTTAGATGTTGAGATCAAGCGTTGGGCTGCAGGGAAGGAAGGAAATCTCCGTTCAATGTTGTCATCATTACAATATGTATGTCTCACATTATCTCTGTCTAATAATTTATGTAAGATACAAAGATTTTATATCACTCTATTGGCAATACGCCACCATAATGGTATGTGGCATGGTTAGTAACATTGAAACATATTGGGTTGGGTAAACATTAATTTTGTAATGGTTAGTCCCTCAAAAGTAAAGATACATAGTTTTGGTTCTCTTACAACGCAATGACGTTAAGAAACTTTGACATGGACAAGTGACAGATCCATAATATTATAGTACATTGAGGTGGTACTTTGGATTCTTTTACTTTTGAATGGGTTAATTTTGGCGGTGTTTAAGACACTCTTATGGGCCATATGGGTTGAGCTTGGAAAATGTCATCTAAGTGTTTTCAATGCGCAGAACCTCTAAAATTGTTTTATTGAAATACGAGTAATATAATTGGACAAACGATGTCCCGCTTCAGCCTTACCTCTTTGGACTCAAAACCCATCAAGACCAATGACCCAACCTTCCTTTCCATCTCTAGATGTGGAAACTATGCAGGTCGTGATATTTGTATTGTGTGTCAACATAGATTATTGTTGGTGTATCAAATATGATTCCAAAAAACGATACTATTGTCTTGGGCACACCCTAAAATTGATATCATTGCATGGTGAGCAATATCTGATGCTTGATAATTAAGCAATTAAAAACTCCATTCATTTGGCAATAAGCCATATTTAAATACTAGCTACCTTCTCATTCTCCGCTTAATGTGTTTTTAGGTTCTTTGGCCTGAATGTGGTTGGCAACCTATATCATTGGTCGATTTGATCACTGGTGCCAGTGTTAAAAAAGCATATAGAAAGGCCACACTGTGTATTCATCCTGATAAAGTGCAACAGAAAGGAGCTACTATTCAGCAGAAATATGTAGCCGAGAAGGTTTTTGACCTCCTTAAGGTACTCTCATTACCTCTAATCATATCTTAAGAGGCTCAATCGAGTGTTGTCCGTTCAACATGACTGCTTGTTAGGCATTTAAATCTCAAAGAAAATTGATAATTTGATATTGCTTGGAAATATCCTCTGTAGAGGTGTCAGGATTTTTGCATTGGGTAATGAGTCAAAATGTTCTCTGGTTGGAACGGTTGTTATTTAGTATGGGCACTTCCAAACACCCCCTAGAGGTGGGAAGATAGACTGGTTGGGTAGTATGTGTATTGGGTAATGAATCACCTAGTAACCCACTCTTTTGTCTTACAAAAATAGAGGTGGGAAGATAGACTGGTTGGGTAGTATGTGTAAACAGGTTTGTGGTGAAATGGGCATTTGTGTACGGATCGAAATGGATCGGATCCTCGACACAACCCATGAACACATTCTGAACAATGGTAAAAATGAAATGTGTTAGTTCTGACTACAAAAACAATATTTAAAAAGTAATCTAATCTCTGAATAAAATGTTTTAGAAGGTTGTATGGATTAAAAATAGACTTGAATTGACCCACTCACTATCAACATAATTGACTCGTTTGGGATTATTTACTTGAAGCATTAATGGGTAAATGTGTTGAAATTGTATTGTCTGCACTCTGCAAAAGCCATTGATTTTGACATATTGAGCTCCGTCATAATGATTGGTTTCTATGATATTAGGAGGCTTGGAACAAGTTTAATTCAGAAGAGCTTTTTTAATCCAGCAATTATATCTACATTCGAAGTTATTTAGCTGGAAAGAACTACATATTTTTTCTGGGAAAAAGATACAAATTGGTTTTTCAAGTAGTAGATACAAATACATATTTTCGCGTATCACGTCTCATCGAAAACAAAGAAATGCAAGACTTCTTCTCGTGAGCTCACTGTGAATAGAGCAAGCATTCGTGTTATTCCTGTGTTTCAGTATATCATCATAACCAAAAGGTGATGTCATTAGTCATCACTGCCGTTCTTCTATTCGGTTTCTCTCTCAAGATTTTTGTGTTTTGCCGAAATGAATAGTTATAGTGGGTAAGTGTGTTAATTCTGAGATAAATCCACAAGTACATTTTTTGGATTTCGTTTTTGGTTTCTATTTTGATTGTATAGTTATTTCCTCTTAATTCTTATTCTTTTATTCATTTATAGAGCACTATATATATGTTTGTGTTTTTATATAGTACTTTGTAGTAAGTAATAAGTGGTAACTTTACATAGACTTGCAATCATTTTAGCATTGGAGGTGGTCATGGGATGTTTACGTTAGATCATATGTTGAATAGACTAGTTTTTAGGAAGATAACTAGGAGAAAATCACGTAAGATGATTTATTCCTTTTATTTTGTTCGTTGAATACATGTATTTTATACGTCTGTTTCATTTATTTGTATTTGATCTAGCTTGTTCAGTAAAATACAGTTAACTTAATTCATTTTCATATGATTTGAGTTGAAATCGACCTCTTATAAGATAACTTATGAGTTGCAACTACAAGTAAACCACCTGATTTCTTTTAAACAGTAAATGTCATAAAGGAAACAAACTCTAGCATCATAGCAGGATGCTAGAGGAAAAGAGAATATTACAAGCAGTTTGGATCCACAACAACGCACACAATCTCGCCGGACGGAGTATGAGGAGGTGGAATGTAGCATATCTACCTCTACCTCGAATAAACCCGAAAGTATGAAAGACTACTTCCTGAAAACCTTCGCAAATGAATGTGTGCATGTGCTCAGATATAAGTGCATGTGTGATTGTGTACAATAACAAGATAAGGAAATCAATAAAGACGTAAGACGAATAACATGCATACAAGCATACAAAGCTATAGACGATATACCATCAAAAATCTAAATAAGATAAAGGCAAAACACATAAAAGCATACGTTGCATGAGTACACAATATATAGAATAAAGAAAACGCAAAAGAAACAAAAGGAAACATAAGCATAAA